>KV875095.1:3611570-3814691 GCA_001879275.1 Coniochaeta ligniaria NRRL 30616
TAGTCTCCTAGTCTCCTAGTCTCCTAGTCTCCTAGTCTCCTAGTCTCCTAGTCTCCTAGTCTCCTAGTCTCCTAGTCTCCTAGTCTCCTAGTCTCAGACCCGAAAACTCTCCGGCGGCCCCAACTCACTCGCCTTCAACCCGCCCACATCGACCACAAGCTTGGTCAACACCATAGTCGGCTCCAACAACCAGACCTTGAGCACATGTGCCCCCGCACCTAGATTTCCGTTTCCGATCTTACTCGTCTTCACCCACGCGTTGCTCACCACCGCCTGCGACCACCCGGCCGGCTCGCCGCCTGCATTTCCCAGAGGGGTGGGCTGCACAGTTGTCACGGCGCCGTCGTCGATGGAGAAGGAGTATCGGTTTGGGGAGTTCGGATTTGCGTTCTCGGAGGAGGAGAGGTAGACTGTCAGCGCGGCGGACGTGGCGTTGGAGAATGTGAGGAAGGGGTAGATCAATGCCGGACCCGCGGCTGGCTGTTGTGAGGGTGTCAGGGGCGGGAGGTGCACGCCGGAGTGGGTTCTGCCGTAGTCTGGTATGGAAACGTAGGTTGGTGAGCTGGAAGGGGAGAAATGGGTTGCCTCGATGGAGACTGCGCCTGTGGACTCGATGTGACCCTGGAAGCCGGGGGGTAGGGAGGGGTTGGAGAGAGGAACGAGGATTGTTGCGGTTGATGATGGGGCGGTGACTGTGAGTGCTGCGGTGCTAGAGCCGGACGGGGCTGTGGTCCAGTTCACACTTATGAAGTGGCGGATATCGGTTTTGGATCCTGGAGCGAGTATGGTTTGCTGAGGGTCAGAGACAGACAGGTACGTTGCGTTGGAAGTGATCTTGTATGTGAAGGTGCCGTTGTCGCGGGCGAAGACATCGAGCCATGTCTTGCGGTCCGGCGGTATGAAAGGTGTAAGAGTGCCGAGAGTCAGGGTTGAGGCGGTGGGAAAGAATTTGTCGCTATCTTGGATTGCTACGCCCATTATACCAGCTGCAGCTTGGGTCTGGGAGGAGCTGCTGACGCCGCTGACTTTGGGGATGGAGTCGGAGTTGGGTTGCTGCCAGTTGTTGTAGCCCAGATGCGTCTGGTCCATGAAGTGCTTCCATTTTCCGTTCAGGAGGCTGTCCCACCGAGTCTTGAGCGACTTGTCGGCGGCGAAGGCGGACTGGACGTCTTTTGCGAGCTGGTTGGCGCTTACGCGGTGCTGGTTTATGTACTTGGTTAAGAGTGCAGCTTTGGTGTAGATCTCAAAGACATTTTTGCCCGCAATAACGGGGTGTAGCACGGCCTGGAAGAATGTTGGTTGGATTGTGGTAGACAGCTTGTCATAGGCAGCCTGCGCGCGGTCGGCGAGAGCGGTCCACTCAGCAAAGTTAAGCTCTGCTTCGTCGTAGTTGACGGTATTAAAAGCGAATGGTGTCATGCTCAGGTCTTCATACTTGCGCCGGGCAGTGAGCTTGCCGTAAGTGGTCATGATCGAGGCAGCATCATCAGCTACATCATCACCGAATTGCTGAGCGGACCAGCTCTTGAGCCATGTACTTGTGCTGGACGGATCCCCGAACTTGCTCATGTCGCGAGCCATGGCCATGAAGTGAGCCGTGGGCAGCTCGAGTGCCTTCAGATCTCCAACGTTTGCGATCCAGATGTTTTGTACACCTCGGTCGTATGCAAGACTCATCTGTTCCCACGTCTTCTGCAACTGGATGGTGTTGATCCACTTGTAGTTGCGAGGATCGCCAACATAGTCAAAGTGGTAGTACATTCCTGAGCCACCTCGTCTGTCTGTCTCCGTGCCGAGGGGAATCCGGCGGATGTTGCCGCGGTTATCGTCGCTCCAGAGCAGTGTCACGTCGTCAGAGACGTTCATGCCGTTGGCCCAGTATCCGGGGACTTCCTTATACATGACCCATTGCTGCGGAATATCCGATAGGTCCTTGCCCAGAACATCCTTCAGTGTTGCTTGCTGCCAGTGGATAACCTCCTCCAAAGCCTGAGAGGTCAAGGTTGCGGAAGCGGCATCTCCTGAACCTCTCATGCCGAGCGTGTACATGGTAGCCCAGTTCTTAGCCCTGACAACACCGTCCTTCATGAAAGCTTGACATCCGGCCTTGTTGCTCTTCCAGTCCCAGCTGCCCTTCAGAAATCTCCCCTGCTCCTTGTCTGCCCTCGCCATAGGCTCGTGATGGCTCGTCCCCATAAAGATGCCCCAATCACTGGCAAGGGGTCCGTTCTGCGCGTCATCGAGGTAGAACATGCTCGACCACATAGCAGGCCACAAATAGTTGCCCTTCATCCGTAGAACGAGCTCGAAGATGCGCTTGTAGAAGTCGCTGCCAAAGGCGCTGCCGTACTGGCTGTTCTTGAAGTTGGCATGGCCCCAGCCTGTCAGGGCCGGATCCTCGTCGTTGAGGAAGATGCCACGAAACTTGACGCTGGGTGGGCCCTCGACGTAGGGTGTACTCTGAGCCCAGACATACCGACATTTCTTTGGCGGTGTGTCTAGCCAGTAGAGCCAGGGCGAGACACCGATTTGTTCCGAGACGTCGTAGGCGCCGAAGACAGAACCGCGCATGTCGCTGCCCGCGATGACGAAGATTGCATCCTGGCCTTCCCATGGAGCTGACACTACCTGGGTGATAAATGCCTCCCATTTGCCGGTAATGGAGCTGACGTCCAGTCTCTTGTTGGAGACGAGTCCATCGATCAAGGTTGACTTGCCAATTGTACCTACGATGATGACGGGATTCGACGACTTCTTTGACGCAGTAGTATTCCAGTCAGTAGAGAGGACTGTGGCGTTGGTTCCCAAGACACGCCCAAAGTCTGCCGCCAAGTCATTAGCTACACGAATGACTCCCGGGTAGTCATTCGGCGCTACTCTGATTTCAGGGGTTACTCCTGGCGCAGCAAGCTTGAGCCCGCCACCATCGTCCTCGGTGAATGTAAATCGTAACGCTTGCGCATGGCTACTAGCAAAAAGCAGCGATCCTACAAAACTGAAGACCAGCGTTCTCCTCATTGTCGGATCATTGCTGACATTAGCACAGGAATTGGTTATGTTTTTACATACTCGTCGAGACTTTCTTTCAAGTGAGTCGTGACAGAGACGCCTGTGATATATGTAAAGAAAAGAGCCCAATTTGGAGACATCCGGCATAAACTGCAGGGCTAATCTGGCTTGATTAAGTCATAGAGCCATATTGCATCCTTGTGCCAAGCTGGGTAAACTTTTCACTTTACCGATGGGAAGAGGTGCGGGAGAAACACTATACCTCTGCAGCTGTAACATCAAACTTCTGTTTGCTAATATTCCGCCAATAAGGCATGTCCCAACGACCCAGCCCCTGAGAATATGAGATACGTTGATTCACCTACAATCGGCCCAATATATGGGTTCCATGCTATGGCAACACAGACTAAAACATACCTACCTAACCAGATTTTGATAGAAGAGACAAATTTAGTAGGTTCAGTCTTTGGAAGTTATGAAGGTCAGACTGAGCAGAGCGGGCACAAAACGTTGTCCAAGTCGTCCAAGTCCCTCAAGAGAACGGGATAGGTCATACAGTGTATCGAGGAGGTTGCTGGACCACAATGGGCATAGTATCGGAATTACCTCATGTTCCGTCTTTCCCAACATACGCAAGGTACTGATACGTCAAAAGCATGTCGGTGTCGTAGTCTTTCGCTCTTCCCTCGGTACTGTCATTGTCGAAGAAACTTTAGGAAACCATATGCATATGCACCAAGATGTGCGGAATCGCATCTTGGATACAGCAACTGCACATGCAGCTCAGTGGCTACTGCAGTGGCGTCTGATGGAGCTGCATATGCACGCAGCACCCAGGTCGGTACCGCATATGTCCCTTCCTTCCAAGTACTAACGGAATGGATTCCAAGGCATCCGTGAGGTGTCCGAAAAGTAGGTATAAAGCAGAGGTGAAAGCCCTCAAGCTTTCGAGAAGACTTGAGCATCATTCATCTGAGCATACACCCACAAGATTCGTTTTCGTCTGCTAAAACACACACACGTCCTCGCGATGAATTCCTCACCTAACAATAAGGTTCCATTTGTCATCTGGGATGTATTCCACCGCATGCCTAATGAGCCTTTCTGGTATCGGATTCGAACTGGTTCCCCAGCCATCAAGTATCTGGTCGCTCCTCGCCCTCCTTCGGGACTCCCAGACTATCAGGGGCGGTATCTGGCTTTCTCGACCGTACCCGAGGGAGACTGGAACACGGCACACCTCGAGTACAACGACGACGGCACCGGCCAGCTCAGGCTGGGTGTCCTGGAGAAGACACAGCTCAAAGACGCCGGTCCCGTCTGGCACGCCAAGCAAGTAGACGAACTTGACCTGGAGGCACCGTTGGGGTTGGACGACAACGCCACGCCTGACATGCAGTGCCATGACCAATTCGGAGCCCGCGTTTTCCGCGGTCCCCCGAGCATTACCACAGCCGCTGAAGTTGTGGGGGTCCGCGATTGGCACGCAAACTTCATGCACGGCATCGCCCAAGAGACACTGATTTACTCCTTGATTCACGGCCAGGGCATCGCTCCGCAGTTCCTAGGCCACATCATGGAGAAAGGCACCCGCTTGATCGGCTTCCTGGTTGAGCACGTTGCCGCACGGGAGGCCGCTAAGGAAGACCTCAAGGCGTGCAAAGAAGTGCTGTCGAGGCTCCACGGCTTGGGTATTGCATACCCGACCATCACACGGGATTCGTTCCTCATCCTCGACAACGGGACAGCGCTGCTCCAGGGCTTCGCAGGCTGCTTCAAGACCACGGACAGAGCAGTCTTTGACCGCGAGCTTAACAGCGTCGAAGATGTCCTGAAGGACAAGCCCGTCCCAACTAGCGAGGATTTGGCGGCCAAGGATGAGCTTAGCAGAAAGATGACCGAGTTTCAGAGTCAGGGCCATACTCACCCGTTTGTTCACTGGCAGATCTTTAACTTGGGTCACATCACCATCACAGCAGATGAACATAGACGGATGCTAAGGGAACTGGAGAGGAATGATTACCGGTGGACCGCTGAGGACGAGGAGCGAGCTGTGGATCAGATGATGCGACAACCTGCAGAGTAGCGGAGGCATTCGTCCAAACTCTTGACTTTTCCGGGCATGGCAATCACGTTGTCGAGATAGGTAGGTAGTTTGTCAACAGATTTCTATTTCGTCTCAGTTGAAATGACAGAACGAACTTCGACACACTGTCTTTGAGCACAAACGCCATACACATGATCAAATCTCGGCTTCGGCCAAATTAGCTGTAAAAGACGAGTCTTTAAACGGAACATTCGCACTACCAAAGTCCGTATTCGACAATGCCGTTTGAGCAGCAGAAGTCAGCGACTCCCAAGCAATAAGCGGCTGTGACCCGCCTACGGACGTGTCTGCAATCAGCTGGTGGTCAAGCGGCCAGTAACTGACGTATCCCACGAGAGGTCGCACTCCGCTGAAGGAGGGCGTTGTTGTCTTGCTGTATCCGCCGTGCTGCGACACAGCCAGCCCGAGTACCGTCGCGGAAGTCGAAGCCGATGCCAGCCAAACAACAGCGTTCTCCCAATCGTGGCGGTGGCCGAGTCCATCGGATGGCTCGTCTTTGGGCATGTACCAGCTGTACATGATGGCGTACTTGTCGTTGTAGGTCGTGGCGCGGGCGTAGACTTGTCCTGTGCTGCTTGAGCACCCGCCATTGCTTGACCCTGATGGTGACAGTCCGCCGCTAGAGTGATATTGTCAGGTGATGCTCCCAGCCGTAGTCAGAGTATGACGGGAAACTAACCCAGTGTTGCCAGCATCGTCAACTGCGGGAAACGGCACACATCCGTTGATGACGTGCAGATATGGCTTGTACTTGAGATACAGGCTGCCAGTTGTACCCGATGGAACAGTCTCTGGAAAGCCTACGACAGCATCATGGGCTATTACAGCACGAGGTTCGAGAGCGGCGCTGACAGCAAGGCTCGCTGCAAGGTAGAAAAATAGGACTATTCGACCTGACATGATGCCCGCGGGTGACTCCGAAGTTGTAAGAGTTTGTTGCAAGTGTTAGTGACCATCAATCATTGAACGGGCAATTGCTCCTTATGTATGTCCAGAGATTACTTCTTCCAACTTGGGCAAGAAGCCGAGCAACAAATCCTGGACACGCTATACATGATATAGGCGTGCACAAATCTTGATGTATCATTGGAGATGCGCGTACTGGCTCGATTGTCCCCGGAATATCCCCTAGCATGCGTGGCTACACTGGTAGCTACTGCTTTTGGCGCTGATAAGCATCCACCAACGATCTTGGCACACACTGGCACAGCAGTTCCCGCTCGGGCTCGCGACGCGTGTCAGCTGGAGAATCAGGAGAATATACCGTTTATCCTAGGAATATAAGGCGATCAATATGAGAACGACATTGTTGACCTTTAGCGACGTCACGTCGGCTTCCGCTTCTGGTAGCAACTCCGTGTCCTGACCGGGGTGGTCCACGTTGTCCAGCACGTGTGTTGTTTGGCTGGCTTGTGAAGTACGAGTTCTGATTCCGCAGGATGGCAGCCACTGCCAGTCATCCAGGTACTCTCGGCTGCCCATGTTGGATGACGATTGTGTCGTACGCGAACACCTTGATGAGGTCCAAATGTTGTTCGGGTTCGCAGCGGAAAGGGTACCAAGTCTTGCCAGCTGTCGACCCGAGACCAGCTGGGGGCCGGGCAGGTGGCGAGTCAGCCACAGAACGCCACACGATTCGACGCTAGCTTATCAATCGCAATCAACGACCGCGGGGCAATTTTTCTTTGCAGCGGTTTCCAAAATTTCGAGGCAGACATCACAACCCCACCCGGCTCGTTCTTGCCTTATTACTCCTCGACATCACCTCTGCTGGACCTATCTCTAGACCCAGCGTCTACTCTTTTTCCTTGTCTCGAGCCCGGAGCTGCGAGTCTTCACTGAGAAATAACAGACCTTACGCGAATACGACACCAGTGATACCCCTCGCGACCATGTCGTCCTCCATGGATCTCGACGCTCCGATGCCGATGGCGCCCAACACCGGAGCGCCCGTCACACATGCCACCATTCTCTGCTGCAACTGCGGTGCCCCCATTGACGGAACTACGGCGGTCGGTGCTCTCTGCTACGACTGCATAAAACTCACAGTCGACATCTCGCAAGGCATTCCCCGCGAAGCCGTCCTCCATTTCTGCCGAGACTGCGAACGGTGGCTGTTGCCTCCTCAGAGCTGGATCACCGCCCCCCCAGAGTCGAGAGAACTGTTAGCCCTGTGCTTGAAGAAACTGAGAGGGTTAAACAAGGTTCGGATTGTGGACGCCAGCTTTATCTGGACGGAAGCACATTCCAGGAGAATCAAGGTCAAGCTCACAGTTCAAGACTCCGTGTCTGAAGGTGTCCTGCTGCAGCAAAGTTTCGAGGTTATATACATCGTCGCTTGGCAACAGTGCCCTGAGTGCGCCAAGTCATACACAGCCAACGTCTGGAGAGCGTCGGTCCAGGTCCGGCAAAAGGTGCTGCACAAGAGGACATTCCTGTTCCTCGAGCAGCTGATTCTGAAGCACGGCGCGCACAAGGACACCATCAACATCAAGGAGGCGAAGGACGGCATAGACTTCTTCTTCTCGGAGAGGAATCGAGCCGAGAAGTTCGTTGACTTCCTCAACTCGGTGGTACCGTGCAAGGTCAAGAAGTCACAGGAGCTGATCTCGCAAGATATCCACACATCCACCAAGTCTTACAAGTTCTCCTTCTCGGTCGAGCTAGTGCCCATTTGCAAGGATGATCTGGTGGCACTCCCCATCAAGCTCGCGAAACAGATAGGAAACATTTCGCCGCTGGTGCTGTGCCACCGCATCGGCACATCCGTTAACTTCCTCGACCCCAACACCCTCCAAACCGCCGAAGTCAGCTCGCCGATCTACTGGCGGACGCCCTTCACCTCCCTCATGGAAGCGCCGGACATGGTCGAGTTCATCGTCATGGACATCGAGCCGCTAGGCCCCCAGAAGGGCAAGTGGACGCTCTCGGAGTGCACAGTCGCCCGCGCCTCGGACCTGGGCACCAACGACAAGACGTACTACGCGCGCACCCACCTGGGCGGCCTGCTGCACGCCGGCGACTCGGTGATGGGCTACATGCTGACGGGCACCAACATCAACAACGACCTGTACGACGCGATCGAGGAGTCGAGCACGTACGGCTCCACGATCCCGGACGTCATGCTGGTCAAGAAGCACTACCCCAACCGCAGGCGCAACCGCAAGAGGCAGTGGAAGCTCAAGCGCATGGCCAAGGTCGAGGGCGAGCTGCTGCCCAAGAAGACGGACCAGGAGAAGATGGACGCCGAGTACGAGATGTTCCTGCGGGACGTGGAGGAGGACGAGGAGCTGCGGGCCGCGCTGGCGCTGTACAAGAACACGAACGCGGCCAAGAAGAGGGCGCAGGCGGACGCGGACGCGATGAGCGTTGCCGAGACGGAGATGACGATGGGCGAGGAGGAGGAGGGACCCAAGGTTAACATGGAGGAGCTGCTGGATGATTTTGATGAGCTTGATATCCAGGATCACCAGGAGGAGGAGTAGGCGGGTCACTGAAGGCGTTTTTTGGACTCGATGCGCTTGCTAGACGATATGATCAAGGGGTCTTAAAAAGTCGCTAGCTTTTATTCAAAATTACCTTGCTATGACCAAACCTTCGCTGTGACCTAATTGTGCTTCAATGTCGTGTGCCTCCGTGATCTGTCCTAGAAACCAGATCATCGTACGAACTCAAAGTCTAACGCTTCATTGGAACCCTCTTTATGGCACCGCCGATATCGAGAATCTCTTGCGGCCCAGCCAGGGTGTCTCGCACAAAAAAGCCGTCTGGCAGCAGATACGCCGCGTTCGCGTCTGACCCTTCGCGTGCTCCGTCGTTCAGTCCACGCGCCCCCGGCACTTCCACGCTCGGCGGACACAAGGCCACACCACCGTACGGCGATCCTAAACCGTGATACGGACTCTGGTGAACCGGCGCAGCCACGTCGATGTTCGGAGTAGGCCCAAGAAGGGCCGCGTCGAGTGATGAAACTGGCTGGTACGCATCCGCGCCTTCGTGTTGATACTGGCCCGCCTGGTTGTATCCGTCATTGTTGAGGTTTGTGCCAAAGGAGAAGTTGCTCATCGGTGACAATGGTGAACCAGTCATCGATATGTCCTGTTGGATGCTCTGTGTTGGTGAGCTAGGCAGTGGCCAGGGGGAGACGTGCTCAGACGGAGTTGGACTGAGGGACTGGCGATAGTCAGGCGAAGGGCTCATGTGGAGGTTTGACATATTGTTGGACAACGGCGAGAGGGTCCTTGCCACTTGGCTGACCGGCGAGGGAACCAGGTGTATGGAGTGAGGGATGAGAAAAGAACCGGCAGGGGACTGCGGCGTGTTCGGGGCGGAGATATGACCACTGCCTTGGTTTGGGAAGGAGGCGTGCTGCGACAGTGGGCTTCCGAGAGGTGAGCCAAATCGTGGAGTGGCAGAGTAAAGGGAGTGATGACCGGGAGACCTGGCTGTGGCTGTTGGTGCTGGGGAAGAAGATGATGCCTCTGGGAACTGGAAGCTACCGGGACGAGGGCTGGCGGCAAGGTTAGGTTGAGGTGAGAGACTCATGTCGAATCCTGATAGTCCGCCGGCCATGTAGGGTCCCCGTTCCTGTTGGAAAGGACCTGTTGGAGACTGATATCCCTCCCCGAAACCCCCGCCCAGGTCCATGGATGGGACACCATTGCCCAGCCACACCTGATTTTGCGGAACTTGCTGTGCTTCGCACAACATGTCAAGCTCATGGGCGTTAAGCTCGAGATAAGGTTCGTCGTCTCTTTGGGGTCTGAGATTACTAGCCAGATTCACCCTTCGCCTGACCATATCGATGAGCACACCAACTGCGAGTAGCCTCCAGGACCGCGAACTGCACTTTGTGCTGTGTTCCTCTTGGACGTTTTGCTTGATGAAATCCATGATGCTTTTGCGTATCCGCGTCTCTGCATCTGCAGAGAAAGTAGGGTCGTCTGTGTGCTTCTCCTGCAACCCGACGGCGTTGATGTAGCCCTTGATATAGCCTTGGAGTTCGGCAGCGAGGAGATGGGAGTCTTGCATCAGTCCGAGGCCGCGGAGAGCTGCGCTGAGTGGCATGGTACCCAAGACTTTGACCATAAGGTCCTGAGGGATCGGCTTTTTGCCTTTGCAAAGACCTAGGAGGTCGTCGATGGTCTCTGAGTTCTGCATTTGCGGAATGGCCCCGAAAGGCTGTGCTGCCATGTCAAAATCCATCTCTGTCGCTGCTTGCCTTGGGGTGGTTGGACTATGGCGAGAAGTTAGAAGTCGAGAAGCGTTTGAAGCGGTTTACGAGGCTTTATATACTTATCCGCTTCAGCTCAACACGGGTGAAGGATGCTTTCTGGTACATTTGGTCAATAGCGAGTGTTAGTCAGTAATATCAAGATGATTGGGAAGCGGACACAGCAGTGAGTTGGTGTAATATCCATGATTGTGCTAATATTGATGAAGGGTTCAAGTGAACCAAACCTGGGTTAACCTACCTTTGCGCCGACTCCTGTCTAATGAAATGTTCCCCTGTGAATAGAAAATAAAACTGCCGCCCATCCGTTGATGGGTCCATACTTACCTCCAAGCCCCTTTCCACTCTCCCTGCTCCTCCGAGGGGTTTTGCTGATAGTCGGACTGGTCAGCTCCAGGCTCCTGAGCCGAAAAGCCGTATGCTGGCAAAGCCTGCGGAGGAAGGGCATCGGCCTGGACCAGCGTGGACGTCAGCAGATTGAAGAGGTCTGCGGGCATGTCCTCTGACTGACCTAGAGAGAAGTCTGCAAGCATATTGCCGCCTGGATGTTCATGGGTGGACGCTGCCGAATGCCACGTCGACTGCTGGAGCAAAAACTCCGGCCCCGAGGCTTCTGCCAGGTTGAGCATGGGAGCAGACATACCGGAATCAGAGGAGCTTGCGGAAGCCATGTCCGGAGGAGCATACAGCCCAGAGCCCAAGGAGCTCGTCAACTCAGACATGGCGGCCAGCCAAGCCTCATCGGTGTGGTCAGCGCCGATAGTCATCAAGTCCATCATCCCCATGAGCTGAAGAATCTTCTGCGCGGCGGCAAGCTTACCGGTGTCGGAAATTCGCTGTGCCACGTCGTCTGTCTGGCCGCCGGCAAAGACCAAAACGAAGGTGATGAATTGGTTTGCGTCCATGGGATATTTCAGGAGCATCTCCCTCATGAAGTTTTGGAATCGCACACGGCTGGGCAGGTCCCAGACACCCAGGGCCTTGAGGGCACAGCTGGGAGGCATGTTATGGAAGTTGCCAGTCACCAAGGCGCTAGTCGGGCACGACATGTTGTCAGTTGCTTACCTTATCGTCTCCGAAATCTCCCCAAGTGCTGAAGAGATGTGAGTTGAGTGTTGATCGATCGAGAGGTACCGAAGTAGAGGTAGTGATAATCGAAGTGGAGGTGGTGAAGAGGGAAGTGTGAAGTGTGAAGGCTGGGTGTTGTCCATGTCTGGGAGCTGGATCAAGCTGTTATATAGTTTTGCTGACTTGTGCTCACTTTGCGAGGGCCCATCCCAATATGAAAGAGATTGAAGAGAACAAAGTGGCCGGTGGTGCTTGTGATATCAATAACAATGGCTTCGTGCGAAGAATGGGCTTTGTCTCGTTGCTGAGGACAATGTCAGCGATCGTACATACAAAGGCAGTGTTAAAGATATCAAGGGTATTGAACCTGGTTTGAAACTACCTACCTTACCTACGAGCAGGTAAGTTAGGTAGGTGAGTTTACACCGTTTCTGTCCAGTGACGATCCCACAATGACTGACGTATGGTTGTCATGGACCCAGTGCCATATCTGAGCATGGGAAGATAGTACCTTAACGCACCTGATCTTACTAGGCAACCCTTGGACTGTAACAGGTTCCTATTAAGCTCATCTGAGTGAAACCTAAAATCATTGCCGGGAATATGGGTGAAGTAGAGTCTCGATAGAGGTACTCGTCTGATCATCTCATCGTCTAATCGTCTCGTTGTGACGTCGTCTCATCGTCTCGGCGTATAATCGTTTAATCGCCTACTCGTCTCGTCGTGACGTTGTCTAATCGTCTAGTCGTATTTTGATGGATATCCGAGAGATTGTCCAATACACTGGAGCCATTTGTCAAGGTACCCAGTGTGTTCCTACCACAGGTGTAAGACCAGCGCGGTATGGCGCGGGAATAATAAGAGACAGATACAACAGCCGATACGCGACCTTCAGCTCTAATGAGACTCTGGTCATAATAGAAATTGATTCCACTATCAGTGACCAAGGATTCGTTGTGATAATGACAACAGTGCCTTCTCGCACAGGGTGGCTTTGCCTCGGTCAAGGTCTGGGCGTTGCTGAGGACAATGGCATGGTTGACCAGGGCATCCAACTCAGAAGATGCTGCTGAGGACTCTCTTAACCTGATCAGGTTGGGCGTCGCTTGCACTCTTCTTCTTCGCCAGTGGTATCTGCGCAAAAGTCCTCTTCCTCTCCTTGCCGGGGTGCTCTGCACCCTTACCAGCGCCAGCTTCATCCTTCTCGTCAACAACCCCTTGTTCCTTCCTTTCTTTCTTGGCAGCATTCTTAGTCTCCATACCGTCGAGCATCTTCGCCCTCTCGACGTTCCTGACAAACTCCTTGTTCTCCTTTGTCGTCTTGCTGATCTCGGCCCGCATCCGACTCGTCCTCTCCGCATTCTCAGCCGCGATCTGCTCCGTCAAGTTGTGCCACTTGAAGCCCTTCAGATACAGCAGATTCCATATGTCGTCCCTGTAATAGCTCCCCTTCTTGCCGCCGATCGTCCGGGCGTTGAGCAGCTCGCACACGGACTTGGCCTCCTTCTTGTTCACGAACTCGACCCAGCCATCGACGAAGGAGCGCTTCTTGTTGCCGCCGGCCTTGACTCGGCGGGTGTGGGCGGTTGGATCTTCGGGGGAAAGGAAGATGCGGTTGATCTTGCCGTAGGGCTCGAGGAGGGATCGCAGCTTGGCCGGCTTCATGAAAGGTGGTATGCGCGAGAGGTAGACGACGCCCGACTTCTTGATCGCGGCCTCGGTTGCCACCAAGTTCTTTTTCGTGAGCGGTTTGGAGACGTTGGGTAAATCTGCGTGTTTCTTTGTGTCCTTAGGTTCCTTCTTGTTCTTGTCTTTGGCCTCTCCTCTTTGTTGTTGCCCGTCCTCTTGCGGCCCTGCCTCTGGTCCAGACTCGTCGTCTCCTTCGTCTTCTGAGTAGTCACTTGCGTCACTCTGCGCCTCGTGGTCACTGTCGTCCTCTACCCTCCGCCGCTTGGCGCTACGGCCGCCTTTTTGGAGATCGTCTTCCGAGTTGTAGTCCTGGCCGACATCTTCGTCACTTTCGTCTGCGTCGAGGAAGTGATTCCTCTTTTCTGGGGCCATAATTCTCGTAGCAACTAATGGGTACGCAACTGAAGAGAAAAAGTAAACTCTGGCTGTGGGTGGAGGAGAATATCAACTCTGTGCTGCTGGTGTTGAACAAATAGAACGGAGTGATGTCGGTTCTTTGGACTCTGCTAAATTTTTGCGGGCCGTCCGAGGCTGCTCACCGACGCTCACCGAGCCCCACTTCAGACATCTCAACCCAAGTTGAGGCTTCAATTGATTGCTATTTTGTCGAGTTTACGACAATCGAGGGGACGCACCTACATGTCTCGCACATAATCCATTTATTCACTGACATTTAGGCCTACGACCGTGTGTGGTGAACGATGGAAGCACCAAATATGTCATACCTACATGTAGCACCATTGAATCCTTATCTTATCAGCGCCGAGGTCGGTGGGGCAATACCGGTGACCAAGTCCATGCCAACGTGGAAGTGGCATTCGTGACCAAGTCGCACTTTCCTAACTCCAGTGGACAGCTCAAGATCTTCTCTTGAATCGTTTCGGCTCGGCTTATCTGCTCGCAGAATCATAAGTGTTAAGCTTGCTCTACATCGACAAGCAAACATTACAACCAGCAAAGAAGCTGAGTATCAGTGTGCCTACAACATCGCCACCATGTCAGTGGAAGTCATCAAGACCATCTCCCCAACCACAAACGAGGTGGTGGTGACCCGAAACGGCGTTTCAGCCGAGGAGCTCAAGCTGCTACCAGAAACAGCCACACGAGCCTTCCAATCATGGCGCCAAACAAAGCTCGCTGACCGCCAGATCATCATCAAGAAGGCACTTGCTCATTTGTCGGAGAAGACTGATAAGTTGGCCCAAGGCTTGACGAAGGAGATGGGCAGACCGATCAGTTACACTCCAAGCGAGATTTCAACCGCTGTCAAGCGTGGCGAGTACCTTCTTAAGATCAGCGACGAGGCCCTGAAGGACACCGACGGCGAGCCAGAGAAGGGGTTCAAGAGATTTATTCGGAAGGTTCCGGTCGGGCCTGTTCTCATCATCTTCGCTTGGAATGTGAGCTGCTGCACTGTCTATCATGATATGATAAGATTGTCTTTTGAAGTTTAGGCTAATGTGCTTGTAGTACCCCTACCTCATCCTTGTCAACGGCCTCATACCAGCCCTCCTAGCAGGCAACTCGGTCATCCTCAAGCCATCGCCTCAGACACCGACCGTGGTCGAAGAGGTAGCTAAGGCGTTCGAGGAAGCCGGTTTGCCCGCCGGTGTCATCCAGTACTTCCACTCGGGCTCACCTACGATGATCGAGACGATCGTGCGTGATCCTCGCATCGCGCTCGTCTGTTTCACCGGCTCTGTGGCCGGCGGTCTAGCTGTCCAGAAGGCGGCTTCGGACCGCATCGTAAACGTCGGACTGGAGCTCGGCGGCAAGGATCCGGCTTACGTACGAGCGGACGTCGACGTCGCGTGGGCGGCAGCCGAGATTGTCGACGGAGCTGTATTCAACTCGGGCCAGAGCTGCTGTTCCATCGAGCGGGTATACGTCCACGAGAGCATTCACGACGACTTTGTCAGCAAGGTTCAGGATGTGTTGAAAGGCTACAGACTCGGCGAGCCATCCAGCAAGGACACGCACGTCGGCCCTGTCATCTCCAAGAGGTCGAAGGAGGCGATCGAGGCGCAGATTCAGGATGCGCTGCAAAACGGCGCCAAGGACGAGACACCGGATAACGAATCGTTCAAGAACCCTTCGCCAAAGTCAGGCAACTGGGTCGCTCCGACTCTCTTGACAAATGTCAATCATGACATGACAATCATGACGGAGGAGACGTTCGGTCCTGTCATCCCTGTGATGAAGGTATCCAGTGACGAAGAGGCGGTCCGCTTAATGAATGATAGCGAGTTCGGACTCACTGCAAGCATCTGGTCCAAAGACACTGGCAGAGCGTATGAGCTTTGCGAATTGGTTGAAGCAGGGACGGTTTTCGTCAATCGCTGCGATTTCCCGAGTCCGGTAAGTCACGCTCATTTCCGCGTTGACGCGTTGCCATCCCTCGAATTTGAGGCCCAGACTGACGTGTGGACAGGATCTTGCCTGGACTGGCTGGAAGAACTCCGGAAAGGGACAGACCCTTAGCAAGTATGGATTCGACCAATTCGTCAAACTGAAGAGCTATCATCTCAAGGACTATCCCAAATAGAGAGGGGTGATTCTGCAATTAACCTAGCGAGGATGATCCGCGTCGTGTTTCCTCAGCTGAGGGATAACGCTTGGCGGCGGTGGAGATTGCTCCGGCGGGCGAGACATGGCTTACACAGCAACCAATCGTACCACTACCGGTGCAGCAGCCTACATTGCTGCCCAGATTTGACTCCTTTGCAACACCTGCCAATTTTCTCATTGTGGTGCTGTAAATGCTACATGGAACGGTTAAAACGGATCCTGTCAGCCTGTGTAGGCCATTGTGTCTCGTTCGTGGGCCAAAATTTGATGGAACTGCATTCCAGCTTTTGACTCCCTGAGACCTTCTCGGAACATCCCTTCCAACCATATTCGCCCACTAGCAACACCATTCCAGCCAGCACAGGGCGAACCAGGTTGGCGTCCGAAAATGTGAATCAAGTTCATCTCACATCATGGTCGCCCTGCCTACACCGTGAATATGCTCGTGACAGTCTGGGGTAAGCGTCCGTTTTCTTTAGCACTATATCTTCTTCTTTGGTCCTTCCTGGCGTCTAAGAGTCAAACTACAACACTCTCCAATCCATTCCTTCAATAGCAACACTCTTTCTTGGTATTTGTCTTTGTCTCTTTCTCTCTTTCCGTCCTTACAATCGCCTCGAAGTCGATCCGTGACACGAACACCGCCATCTCAGCGCGGACCTCACACAAAGCTGCGATCCCGAGACGACGTCACACGCCAGATCGATCTTGTAATGGGCCGTTTTGGTTGCCCGTGCCACTCCTTCTAGTGTACTGCTGTGTCTTTCTCGCCGTCCTTTTCACTACTCTTGGCCCCGTGTTGCCACCCTCATCTTCGTTCCACGACATAATCAGGCGAGCTTAATCATCTCGAACTTACGGGACTGTCCATTCATTTTCTGCCGATATCACGCCTCTGCCGGACTTTCTGGTTTTCGTTGCTTTTTCTGTTACCATCAAGCGCCTACATCACGTTCTATCGATACCCAAATACCAACCACACCATGCCTGTCTGCTTGGATCTCCGGAGGATTCGGAGCCGTCTCCAGGATATGGTTAGCTTCCGTCGGGAGAAGAAGCGGACGTTGAAGATTGTACGCACAGGAAACTATTCATATTCCGGTCTGTTGCGTCCCTTGTCCAGTTGACTGACCTCCGTCGCTTCATCTAGTCCGCGCCATATAACTTCAAGAAGGAAGGCACATATATCCCGGGCATCACGGAGAGCGAGTAAGTGCAGTTGCCTTCTACTCACCAGATATGCAGAGACTAACAAATGTCCCCTAGAATCTCTGTGCTGCGGGAGAAGGCTGCAGCCAGTTGCATCGGCATCCGCCATGACCACGACCCAACGGCTCTCGGGCCTCTCCGCATACCCTCGCCGGTGAACATGAGGAGCGGCTCTCACATGCTGGGACAAAGCGTCTCACCTCTGTCGAGTGTTTCTGGCAGTACGTGGTGAACGAGGAGAGGAAAGCCGAAACCATTGGACATTGGTGAATGATCTACAATAGCAGGCCGATGATGGATGACGAGAAGAGTACGATACCAGGGCGGAACGGGAGGATTGCACAAATCGACCAAAATGCGGACTCTGACCATGATGGGATCAGGTTGACCATACGGAGAGATGCTGATGGTCGGCATTAATAAGACCTACACCGAGGCATAGATTGGCTAGACTGCACACGGGCTTCGAGCCCCTAGAGACTTACATTCGAGATTAGCTCGCACGACCGAGGACGGACACATACCACGGTACCGTATCACAAAAAGGAAACATCAAAAACAGTTAATACACCCGACTACCGGGATTCAAGACAAAATATATCTCCTTTTTATTCTGCTACCGTCTCTACATCAAGGCTCCCTGATCCATCCTTGATAGTCCTGCGCCCACTCCATCCTAACACCTTCCATCTCTCCCTTCACCGCAAGCAGACTGACACGTCCACCCTTCTCCTTGCTCCACCGCGCCAAGAACTCCTCCAACCGATCAGTCGTCGCCTTATCATCCTCCACCAACAACGCAAGAGCATCAAACCCGCCCGCCCCCGGCACAACACCGCCATACACCCCCTCCACGCCCTCAAGCGCATCCAGCAGCTCCGTCTGACTCTCCGGCTCAATCGGCACCCCGCTCTCCGTCCCCATCTTGCGTATCAGCTCCCTAATCCCCCTCACAGCCGCACGTATCTCCCCCGTCCTCCCCCCCCTCAGAACCTCCGCAAGCGCCTCGTTCCGCCGCTGCAACTCGTCCCACAGCTCCTTCGCGTCCGCCTCCCGATCCGCCCTCCATTTAAGCACACTCTTCACCATCCCGACCGTCTGACTCCCACAGTCGACATCACACATCCGCACCGCCACGCCGGGGGGCAAGTTGACCCCTTCCTTCCGGATCTCGGTATCCCACACCTTACCACTCTCATCATTAACCAGCGCCTCGAGCCGAGCCCCAAACCCGCGCGAGCCGACCTCTCCCAGCCCGCCGAGCACAGACGGACTGAACCGCCGGTACAGACAGCTCCCCCACACTGCGGCAGCGACGTCGAATCCGCTCCCCACCTTGCCCTGCGCGGCACAGTGCGCCGCCTGGGCGAGGTTGTGCAGGACCGTCTTGCCAGCTGCGGTCTCCACGTCGAAGGCCTCCCGCGGCAGGTAGTGGGCGAGCAGGCTCGCCGTCAGGGCGGTGACGAGCGCGGCCGAGGACCCCAGGCCGGTCTTGTGCGCCTTTGTCAGGGGCACGGGGAAGGAGGCGAAGCGCGAGGGGGGCTGGGGCGTGGTGCTGGTGTCCGAGCCTGAGGAGGGGAGGGACGGGGGGACCGGGGCGGAGTAGTAGTCGTTGTCGGCGAGGATGAGGACGCGGGAGGGCTTGATGGTGTGGGTTGGTCGGCGGGGGCGGGAGGAGGACCGGGAGATGTAGGAGAGGACGTAGGAGAGGGTTGTTTCCACGAAGGGGTTGGGGTTTATGTGGGAGCCGCTGCTGGGGGTGTTAGTATGGTACTGACGTGGGTGGGTTGGCATGGCGTTGAATGCTTTGTGAGTTGACAAGAATGAATGGACGAAGAGGAAGACGGTTGAGAACAGATCACTTGATCAAGCCATGATGTGTGTTGATACATGAGGTGAATGGGAGATGAAGGCACTCATAGACTCCGTGTAATCACCCAGTGAGCATCTCATGCCGCCCATGACATTGGAGCATTATCTGTCGCCTTCAAGCCAAAAGTGCTAGAACATGAGACCATATCTGAAACATAACTCACATCTGCAACTGCGTGACCTTGATGCCGCCATCACCATCGGCGAGACGATAACCATACCGCCACTGTGCCTCCAGAAACTGCGGACTCTCCACCACAATCTCAGACAGCTGGATACCGGGACTAGTCTTGATCTCCTGTGCAATGACATTGATGCGCGCACTGAGACCGAACACCAGGCCGGTATAAGCCCGGTCCAGCACCAGGTAACCGCCGGCCAGGAGGACCTTGCCGGGCGCCGAGACGGCAGTGGTCGGGTTCGGCGAGCTGACCATTGTTCCTTCCGGCGTCTTCCCTGCTCTGTCTAGTCCGTCTTCTCCACTCCGAACTCACTGGTCGTCACAGCCACGAGAAGATAGCGAAAAGCGGTGTGCGGTTTATACGAGCTGCAAAGTGAAGGTATTACGGCAGCTTCAATGACGTCGGACGAGGAGATTGGCTCAATTGAAAGCGATGAATGCAGAGTTGGGGTTAATAAGTTGCACACTTGCTCCTGATCGTCAGGAACAGGAGCAATTTCATTTCTTCAATTTGAGGCGGGGGAGGGGAGAGTGCGGGGCATCCTCCGGAAGAGAGGATTGGATCTTCGACTTGTCATCCATCAACGTCCAATGATACGTCTGTGATCAACTCATCTCGAAAGTTCGAATGCTGGAGCTGATGTTGATCGCGAAGAATAGAACAGATGGATGATATCCACTATTCAGCTGCAGCGAATGTCCGCGAAGCCTGATAGTACTATGATATCTGAGGCTCGACTTCAGTTGAAGTTGAGAAGATATGTTCGCAGCAATGTCCTGTCAGGTACGCATGAACATGCCGGCCAAATTTGGTATGTACAGTTTTGCGATTGATCAAATTGCGGACAGCAAAGGTCGGACCAACACTCCAATGGACCTTGAAGTACGGTAGTTTGTCACTTTCAAATACACAGTAGTCTCGGTCTCGGCACCGGCTATCTTGTGCCTACTATACAGATGATTGTCGGAGCGAGCGTAGACTGAAGAGATGACGTTGATGCTAACCCGGAGCCGAAGTGAACGACCGTACCCTGCTCCGTGACACTGTAACGCCGGTATACCCGAGGCTTGTGTCCCGCGTCCGACCGTCCGCGGGCTCTCGGAGGTTGACACAAGTCGACAAGGGTAAGACGGACAGACACAAGCTCCGCCGCCGCCACTGCAGAACGGGCGGGTCGTTTTGGTTCGCATTGACGCATTTGCTTTGCGAATGTCATGTCTCCACCCCGCGAGATTGAGCAAACGGCATTTGATGATCTGGTACCTTCGCTCGAGTTTTTGGCAAATGTTCTTTGTGCTTCTGCGTGCTCGAGCTCGAGAACTGAATCCGAGTCATAGGAGTTCACATGGCAATGCCCGGATTGCAGGCCGGCGACCCTTATCTCAGTTTCAGACCGCCTACGCGTTTCGGCTTCGCCGTAACACATCGTTATATACAGATTTTAGTATATTTAGCCGAAGTAGGCATACATCTAGTAAAGTTAGCCGAGTAGAGACCCACTTTTAACGATTTTAACTAATAAGAGGAGAAGAATAGATAGCCGCGTAAGCTAGTCTAAGCTATAGATAAGGGTCCTTAATAAAGGTAGTATAATTAATAATAAACAAATAATAATACTTTAATAATCTTCTATTATTTCTATATCTAAAATTCCGACGAAAATACTATTTAACTTAGCTCGATTAACGTTTTCTTATAATACTATATTTCGCTATTTTGTATCTAGATATAGCTAATTCGTAAGACTCCGGCGGCGCCCGTCTAGATGAGCTACAACTTATACTATATAGTAACACTAGCGATCCTCTACTCTCGTCGTCGTAACTTCTCTCTTCGTTTAAGAGTAACAATATCGAGAATCCGTATACATTTAACTCCAACTAAGGCAACGTCGATAAGCTTAACGATATTTATAATATAACTAAATAAGCTTAGAGGGAGCTAAAGAACTATAATTAAGATCGCTAATATAATATCTCAACGTTCCTAAAAGCCTAGGCTCGTAAGAGTTAACGTACCTCTAGACTATTTATAAATACTCTCGCAAATTAGACTATCTATAATACTCTTAAGTCTCGTAGAATTATAATTATCTTCGAAGTAAAGGAATAAAATAATACTATCTACGACGTCTACTAACTATGCTGAGAGATAAGTAAGCTAGTAAAGAAGTCCTCTTTCGTAAAGTTCAACCTACTTAGTAATATTAAACTAAACGCTAAAAAGATTAAAGAAGTCTATAATATAGTTAGGCTAGAAGACTCCCTTAAAAATACTTAGTCGACTATAAAAAAAGAGGCGCCCTATCTAATAACCTTCTTCTTGCAAATACTCTAAAATAAACGGAAAACTTACTAATCTATCGAGAATATCATAGCTAATAAGGAGTAGTTTGGCCCTATCTTCCTTTTAACGGCCCTCTTCCTTCGAAGATACTCCTATAATAAGTCCTTATTCCTACGTAAGATTCTCGGCCTTTATATAATAGCAAACGGTATACCTTAATACGTCATCGATACAATAGCGTATCTCGAAGTCGTTTCGAGCTATACGAAACTCAACGATCTCTTTAATATAATATAAGATAAAGTAAAGGATTATATTAAGCAAATCGTTTACAACTCGACGAGCGTTATCGTCTACGATAATTTCAACTTCTTTAATCGTATTTAAGAACTCGCTAGCGGTTACTCAAACGAGTTCGTTAGCCTAATAATAACGTATCTTATCTTTTACCCTAAGCTTAATAGCCTTTTATTATAAAAGTCGTTTAACTTAAAGTAAAAGTTTACAATAGATATAATTCGACAACGTATACTTCTTCGCGCTAAATCTCTCGATAAAGCTTCGAAATAGCTAGTAAAGTTCTATATAGCTAAGCTCTTCTCTACTAAGAATAAACTTAACTTCTTAGCAATTAATTAAGTCAAATATCGTAACAACCTATATCTTTAACTCGGTACGATCTAAGAGGATAAGGGAACGATTTAAGATATCTACAATCTCTACAAAGAGATTTAGAAACGCTACTTAGAATTCAAAAACTATTCGGACTATATAACTCTCGTATTCGGCGACTAAAAGATAACTTCGTTTATTTGTCGTATTTAATAAAACTAGCTCAAGGCTTTAGATCTATAAGAACAAAAGCGTTAAATACTAGTAATCTCAGCCTTCTTTCATATTAAGCTAAACTTTATAAAGATACTCTTCTAAACCTTCTAAGATACTAGCGATAAAGGAAAGACTTAGTCTTCTATTACTATTTTATCTAATATAGCTTTTTTCTATTATAAGAAGTCGATTACTAAGAAAGATATAAAGTATTACTAAATAATACTTCTCCTTATCCATAGCTTTACTACCTAAATTATTACCTTTATCATTGCCCACCTAGTCGATATAGACGCCCTAGATTAATACGATTTAACTATCGATAGTATACTTAAAGCTATAAAGGCTATAAATCCTAAGCCTCTTAAGGCGGTTTTAGATAATATCTAAGAGACGATATTTATATATAAGAGATAAATAAGCTTCTACGAAGGTATTAAGAAAGAGGAGAATATCGATAAAGAATTTCGAAGCTATTATCGCCTAATATAATATATCGAAGTACTTCTTCTTATCTACGAAGTAATTCGTTGCAATAACTATGGCCTCTTTAGAGATTTTATTCTACTACTCTCATTTCTTTTCTAAGATAGTAAAGATATGAACTACGGACCCGAGATAATATACTTTATATAGCTACTTAATCCCAAAGTTACTATAAATAAGGCTACCTAAGAAGCTATCCTAAAAGCCAGATTAGTATACTATACTACTACTAGTAGTAAGTACAAAG
The DNA here is from genome assembly GCA_001879275.1 of Coniochaeta ligniaria NRRL 30616. Lineage (NCBI taxonomy): Eukaryota > Fungi > Ascomycota > Sordariomycetes > Coniochaetales > Coniochaetaceae > Coniochaeta > Coniochaeta ligniaria. The sequence continues at coordinate 3,634,355 of KV875095.1, forward strand.
TTATTAATATAATAATCGAGTATCTTAACTATACTTTTACGAAGGATATTAAATATAATAAGAACTTTACTTATAATCTCTAGGCGATCTTTTCTTAACTCGCTTTAAACGATAACCGCTTCGCTATTATTCGATATACCTTTGAAAAGGTATTCTATTCTAAATAGAAGGGTATATATACGGCCAACGATATAACTACCGATATTATCTTGTACGCTTATAAGCTATACGAAGATAGTCTAATTATCCGCGTATCTAACAATAGCTTCGATATCTCTAATATTATCGCCTATAGTTAGGATATCCTCGTCGATAAGCTGCTAGCCTTTAACAAAGTTATTCCTACTCCTACTAATACTATCGACTAACGTCTAATACCTAGAGTAGGAGATAGTAGCGTTATCGATAGTAAGATAAACTTCGGCGATAAAGCGAAGTAGTTATTTAATATAGGCGAAGAGGGCGACGAGTTTTTCGACCTAGGCTTTAAGCTGGATAACCTTAGAGATAAAGGAGAGTAGAAGTACAAAGCTCAAATAAACATCAAAAATAGTTAATTAATAGTTAAATAAGTATTAAAAACAATCAATTGAAGCCTTCGCTATAAAAATCGTAACTAAACTCGTCGTAATAGAGGTCGAGGATCATCCTTAACGAGATAGAGGTCGAAGATTATCCTCAACGAGAAAATAACCAATATAATACTAAATAGCCTTCAATTGAACCTTAAATACCCTTAATTAAGTAGTTAAATACCTTTAAATACCTTTAATTACACTTAAATAAAGGCTTTAGATATAAATTTCGTCTCGCCAAACGTAGTTACTTAAGGCGAATAATTTATACTACCCAAATCGTTACTACTAGCCTTATTTCTTAGCCGCTTTTCCTAGAATCTCTTTCTTTTAGTATTTACTATATAATACTAATTACTTTTAGCCTCGTAATACTTTCTCGCTTCCTTAGCTTCAAATCTTATTCTTTTTATACTCTAAATTACTATACTACTATATCTAATGTACCTCTTCGCCGTATCCCTCTAGGATAGCATATCCTACGCTACCCTCGCAAAATCGTCTCTTCTAGCGACTTATACGATATCCCTAAGTCCGACGACGACGACGAGTAGCCGTAGAAGTAGCCGTAGTAGTAGTAGGCCTTCGCGGGCAAAAGTAAAAGTAAGAAGTACAAAACCAACGATAAGAACTTCCCTCTTACCGCTATTAATACCTCTTCAACGTAAGAAATATTTATATTACTCTTTATTCATTTTAAATACTAATTTCATAATTTTATAGTCTTACGAAGTCGAAGTTATATAGTAAGCGCCTTCGTAATAACGATAACGATAAAGAAGACGATATACTTATCGTAAAAAAAGAGAAGAAGCTAGACCCTAAGTAGAAGAAGCGTATCTAGTAATACTATATCGATGCTAGCTTACTCGACGCTAGCTCTAATAAGCCAAACTTCCCTATCGTCTTACCTTTTCTAGTCTTATAGAACAAATAGTACCTAGCTAAAAACAAAGGCTAATAGACTAGTAGGAAATATATTAGTATTTCTACGCTACTATTCTAATATAGTAGCGATATTATAGTAATATCTTATAAGTATTATAAAGAAGGAAATGGTCTCTAAAAGTCTTATATTATTGTACCTAAGCTTTTAACCGAGAAGGCTAGAATACTCTCGATTACTAGCGGCGCCTACGCTAATTATCTCTTCAATAGTCAAAAGAGTAGATATTCGTTTTTATATAGTAGTAAAGTACCTTTTTAGCTCCTCTAAATATAATTCTAACCCTTCTTAAATATACCAAATCCTAGTTAAACGTCGTCTGCCTTCCTCTTCGCCTTTTAGCCTATTATCTCTAATCTAGCTACTTTGACTAGGTAGGACTTCGACTTATATTTTCGGTACTTCGAAAACATAAGTAGTAAGGCCTTAGCCGAGGCTAATATATAGCTAGCTTTTAAGAACATCTACCTATAACTCCGTATAGCTACTATTTATACTATATAAACCTAACGAGCTATTAGCGATTTGCCTATCTAGTCGTAGATAAGCTAGGCGGACTATCGCTAAAGTATAAGTAGCGGGATAGCGTTAGAGGAGAGTACCGAGGGTTAAGCTAGCGTAAATAATAAGCTTATCTAAGGCTTCATCGTTAAAATCTTAGAGTAGTTACAAGAGGATATTTAAATAAGGTCTCTAGAGTTTTTAGTCTTATCGCTAGCGTTTCAATAGAACGAGTATTTGTATTTGTATCATATAAACTAACTACTATACCCCTAAACTTGAACTATAACTTCTTCGCGTAATTCTATACTTTATTCTTATTTAGAAACTCGATAAAGTAAGTCGCTAAGCTAAAATATAAGCAAAAAGGTACAATTTTTATATAAACTACGTAAATAACTAAGGGTTCTAAGTATCAATTAAATAGTATATAGCTATAGAGGATATCTAAAAGGGGCGGTAGTAAGGGGTAAGATTATATTATCCTCAATTAAGGGATTTTGACCCTTAATTAATAGCCTTAATTAAAAGAAAATAAATATCAATTAAAGCCTTAAATATATTTTCTACTATTAATTGAAGGAGATCGAATATTAATTACTATTTATACTCTTCTAAATCCGAGTAATTAATACGATCTAAGTACAAAGCTATATTATAGACTATTTGCTATTATATCTTCCTCCTTAGGCGTCGTAGGTTCGCTACTTCGCTGAGCTTCCCTTCGGACTACTCCTAATAACGCACTTCGTAGTAGCAATAGTCGCCTTCTTACTAGCTTAATTAGCCTTATAGTCGACCCAACGCTAATAAGCTAGTCCGATAGTATCGATATAGAATACTATAAGAGCTTCTCTACTACTACACTGCTCGATAAAGTCCTATTACTTAAGGCTAGGTAGTAGGTCGTAGAGCGACTATAAATCTATAAAGGGTAGTTTTGGCTTTCTAGTACGAGTTATAAGGTACGAGATCTCGTTCTAGAGCTTCTTTTCTATTTAGAAGGCTAGGACAATAATAGTACAACGTCGCGACTATGGGACGAGATCCTAAGCTTTCTCATAGTACTACTTAGTTATAGACTCGAAGGCGAAAGTAGCAAAGGAGTAGGCGATTAGCTTCGATATCTCTTTCGACCGAACTAATAGAGATCGAAGGTTACCGAGGTCGTAGTTGTAAACGTTACAATACTACTTAGACGTAGCGACTCGCTAATACCTATGCTCGAGAGCTAGATTATCTACGTCCTCTTAAAGGTACTCTAATATATACTTACGAAAGCAAAGGGCGTTAAACTATCCGGCGATAATGGGATTAAGCTTAGTACACTATAAGATATCGCTCTTCGACTATTTAACGAGATAACTAAGCTTAAAGAGGTTCTAATCTAGCGATATTTCGAGTATCAACGCTTCATCGGAAGCTATAGCATCGGATCGCTAAGATACGATACTTATAGCATCGCTACTAATATCGCTCGCGTCGCTAGCAATATTACCCTCTACGAGTATTATAGCCCGAAGGCGAGAAGGAATAGTAGTAGGCTGTCTACCATATCCTCTACTACCGCCTCGACTTCCTCGCTATCGCTATAACTATTATCTACGCCTCGAGACAACCTCCGTAGAACCTAGACGATCGAAACACTAATATAAGAAGAAGAAGTACGTAATACCTTAACTATCCATTTTACGTATCGCCCTTTTAACGCGCTACTAAAAATCAGCTAGGCTACTATTAAAAGATAAGCCGAACTAAACGATACGTTCGACGTCTAAGATATCTATACTTATACTAAGAAATATAGTCGCAACGATAATACGATATTATCTATCCTCGCGAAAGAAATCGGAAAAGATTAGATCTTTATCGGTAAAGCGGATATCAATATCGTAACGCTTAACCAACGTATAAGCTTAGGATTTAGTAAAGCTATAGATCCTTATCAAGTAGTAGATTAGCGTATAATGGGCTATAATCAATTACACCTTATTATCTATATAGATAATAATCTTCTTTACTAATATAATAGTATTAAGAGTAGTATCGTCGCTAATTAAGAACTTTAGGCAACGATAATCGTAGAGATATCTATAAAGGAGGGGCTATAAGACGATAGAAATCTCTAGACGGTCGACAAAGGTTCGAATAATCTTAAGGCGAGACTAATTAAAGCTAGCCTTTTCGATAATAAAGGCCTAGCTATCTTAGTCGAGTATAGCCGTATAGCTAAAGAAAGGAACAACTCGAGGGATCAAAGACTATAAAGAATACAAGTACGTAAACTTAAGACGGAAATCGCGCTACTCGCTAACAATATAAAGCTCATCGATAACTACAAAACTAAGTATCGTATAGAACTTAGGCGACTTAAGGACCTTCTTAAACTAATAGTTAGTTACTTACTCAAAACTTAATAAGATATAAGTAAATACCTTAACTTAAATCTCGTCCTAGATATACTTATTCTAAAGAAGCTAAGTATTAATACTATTCCAATATCTATTCGATAAGCTTCTTATATCTATTCGATAGGCTTCTCGTATTTATTCGATAGCGTCTCGTATTTATTCGATAGGCTTCTATATACTAACTAACCTTTAGAACCGTATTAGTATCGACCTAAATCGGCGATAAGCCTTCGACGTTATACTTAATATCCTCGTACTAATTCTAACCGAGCTTTGTTAATAAGACGATCAAAACTATAATCTTCTACATTATCTTCTAAAAAAACGTAGAAAACAACCGACTTCCCGAAGCCAATAGACGTAACGAAGATAGTATCGAACTTCTCTTCGATAAAGCGCTTTACTATCGTAATCTAAGCGTCGTACGCATATATTCTACCAATAATCTTACAAATTAGGTCGTTAATCTAGGTATTAAGCCTATATAAGATATTAGCGAGTTCTATAACGTAGATTTAATAGTAGTAATTAAGGAGATAGAATATACTCGGAGGTAGAGAATTACGAGAATAAGTATTGGATAAAGTTTAAGGTGAATATTCGTAATAGGTAGAAAACGCGAGGGTCCTAACGCTCGGAGAAGTGTTTTTACATCGCCCTCTATTTTCGCTTCGGATAAGATTTATCTACAAAAGTATAGCATAAAAGGAATAAAAATACAACGAGTATAATCTTTAACTTTCTAACATTCTTTAACTATATTTCTTATTATCTTAATTACCTTCTTCGATATATACTAAATTTTTAGTTTAGGTAGATTAATCTTATTTATATAAACGGCCTACATCGCCCTTAGTAAAAAGCTATATTAGCGACTTAGACGACCTTCAAAGGTATTCTAAAATAAGTAGGCCTAATATATTTAATAATATATACATCGCTAACAATTTAGCTTAGGTAAATATACATTTAATATTATAGATTACGTAAAATTAAATGCCCTCCCATCAAATTAAGCCGTAGGCGAGATTTCCCGCGAAGCGGCTATACTGGGGCTACCACATCTATTTAACCACCTACCCACCTACAGAGAAGCCGAACCTTTGAAAACGTCTGAAACTAAGATAAGGCGACCCCACGATTCCACTATTTCCTAACTCCGTCCCAGCTTCTCCCTCGCCTACAGAATCTGGAAACCGGGACAGTAATTTGGCCAATCAGAACCCACCTCAGCCCTCCATCCTATTCCTTCCTTCTCTCTCGCTTTCCGTTCCTTCCTCGAAGGCAAGGCAGGGGAGACGCGTCCGAGGCTGCCGGAAAGTCTTATTCGTCATCCACTTCTTGGAGCCTGGCGAATTTGGGGGCTCAACGGGCTCAACCTGGGGCAGAAAGCGCTGGCTCAAAGTCCCATAATCGGTGACTCGCACACTTCACTGCCGCACCGATTGCTGTTCCAGGAGGAAGGAGCGTTCCGGGTAGCCACACACACGACACGTTGCAGGGCTGTGCCTCGCAGTTTCCTCGATATCCTCGTCGTGCACTTGCAAATGCCATCTGTCCCCTAAATCTAAATCGCAGCAAATGTGGAGTTTTAGCTGGAGATACCTTATATCTTCCTTGCCTCAGTGTGTAAGCCTTGTCAACAACTTGGCTCAAGTCCTTCGACCTTGTACCGTGTGAATCCTCTCTCAATAATCTCGGGATTGCTCTCTGCCATTGTTTGTTGCCATTGCGAGCTCATACCATTAAGAACGCATCTTGCTGTTTGCCATCGACAGCACCTGGAACTCGAGAACCTCCACTGTGAAGCTGAACTTGTGGGGTAAAAGGCTGCCTTGAGTCACAGGTACACTTTAGCAGGCACCGCACTAGCGAAGCCTCCCGAGTCCACCCATCCGTCATCCGAATTTTTTTTCATTTCGATTTGGAGGCACTGCCATTTTGCGCCGGGAGGGCCCTCCTTTCTCGATCCCAAATCGCGATTGAGCTTCGACAAATACGTCTCGGTTTCTCCTCAGCTTCACACCCTTTTCCCCTTCCTCTCATTCTTCGCTTCAGTCTCCATTCGCTTTACCAGCTCCCCAATAATACCTCAACTTCAAAATAGCGCGTTTGTTTGACGGCTTCGGTGTCGTCAAATGAACCTGCAGTTGCGCATTTTGTTATCTTCCCATGTAAGTCGTCTTTTCCTCGAAACTCCGGTCGAGCTCGGTCGAGCTCGGGTCAGCCAAAGCTGTGCATCTATACTGACACGCACCTCTCACTTGCAGTCACCCTCCCCTCCTTAGGTGGTTAATCAACTAAATGCCCACCGTCTACTCCTCCGTTTTCCAGAACTTCATCCGTCAGGGATTCTCGAAATCTTTCACACACGGCTACGCACAATCCGTCGTAGCTGCCGCTCATCCCCATGTTCTAAACTCCCAGAACCGCCCGACCTTTGCACGGCGTAACAGCCAGCGGGTCGGGCGGCTGCAGGTTGGCATCAATGGCCTCAATGCTGCCTTCCACACCACCAACCAGTCCTCTCTTCCAGCTCTCGACCGTCGGCACGAGAAGCTCCCCAGCCATCTCGACGAGAGGATCGCCCTCCACGGCGGTCTAGATGCCTACTTCGAGCACCTTCAGAAAAAGGAGCGTACCGAGGAGGAAGAAAAGGACTGGGTTCAGTTCCAGTTCCAGAAGCGGTTGGAATGGAAGCCCAAGCCGGCCGCCATCCTGCTCGGTGGAGAGCACAGGACGCAAGCTGCCGAAAGCCAGGAGCTAGTTCAGGATGGGTCGGCACCGGCTTTGTCCGCCGAGGAGGCGGCAGCTTTGGCACATATCGACGCCGCACTCGAGAGGGAGATCGAAGCACGGAATCAGCTCGCAGCTCTGGAAGAGGAGTCACAGTCCCTGCGCACGCCGAACGCTTCTCCTGCTGATGAACTCCGTACACGGTCGGCAACGCCAGCCTCGAGGATCCGGACACCCGGAAGCATTGCCCGCACAGCGACGCCACCCGTCGACCCTCAATCGCAGACATATGCCGACCACCTAACGAAACTCTCTGAGGCGTCGAGATATGCTGAGATTCCGGCTGTCTTCGAGGCCATGCTCGTGGCTGGTGTCAAGCCCATCGCCACGGCATACAATGCGTTGTTGGTCGCGGCAATCCAGTTACCTGCCGAGAAGAGCGAAGTCGTAAGCAAGGCGCTGGACGTCTATTCCGATATGCTTCGACGGAAGGTCTCGCCGGACAGTGTTACCTACGATATTCTGGTCGGTCTGCTTGCATCCCGGTCCCTTGAAGCGGCTAGCCTGAAGAAGGACCTCGAGAATAAGCGTCTGCGGTTTGGCGGCATGGCGGAACCCGGAAAGTTCATGCTCGTCTCTCATGAACTGGAGCACGCGATCCTCTCCGAAGACGACCGGCTGGATCATGCAATCCAAATGTTCCAATCCTCAGTCACCCACAACAAGGCATCCTACTCCCCAGAGACATACCACCAGCTGATTTCGGCCTGCGCCCTGGCTGGGCGTGTTAGCGAGATGCTTCATCTCTTCGAGCACATGGAGGCAAACCGAACCGTTCCTTTCGCTGCCACTTTCCCCGCCATGATCACAGCATTTGCGAACTCTGGCGACCTCATCAGCGCCGTCGAATGCTACAACGAGTACCGGAGTCTTGCCATCGCTCACGACGGCGGTGAGGCGACGCTGCATGACCGCCTGGACGCTCATGTGTACGCCTCGGTCATCAATGCATATGTCATTTCTGACAAAATCGAGGGTGCTATGAAGTTCTACAAGAAGGTTGTGCAAGAGGACGGCGCCCAAGGTGCCGATATCAAGGACGCCCTCGTTAGTCGTGGCTTCGTGGACGGGTTGATTCATCGTGGAATCTATGAGGAGGCACTCCGTTGGGCTCAGAGCATCGAATCACCAATGCGGGCACGCACCATGAGCGAAATTGCAACTTCGGCTGCTGACCATGGTGACCGACAAACTGCAATGGCGGCTTTCGCAAACATTGCAACCTTGAACGAGGCTGCAACCCCCGCGATAGCTCTACTTGCGATGAGCGTGCGTGAGGGCGATGTGCCTGCTGCAACACGATATTGGCAGGTTCTTACCAACCCGGAAATGGAGGCAACTGAGTCGTTCATCGATCCTACTGCCATGTACGCCGTTGCTTTGATCGGTTCTGGCCAGATCGCCGAGGGACTCACACAGTCCGAGACCATGTTCGAGCGCATTCGTGCTACTGCCGCCAAGAGCAACCGTCAAGTCGTCGACGAGATCGAAGAGGCATCGGAGTTCATTTCGCAGTACATGTCATCGCGGAACCTCGTCGATCCAAGAGAGATGTCAATTGCATCGCCTGTATCATATGTTCCACCTCAGACCTTCACTGCCACTCCGTATCCGCAAACACCCGCTCTTTCCAACTACGAGGACACTTTCGACCCCTACGCACAAACCACGGATTTCAAAGGCTCTTCGCTGATATCGGACGAGTTGGAAGGCTCTCATGGACGCAGGGGTCCTCGCATGAACGATGCTCTTGCCCGGTTTCGGAACATGCGTCGTGCTGGCAGACACCCACGCTACATCACGTACGCTAAGCTCATCTCTGCTGCTGCTCGCGATGGCAAGATGGACTTGTGTCGTGACATCTTGGAGATGGCCCGCACAGACGTTCCTCTGCTCCCTCACTACGCTGTCGTTCGCTACGGCTGGACCTCGATCCTGGATGCCATGGTCGGTGCTTGTCTCACACTAGGTAACCGCAACATGGCTGAGCAGTACCACCGAGAACTCCTCGCAATGGGCGCAACGCCATCCGCAAACACATTTGGTCTGTACATCACCACCTTGAAGGAGTCTACCAAGACCTTTGACGAGGCTTCGGAAGCTGTCAGGATCTTCCACCGCGCCAAGGCCGAGGGTGTCGAGCCGAGTTCATTCTTGTACAATGCTCTGATTGGCAAGCTTGGCAAGGCCCGCCGTATCGATGACTGTCTCTTCTTCTTTGCCGAAATGCGCGCTTTGAACATCAAGCCCACTTCTGTCACTTATGGAACCATTGTCAACGCCCTGTGCCGTGTCAGCGACGAGAAGTTTGCCGAGGAACTGTTCGATGAGATGGAGGCGATGCCCAACTACAAGGCTCGGCCTGCTCCGTACAACAGCATGATGCAGTTCTTCTTGACAACCAAGCGCGACAAGTCCAAGGTCTTGGCCTACTACGAGCGCATGAAAGCTAAGGGCATCGCTCCCACTGCGCACACGTACAAGCTGCTCGTCGATACTCATGCCACACTCGAGCCCATCAACATGACTGCTGCTGAAGCTGTTCTGGATATGATCCGGACATCCGGACAACAGCCGGAGCCAGTTCACTACGCCTCGCTGATCCACGCTCGCGGCTGTGTCTTGCACGATATGGCTGGAGCTCGTCGCATTTTCGACTCTGTACTGAAGGACCCTTCCATCCATCTCAACGCATCAATCTTTCAGGCGCTGTTCGAGGCCATGGTCGCCAATCACCAGGTCCCCGACACGGAGGCCGTGCTCAAGCAGATGCGTGCTCGGGGCATCGACATGACACCTTACATCGCAAACACCCTCATCCACGGCTGGGCCGCTGAGAACAACATCTCCAAAGCCAAGGAGATCTACTCCTCCGTCGGCCGCGACCGTCGCGAACCCAGCACGTACGAAGCCATGACCCGGGCGTTCCTCTCTGTCGAGGATCGCAAGGGCGCCGAGGGAGTCGTCACCGAGATGCTCACCCGCGGTTATCCCAGTGCTGTCGTCAACAAGGTGTTGGAGTTGCTCGGCGGTGGGCATGCCGAGGAGGCTGGCAGTGCCTAGAAGGCTCGCCGCCACTTCAACGGCTATCGCACTTACTACTGCTTGAAGCCTGTGAAGCAGGTCTAACTTTCTTCGAACACGGTTTCAGCATTATCACATTTTCCTTTGTCTTGCCTCGCGTCAGGCCTGTTTTGATACCCAGTGTGCGATGATGGAGGGCGGGGCGGAGCGTTCTGGGTGTTGAAGATGTGCTACGGAGGCATTCCGAGAGGAGTACAATGGGTGGCAGGCGTTTTCCTATGTGGTTTGTCTTTTTTCTAAGCGCAAGGCGTTCGGGCGGGTCGGTTAACCGGGGGCCCCAGATGAGCGGCTCGGTTGGACAACAGTGAGTTTCCTTTCTGCTTTTTAATTAAAAGGGACGGGTTTCTGTGAACTACGGAACGGTTGGAATGGGTATCGGAATCGGATAGGGCAAACTCACTGTTGCTGCCCGGCACACTAGACAAATCTCCACTCGGCATATACACCGAAAATCTTTACAACTACTAGGAGGGATGGAACTGGGATCGCATTTGTGGAAGGGCATAATGGGTGCATGGCATCTCTGGGTTGGAGAGGGCCGAGTCTTTGAACTCTGGGGGGTATCTGCGGTCTCGTTTCATCGCTTGTGTACTATAGTAGATTCGAACATGAAGACATCATCATGCTTGACTACATTTTATCCTTGCTTCTAGCGTACCATGATACGTGATCTTCCCCGTTCAAGGGCGTAAGTGACTTTTGTATATACCTTGCCCAAACGCCGTCCATGTTATGCCTTGCCCGTTGCTCTTCGCTACATCTAACCAATGTTAAACTCGCTGGCCCCAGCCTTAGCCAGCGCATTCATCTTAGCCTTCATCCGTCTCCTCGCCTCCTCATCCACCTCCCCGCCCTCGCCATCATCTTCTCTAGAGACAGCCTTCCTCTTCTGCCCCTGCCCAGCAGCAGCGAACTTATTCGCGGCACCACCATTCGCAGGCCTCTTCCTCCCCACCACACCACCACCAATCCCACCCGGCGCCTCACGCAGCCCAAAACTCTTGGCCATGTGACCCAGGTGCAACTGTCCCTTGTCGAAATACCCCCTCTCCTCTCTCACATGCGTAGCATACGCGCGCACATGCGACTTGAACGCCTGTCTAGCAGCATCAAGCAGCGGATCATCCTTCTTAGCAGGCGCATACCTATTCCTCCCGCCGCGACTATTCTCCGTCTCGTCGTCCTCCTTGACCAGCAGCCGCTGCTCGATGCTCAGCTGCAGCGCCTCGGCGCGGCTCATCCACGTGTTGCGCCGCCCCCCCTCGTCCTCCCCCGCCGTCTCCCCGCCGCCGGGCAGCTGCACGGGCGTCGACAGGCCCTTCTGCAGCACGGCGTCGTACAGCTGCGGCTGCGGCACGGAGCTGGCGCCCTGCTTGAGGACCTCGACGTAGCCCTCCTCGCAGCCGGGCTGCAGGAAGATGACGGCTTTGCCCGGCCGCCCGGCGCGCGCCGTGCGGCCTACGCGGTGCACGTGGTCGGCGGCCGCGAAGGCCGGGTCGTATTCTACCACCAGGTCGACCGAGGGGACGTCGAGGCCGCGGGAGGAGATGTCGGTTGTTATCAGCACGGCCGGGTCTTTGCTGCTGGTGAAGGAGTTGAGGGTCGCGGTGCGGGAGGATTGGGGGAGGGAGCCGTGGAGCTTGTGGAGGATGATGGAGGGGTTGGCCGGGGAGGTTATGTAGGTTGCCGGCGCGACGGTGTCGTCTGTCGAGGTGTCGACTTTGGGGGCCTTGGGGGTCGAGGCGTTGGCGCCTGTGCCGAAGGAGGGGGAGTCGTCTGGGGAGGGGAGGGCGGAGGGAGCCATTTTTGGCTTGGGAGGCGGGGCGGTGGATTTGAGCAGGTCGAAGTGGAAGTTTACGCTGTCGGCGCAGGAGATGAAGATTATGGCCTTCATCACTGAGCCCTTGCGCGCAAAGGTGGATTTGAGCAGGGCGATGAGGGTGACGAGGCGCAGCTTGGCGGGCACGATGAGGTAGGACTGTTTGAGCTGCGAGGGGGCGGCGAAGGCGGACTCGACCATGTTGCCTTCGGCGTCCTTTTCTTCGTCGGTCGTTGTGGCTGTTATGTGCACGGCGTCGGTGAGGGAGATCTCGCCGAGCTTCTGGACGTTCATCTTCATTGTTGCTGAGCAGAGGACGGTGACCCGCCGCGCGGGGAGGACTTTGTCGAGTACTACGCCGTCTTTTGTCTCGTGTTTGAGGGGATCTTTTCGGATCTCGCCCACGATGGTCTTCAGGTCGTCTTCGAAGCCCATCTCCATCATGCGGTCGCCTTCGTCGAGGACTAGCCAGCGCACGGTGCCGACGTCGAGCACCTTGGTGTTGTCCAAGTGATCTGTCAGACGACCGGGTGTTGCGATCAGAATGTTGACCCCTTTTCGTAACCGAGCCTTTTCAGACTTTTTGCTCTCGCCTCCGGTAACAGTCGTGCTGACGATCCACGGTGCACAGCGGAGTAGCCTCTCCAGCACTGCGGCAATTTGCTTGCACAGCTCTCGCGTCGGCGCAAGAACGATCGCAAATAACCCCGAGTCTCTGTGCAGTTGTACGCCGGTGCTCGAGCCGTCTTCGTTCTGGCTTAGTGCCGTTATGCGCTGCACGATGGGGAGGAGGTACGCCAGCGTCTTGCCGGAACCGGTCTCTGCTTGTAGGAAGGCATCGTTGTCTTCTTTGACTAGCTGTGGTATGGTGTTCTTCTGGATAGCTGTGGGAGCTTTCATCTCCAGCTTTGTCGAGAGGTGCTGTGCTATCCGTCTCGAAAGCCCGAGAGCGGTAAAGTTCTCTGCCTCGCCTGACAGAGGCGCATTCGACGGCTTCGCTTCCTCGGTCTCTTCGGCGGGTTTATCGTCGAAAGTGGTCGTATGTGTAGGATTCGAGGTAAACAGCTTCGAACTGGTCTGTCCTGACTTGATCTGGGGCCTTGGTTGCTGCGGCCTCTGCGCTGGTTGAGCATCGCTGTCTGTCCTCGGCCTCTTAGCCGGCCGATCTGCCTCGTCGCCTTCTCCACCTTCAATTTGAACGCCGACACCTGGGATATATCTTGCTGTCTTCGGCCGCCCAGAACTGGGCACAGTGGGCGTGTTCGAGTCCTTCTTTGGCCGGTCGGTATCCCACTTCTTGACGCTCTTCTGCGCCTTCACTCGGTCCCTCCAGCGTCCGCCCTTGAACTTGACTTGATTGGAGATTGGCACATCGCCAATCTCGAAGTTCATCAGCATGCCATCGTCCGCCATTGTTGCTGTAGGACCTGCGACTGGGGTATACAGAGTTCTCTTCGAAACTGGATATGGCGTCGCTATCGAAATCTGGAAATCTTCGATAGGAAAATAAAGCGGGGATCAAGTAAGGCTGTTAGTGCCAAGAGCGGGGCATGTTATGATTGGTTGAATTCTCTACACTAGACGGCTCAATGTTCAGCCTTGCTAGTGGGGCAGACTCGAAGACGCCGAACCCGAATGACCGACGACGCGTCTGGGTCGGAGACGGGGAGCACGGTGCCGTCTTGCAACCGCGAGACCGACCACCATCCTTCGATCATCCTTTGCATCCTCTGTTATGTATTTGTTCACTAAGACCCGCCGCTAGTACAAGTGTACGCAGCTTAGAATGTCTGAGCTGCAATGGCCGCCGTTATCATACGATCGTCGTCGATCTCTCTCTCTGTTACTCCAAGCGGCACAGCTTCGAGAGGATAGGCAGTTGGTGCTCGGCTGATGGCCACTCTGGAACTTCCCCATGATTCGGGTCCGACTTGATATTAACCGACGAGTCGGCACCATGTCTGTCCATGCCCGCCATATTTGATCGGCTTAGTCCCATCGGACCTCCAGAAACTTTGGCGTCGCAGGCTGCATGCTTCAGTTTGTCTTTATTTAAACGCCATACACCTACTTCCAGCCATGTCTCCCAACGCAGTCCGGCCAGTGCTACTTCGCTCACGGCTCAACGCAGGCACGATGTCGACTCCGGTAGCGATTGTGGCGGCCGTTGCTGGCATTGGAGCATATGCCCTGTACACGAGGAGGAGCTCTGCCAGCGCAGAAGTGAAGGAGCCGTTTGCAAGCTTTGGCTTTCACCAGCTGCGGCTGAAGAGCTCGGATTTGGTCAACCACAACACCAAGCGGTTGCGTTTTGAGCTTCCAGACCCGAATGTCAAGAGTGGATTGAGCTTGACGTCGGCGGTTCTGACGATCTCGTTTCCCAATGGCGGTTGGATTCCATGTATCCGGCCATACACACCGACCAATGACCTCAGTATGCCCTCCACTCGCCCTCTCACTTTGCGCAAGCTGACCCTACCCAGACGACAAAGGTTTCATCGACCTAATGGTAAAGCACTACCCCAACGGCAAGCAGTCAACCCACCTCCACTCCCTCAAGCCGGGCGACTCGCTCCGCTTCGCGCCCATCAAGGAGATCGCCTGGACGCCCAACAAGCACGACCACGTGGCCCTCATCGCCGGCGGCGCGGGCATCACGCCGATGTACCAGCTCACGCGCGGCATCCTGTCCAACCCGGCCGACCACACGCGCGTCACGCTCGTCTGGGGCGTCAACACGGACGAGGATATCTTTCTCAAAGACGAGTTTGGGAAGCTGGAGAAGGAGTACCCTGGACGGTTCCGGGCAGTGTATGTTGTTTCTCAACCGGGGCCGGATTCGAAGTATGCGAAGGGGTACGTGACGAGGCAGGTGTTGGAGGGCGCTGGGTTGGCAGTTGGGAAGGAAGGGAAGGAGGGCGAAGATGTCAAGGTGTTAGTCTGTGGACCGCCGCCGATGGAGAAGGCGCTGACGGGGTCGAAGGGTCTTTTTGGGAGTCCTAAGACCGGGGTGTTGCATGAGATGGGCTTTAAGGCTGATCAGATCCACCGGTTTTAGGGGGGCTGCTGTGGCATGTTTGTACAGGTATCTAGTCTCTTTAGCTTGCGTAGGTTATACATCACTTGTTCGTCTGCAGCCGCCAGTGGCACTCGGTCGTGGCTCTCATTCAGCTTGGCCTTTCCGATGATAACGCAGCACAGTCATTGGGTCATGATGTCCTTCAAAGATCGGAGTTCAAGGTGTCATTGTCGTTGTGAGTGAACCTCCCAACGACACTTAATTGCATCTAACACATGTACAGGAATATCTCAAAGCGCAACTGCATCACTCATGATGCTCCTCACTGGCACTGCGCATAGTAGGCATTGAGAGTGGAGCACTTGCCAGAGGCACATGCGGTAGGTCCAGTCCAACCTGACCCACCACACTGGCCGTACAGCGTCTGGCCGGCACCACCTCCACTGCCGGCAGTAGTGGTCGGGGCAGGAGTTGTGGTGACTGTCTTCAACGTCGTCGTGCTGCTGGTCGTTGTCTTCGGAACCGTGGTGGTGCCTGCCGTTGTGGGCTTCACGGACGTTGTCGTCACTGGTGGCGCCGAGCCGGTGCCTGTGACGGGGCTCGCGCTGGCCGTGATCTTGGAACTGCTCTGCGCAATCGAGCTCGCCACCCCGGGTATCAGAGTCGGACCCGGAACGGTGTACGATATGGGCGATGTGTAGATGTTGAAGAGGATGCCCGGGTCAGTTGACTTGTAAAGCTGCGTGCCGGGCACACCGCTCGGCTTGTTGGATCCAGAGCCCGTGATCTGCAGGTTGATGCACTGCGGATAAGCCTGCGCGCCGTTGGTCGATCCTGCGGCGTGCAAGGCAATGATCTCGTGGCGGAGAACATAGTTACCCGGCGCAATGTTGGAGGGTATCTGCACCAGCCATGTGCTGTTGTTCTGTATGAGCGTGTCGGTCGCCCAGAGACCCGGGTTGCCGCCGCTCACCCATCCCGGACCGTCGATCTTGAAGAACTCCAGCGTCGTCTTGTCGACCGTTTCGCAGGGTCCGTTGCAGTTGGCGAGATAGTCGATCACGGGGCCGTGGTGGCTGTCTGGCCACGGGACGAGCCACTGGAGGCTGATCTTGTCGCCGGCTGCTACGACGGCGTGTCCGACTGCTGGCTTTGCACTACGGTGGCAGATGATGTCTGGTCCGCCGAAAGCCGAGGGAGAGACGAAGCCGTTGTCGGTGTCGTCGATTATCCAGCCGATGCTTGGTGGAGGGTTTGGGTCATAAGGATAAGACGTACCGTCGAAGCCGAGGTAGGAGACGCCATTGATGACGATGTTAGTTACGTGGCCGTGGCTGGAGACGGTGGCTGCTGAGGCCAGAGCCAGGAGGAAGGAAAGGCTCTTGCTACCCATCGTTCGGGATTTTGGCTACGATCTCTTGTGTCTGCTCACGATGATATCAAGGAAAGCTTGGCAAAACATCCGCGAGATCCTGGAGCGGACATGCCGCGCAACTTATAGACAGCGCATGGCATCAAGGCGCTGACGACGAAGTCTCAAGGTTACATCGGTTTGTCACCTGTGTCTGGAAGCGAGACTCGTCATGCCAAGCCTCTGGCCTGTCCGGGTACACGGAAATCGAAAGAGACGGCAGGCGGGAAGACAGCCGACGACGACGGCAGCATCGCGGCCGTGATGCTTCGGAGGAGAGGGTATTGCTCCGTACGATGCGAGTGATTGGCTTCAAATGCCATTCGATCCGACTTGGGTCGTGGAAACCTGGAAATCTTTCCCAAGCTATGCCGCAATGAGGACTTGTTCCTACGGCTCCGTGTTTGGAGGCTCACGTCTTCGGTAGTGGTGTTGCAGCGATGTAACACGACCTTCTACTTCTGTTCGGTGGAGATTCTCGCATACTTCCGTTCCTATTTCGGCATCCTGCCCTATGGCGGCTTCTCCAACCTCATCGTCAACTCCTGGCCGTCGAGTATCTTCCTCAGTCTTGATTAACGACGTTGCCAAATTGATGTCGCACAAGACCCGAGGGCATATGCGGATGGATAACTGCTTGCTTAGGTAACAATGGTTGGGCAGACCACGAGGCTCGGAGGCCTCAGCCGCACGCTGCGTCTTGCAACATCAACTAACTTCGTCGACGCCCAGTGTGATTTGGGCAGCATCAAGACCTGTCACTCGATGGATAGACTTTCTATACTTGTTCGATCGACCAAAACGTCCATCGCGATATGCTCCTATCTGGGACGCGCCACATCTCCGTTTGCCACTAAACTGATTCCTTCGAGCCATGGCTGATCCAGTCTCAATTGCTGCGAGCATCGTCGCCTTCGTCGAAATTGCTGATCGCGTTATCAGGGCATGCAAGCACTGTATTGATGCTGTCAAAGATGCGCCACGCGATATGCAAATCATTTTGGGTGAAGTGACGTCCTTGAGAGCCATAATTGACAGTCTCAGCGTCGCGGAACTGCATGTCAACACACTCAAACTGGTCCCCGGTTTGCTCGATAGGACAGGTCCCGTTGAGGCCTGTCACCGGTGCCTTGTATCTCTAGAGGCTCTCTTGCCGCCAACACCGTCACAGCACTCGCACAGTGGACGACGAAGGATCACGTTTGCTGAGCTCGCGTGGCCTCTGAAGGAGTCTAAGGCCAGGAAGCTGCTGGCCGAGATATCTCTTCACAAGTCGACCTTGCTCTTGGCTATTACCGGCGATATGATACACGATATCAAGGACATCAGGTCTGGAGTCCATCGACTCGAATATGCGTTGACGGAAGCGGAACAACAGGAAGTCTGTCGATGGCTTGAGTGTACCAATCCCTCTCCACTCCACAACCTGGCTGTCAAGAACCATGAGAGAGAGACAGGCACATGGTTGCTTCGCCTACCGGAGTGGACCGAGTGGCTACAAGCTGATGCAACGCGACGGCTTCTGTGGTTGCATGGTATCCCCGGCGCCGGAAAGACAGTGTTGGCTTCATTCCTGATCGAAGAGTTGAAAGACCACTGCGCTTACAGTGGCGAGGTCGGCCAGGCGTACTACTACTGCCACTACTCCCATGATAACGACGAGACGGCGCCCTTTCTACGATGGATCATCAGTCAGCTCTGTCGTCAGGCACGATGGGTTCCTCATCAGCTGTGCGAGCTTTACAGCATGGGATGTGATCCAAGTATTCCTGAACTTGAGAACGCCCTGGAAGCAGCCCTGACTAGGTTCAAAACATTCTATGTTGTTATTGATGCGGTGGACGAAAGCTCTCCACGTGATGATCTTCTGACAGTCATCACCACACTTGCTATCGACAAGAGATTCCATAATCTCAAAATACTGGCCACAAGCCGTCTGTATTCCGACATAGAGAGGATGCTCCAGGGTGTGTCCATCAGCATCTCGATGTCGAATGCCTCGGTCGACATCGATATTAGGCGAATGGTCCACTCGAGACTGCATGCGTCCCGTCGCTTGAGGAGATTCTCGCATCTCTTCGACCATGTCGAAGACACTCTCGTCGCTGGAGCCCATGGAATGTAAGTCCGTCTCCGATCTCGCGTCTTTGTCCGCTGCTGACCATATTGTTTAGGTTTCGGTGGGCACACTGCCAGCTCTACCAGATCGAGCAGCTTCGAGAAGAGTCCCAGCTTCTCTCAGCCATTAAGAACTTGCCGAAGGACTTGGCAGAGACGTATGCCCGGGGCCTCAACGACATTCCAGTTGGGGACCGACCCTTCGTCCGGCGTGTCTTCATCTGGATCTGTGGACATGCGCATGCTCCTTGGCTCACGGAACGTGGCATAAACGCCCATGTGCTCCTGTCTGCTGTGGCTTACGATCTTGGGCTACGCGCAGACACATATACCATCGACGACCTAAAAGAACTGTGCGGTTGCCTCATCTATGTCTCGGCCGATTCTGCTTCTCAAGAACCCAGCAGCCGGCCTGAAGAGCTCGAGTCCGCGGGGAAGCCGCTTCCACGCAACGATCACCTCCCTTCAAGGTACTGGCCTGCTGGTAACAAGGAACAGGACAGTACGCCACTCGCTGACACTGAGCTATTCGTCTCCCTCGCCCACTACACGGTGAGGGAGTACCTCGAATCACCACTTATTCTTGAAACGAACACGGCCATCTTCTCGCTGCCACCCACCACCACCCTGTTCGAGTTCACACAGAGTGTTCTACGACAAGCTCTGGACTCGGATCCCACGTCTTCTGCGACCGATTGGATCGTCGACCGCGAGGCATACTGCCTCACACTGGCATGCGCCATCTACCACGCGGACATGATTGCCAGGCCCGATATCCAGGACCTATTCCTAGAGTATCTTAACCCCAACAAGCCGCACTACCGCCGCATTTCGGTAATACAGCAACGGCTCCTCGAGAACTTCGATGATAATTCGCGTCATTACTTCCTGCAATACCTGCCTACTCGAGTTCTTTCGCGGTCGACGATGGACAAGGCGCCAGACTGCATTGCTACACTGCTCAATATCATTTTGATCTACGGGCAGTCACCTGGCAGAGACGACTTGGTAGACAGATGCCTGTGCGCGTACGCAGTGGAGGATGAACGACACTTGTCTGAGACGATTTTGGTGGTTACTTTCCGTCTTCTCAAGGACGAGTTGAAGTTCTGTCATCACAAGGACGAGCTCAGAGAGAATCCTGAGATCACCTCTTCCTCTTCTAGCATGTGGGAAGAGGTCACTTTTCGGGGAACCATCAGCGACATTGTGGCACAGTGGTAGTGGTCAGTTCTTGGGATTGTCGTATCTCCCATTGTTAGCTTCAGGGTAGGTTGAAGCACCCAGCTCAGACACGATGTCAGCTGGTTCGCCTCATCCTCAATATTGAGAATGTGGTTCAGCAGCCCATTCATTTTGGGAGTTCGTCCACCCAACTGCGTTGACATCCGCGAGGGCAGTCCCCCCAAACAAAAACCAAGGTTATTAGGTGCGAGCCTGGTTAATTAAGCTTCGCAGGTTGAAAGGTGTGTTTTGACAAGCGAGCCGAATGGAAGATAAACCTTAGTGAACTCTAAGCGCCATACTGACACATATGGCATTCCGTGATCAGGCCCAGCAAGTAGGTAGCTGATGCTTGTGGACACCTGTGGTAGGATTACGCATGTTAGCGCAATGGCCTGGATAAGGTACAAGCAGGAGCGATCGGTCACTTGGACTTGGCCATTGTGATCCAGATTGCACTGTGCACCGTCCCATATCGCAGGAGTCAAGGTATCAGAATGCATGTAAACTTCCAAAGTGGAAGGCATTCCTGGCATTGCCAAATCCACCTTTCCAGGGAAGGTGCAGCTGGCAGCCTAGCAGCCTGGCTTCGAATGAAGGTTCGAGAGTGGAGTCGGCATTTGATTGGCCCACGTCAAGACCCACAAAAACTTTCGTTCGCAGTCACAAAACTTCAAATCTTCGCCGACGACTCTCTTTCTCTTCTCTTTCCTTTCCTCGTGAAGCCTCGTCCTCTTCAACGCTGCGTTTCTATGCTACAAACGGAGAGTCTGCGCAAGCAGTCTCTCATTCTACCTTTGGCATATGAGAAATTCGGAGAATCAGCTTCACTCTTCAGCTCGCCCATTTCACACTCCGGTGTGCGGTGGTGTCGACGCTCTGCCGGTAACGGTCCAGCGCGATCTCGCGTCCTGTAATTGGCATCAGAAAAGCAGGGCCTGGGCTGGACACTCGCGCTCGTTCGTGGGTGCTCCAGTTCCAGGTTCCTCTGGGAGGGCCATTACGAAGCTTGTGGTCAAACACTTGAGTGCGATACGCAGCGTGCGGTTCTTCCCTGTGGGGAACCGTACAATTCGATTCCGATTACTCTGTTGAGGACGAGGCTTCACCCATTCTTTTCCCCTCAGGTAAGACGTGGCTTCTCCCCTCCAAGGATTAGGGTACTGCTAACGATACGTCATGCCAACGTTCTTGCACTTGGCAAGCTGTTGGTTGGCATCTCTCTTTCATCAGACCGGGGATGCGCTGGGGAGTGCCCGGTGTGCGTACGCTTTGGGTCCGACATGTCCGCGAGCCATGCGATACCGTTGCCACTCGTCCAGGAACCCCTTCCCCCACGGCATTAGTGTGTACAGCACTGAGTCATCTTTCCATGCTCTACTTGCTGAAGGATAATTCTTCGTGCCAAGACAAAACTTCCCTTCTATTACCAAACACTTCTGTCCTTCTACCAAATAGGCTGCGGTGCATGAAAGATGGGGTGACATTCTGTCCATACCGACACCAAGTATGTACCATGTTCCAATCACAACCACTGCGATCAGATCCGTGGGAGCCGAGACCCAGACGACCCACGTTCGGCACATCCTGAAGGAACCCAAAGTGGTCTTCGAAAGCAAATGTGATCATGGTCATTCGACATTACTATTACTCTGTGCCTACAGCCGGCGATATTCAACATCTCGTACACACCCGACTGTTGCACCTCTCTCATCACTTCTTCCCTAGGTCTGATGGCCTCCTCACATGCAAGGCCCCATCCCAATCATGGACCTCCTCTACAGGCCAAGCCCTTACAGAACCATAACAGCGGCCAGCCCCATCCCGAACGCCGCCATGCCAGGCTCAATCATCGCCGCTCCGGCAGACTTGACGGGTGCGGGAGATGTCGTTGAGCTCGTCCTCGGACGAGTTGTTGCCGAGGTCGTGGTTGATGTGTGAACGGTAGTAAGCAGCGGCACCGTGGTCGTCGGCGACGATGACACTTCAGACGAGGTTGAAGATGACGTAGAGTTGGTCTCAGCTGTAGACGTGAAAGTAGAAATCGAGGTGGGCGACCACGTAGGGCTGTCAGTCACAGCCTCGGAGCTGCTGCTGCTGGTCGTCACCTCAGCCTCGGCATTGCTGGTTACTGCTGCAGCTGCGCTTGTGGTGCTCCACGGCGTTGGTGTGAGCTGCATCCAGGTCGGTTCGACAGCGTACTGGCTACCACAGGTCGGGCATTTCCCGGCCGGAGCTGACCCACCATACTGGTTGTAGGCGTACTGGCAGTTCTCGCGGGAGCGTTCGCAGACTTCCGTTGGAATGGTGTCGTAGTAGTTGGCCAGGTCGGGGGTCGATCCGTCGGCGCAGGTGCACTCGAAGCAGTAGGTGATGTCCTCGAAGGGGTTATCCTGGCCGTCATTGTCGGACTCGCAAGTGTTGACGGAGACTTGGTCCTTGCAGAGGGCCGCACAGTTGGTGATTTGGTTGGCACACATGTAGTTGCCTAGAGTTGGGTGTGAGTCCAGAGAGCACATCTGAGAAGCTGAAAGTAGGACCTACCGAACGATCCAACGTCTCTCCCGGGCTGTGACCGAGTTGGAGGTGACATGCAAGTCTCCGTGGCGGCCGCCAGAGACGCCGCGAGGGCTAACATTGTGATACCCGCAAACATGATGGTATAGGTAACGACAGATGGTGGGCTCTAAAAGAACATTTCAAACGGGGCGTAACAAGTAACGAAAAGGACGGGCACCAAGGAAGCTTAAATGCAAAAATAGGCTCGCCGTGCCTGACGATGATGGGGTCAGGGCAGCCAACCGATTGGTTACAGCACTCAATGGTCAAACTGAAGTCTGCTGTGCCGCAGGCTATAGATTTTGAACAAGATTGCGGCTCCGCTTGCAAAACCTGTTGAACCAAGTGGTTCTCCTCCGAATGTGACCTCTTGGCGTCACAAGCAAACATTCATTACTTCGTACTGTCCTCGTATGTCGTCTGGGTGTTGGAGGCTGGCTGATGGCTCCTACCTGGCGTGCCATTACCTTAATCTTCACTTCTGCATCATCCATGATCGGTGCAAATGCTCTGTCTTCACCGTAAGATTGTCCCGAGTCTTCCGAGTGGCGGAGAATATCTGAATTCGTGTGGTCAAGGCCATTGGGAAGCCCAGCGGCGGTCACTGGACAACACGCATTGATGCCGGTGTCGCCTAGAAGCTGTCTTGGATGGCCTTGAGGAACGAGTCCAACCGCTCTCCTCTACTGTAAGCCCGTTTGCCCTCGGAGCCATGTAGATCATCGAAATATGTCTTGAAGGAGCGGTTGAGCTCGACGATTTCCCGCAGATGCTCCTCGGTCAGGAGTATCCTGCCGCCTTCTCCTTCCTCCGCGCGATGCTCGGCCAATGCTACGGCGGTTTGGAATGCTATTTGGTTGTTAGCCTTCACTCAATGGAGACATGCGTACTGGCTCTCACCATTGCGTATTTCTCTCCCGTTCATCTTGAATTTCCGCATCTCGCTGGACCGCAGATACTCCTTCACCGCGTACTTGACCTGCATAGACGGCCTGTCGGCCTCCAGCTTCTTGATGAAGGTCGTCCACAACGTGTAGCGCTGTTCCTCGTCTAGATCCGGGTAGAACAGCTGGACGTGTACGCGAGATAGGATCGCGTCATCGAAGGTACCCACCCGATTTGTCGTGAGGAAAAGAATGCCATCATAGAACTCAAGAGCTCGGAGGAAGCCTGGAGAATATTAGTAATTCGTAATCCAGCGTCTCGGGCGGTGGATTGTGCAAACGAGGGTTGAGACTTACTGGCGACCAGGCTGCTCCTAACAAGGTCCTTGATCGAACGTTGTGCGAGGAAGACGTCTGCTTCGTCGATTAGCAAGACCGCGTTCCAGCTTTTGGCTCTATTGAAATGTTTTGAGAGGTTGTTTTCGACATCCAGCGGATCTGTCCCAATATCGCTGGCTCTGAGAACAAATAATGGTCTCTCGAGTGAGTGAGCGATGCATTCTAGTGATCCGTCAATAAAGCACTGGCATTTTACGTCCAGAGGACATAAGGGAAAATGCCTTACCCGCGGTGAACGTCTTCCCGACGCCTGGCCCCCCATGGAGAAGGAATATCAAGCCGTTCCCCTTGTTCTCAACGAAGTCTGCTTGCCATAGTTCCTGGGTGACTGCCTTTCCGTGGTGGTTCAGCCGTGCGAAGCTCTCTGTCAGAGATGCGAGGGTTTTACGTCGCTGTTCGTCCATGACAAGAGTGTCAATCATATTGCGCTGAAACCTCGGCGCGGATAGATTCTTGATGTGGACCATCTCTGGGACGATGTCAATAGTCTGGTAACATCAGAACATGCTTAAAGAAAGAATTCCCTTACCCCAAGTACGGGTTCCGAATACAAACACAGGAAGCTGGTACGGGCACAGAAGATACTTGTTATCGTCAAGGATAGGCCTCGCACTGCGGTTGTTCCAAGTGTAGTCTTGGAACTTCGATGTCTTCTTGGCCTTGGGGTACCTCTTATCAAATATTTCACATCCCTGACAGCGACAGTCCGAGATGAAGTCTCGTAGGTCGTCCGTGTTCATGTACATAGGTTGCTAGGTTCACAAGTTAGCTTCCCCAGACATGGCAATTGCAAAAGCGATAGGTTTGTTACCTTCTTTTGAGGTAGCTCGTAATAACTCATCATATCCGTCATAACCATGCCTCTTACCTGTATGGTAAGTTAGCAGACCAATGTGAAATATGACATACTTGTCTCCATGGGGCCACATACCTCGATCTCTGGAAAAGTCGTCGACAGACCTTCATGATGACGGCATTGCTGAAGCATCAGATCCCAATAACTCTTGCCGTAGTCGATTTTTCTTTTGACAATTGCATTTTCTGCCACGTAATGGCCTTTTTCGAAATCCTGGTCACTGACAATCATAATGCTTTCCTGGGAATAGAGCTCCTCTCCATCAAACTTGGTGATACTTTGTTTTGTGGACTCTCGACGCAGCCACTTCCCGTCATAAACAAGCGACCAAGTAGTGATCAGCCAATTAGACCGTGGGTATGTGTAGATTCCTCCTTCCAAAGAATGGACTATTCCAGCATTCCAGATCTCTTTGCCAGCTCTTGCCAACTGTATTGCACCTGGCTTATGTGCAACCCAAAGGTAGTCGAAGGTGGTGTAGCCTCGCTCATTTCGTTCTTTTTCGGCGTTGACCTGTTCCATTACTTCTCTATCCAGAAAATTGAGAAGCAGCTGGAGGGGATCATCAAGGTGGTTCTCTCGTACGCAAAGCTCCGAAGGGTCTTTCTTGGCGCACGCTTCTCTAAACGACCGGAGCTCATCGTAGTGATGCACAAGCACGGGGTAAGGCCAGTAAACCTCAATGACGTCGCCGGCCAGGTCTTGCTCAGGATAGTACTTAACTACTGACCTCAAGGCATGTATGATCGCCACTGAGTATATGCGAAGGTAGTAAGTCGGCGTCGCCCCTGTAAGTGATACGGCGCTCTTCTCCGTCATACCCATCGTTGGCCTTGTTTCGGTATTGTGTTTGGTGCGAAACACAGAGACGCGTTCGAAAGCGGGCAGGTTCTGGCCCTCGGACTTTTCAGTGTCGGCTTCACTCACAACATGCCGAGAAATGAATGCGCCAAAAATATCCTTCCATTCGACGGAGTACCGGACCCAGGCATCCTTTTCTCTCGTATTGTCGTCTGGCAGTTTTGTAACCTCGGTATCCTGTGTTGCGATCTGATCGTAAGCCCCGTGACACACCTCTACCGGCGGGAGAGTGCT
This sequence comes from Coniochaeta ligniaria NRRL 30616, assembly GCA_001879275.1. NCBI lineage: Eukaryota > Fungi > Ascomycota > Sordariomycetes > Coniochaetales > Coniochaetaceae > Coniochaeta > Coniochaeta ligniaria. The sequence goes on from KV875095.1 coordinate 3,660,052, forward strand.
ACTCTCTGTAGTCATGGCGCGTTCGGGCCCGAGGAGAGGTGTGGATGCGGTCGTCTCAAAGGTAGGATCTAGAGTGTAGCAAAAGAGGTGTAGCGTGCACGATGTGGATGGGAAGTAAGATATATGTCCGTTCTTTTTGCGACAGTACCGGCCCATTGACATATGTAGTCACCGGCATCCATACGTAGCTGGTGGCCAGAGCCTGCCGGAAGGTGTGATGTTTATTGGCTGAAGTCCATCGGTGCATGCATGCGCCTGTGTGTGCCAGCACAGGTGCCCTCCTTATGATTCGACAGGATGCATGGATAGATGGTGCCCAAGAGGGCTTTTGCTACACCGACTGCGGTCTAGATGAGCAGTCTTAATCGCCAGGTTGCGACACAGCCACTGCCGGGCAAAGAATAATTGTGCACCTGCTGCCTAGAATGTTGACAGTGAGGCGCTCTGCTGTCAGCCCAACTGTTTCCAGTTGTGTCACACAACATATCAGATCGTTGCATTCTCCCATGACGAGTCGCTATATGTCGTGCTGCGTTGGTTCCGACCTTGGCTATCAAAAAAGCAATCAGCTTTACAACAATCATGGACGTCGCCGCCAGCTTGGTCTCTCTGATCCAGTTCGCCATTGAAGGCATTCAAATAATCCAGAAAATAGCCACATCCGTCAAAGAAGGACCTGACACGGTGGTATATGTTGCCAAGCATGCGAGCGATTTATTGCACATCCTGCAACGACTCAAAACTAGCCCTGCTATTGCACAGAGCCGGGATACAAAGCTTCTTGAGTGGATGACGGCATGCAATGGCGATGTGTCGAGGATGGCCGCGAAACTAGCTCGCGCTGGCTTCAAGGCAGATGACAACCTTAGCATCAGGTTGTGGAAGTCGGTGAAGTCTGCTGTCAAAGAGAAGGAATGGAAAGAGTTCCAGACAAAGTTGCATGAGTACTTGAACTCCATTAAGATGTTTCTTAGCGTTGAGGACAGGTGAGTTGGAGTGCCACGTCAGTGTTCCTGAAGGAGCGATTGTGCTGACCACAACCCCACGACCAGCGAGAAGTTATTCGACATGAGTCGGCGGATGGATTCCGGCTACGAGTTAATGCACGACAGACTCCTGAGTCTCATCGCCAAGTGCGACAGCATCGAGACAAGATGTGCACGGATTGAAGCCAGCGCGAGGAACCCGCAATTGCAGGGCGTCATCGACGCCGTTCGACAAGACATTCAAGGCCAGTTGCAGCTCCTAGCCAGTCGTCATGAAACCTGCATCAGCCAGCCCAGCTGTACAGGAAATGAGGGGGAAACCAAGTGCAAGTCTGAAGTGACGCGTGATGTTGTCGAGGACATTGCTACACTCGTTGACAGAGTGAAGGGCCTCATTGCCGAAGCCGGCTTCCTGCAGAATAGCGGACTGCCAGGATATAGCAAGCAGTGGATCGACTCGGCCACGGTGCTCGACAGGGAGGTACGCTTCGCTCCTGACATCTCAGCGCAATTCCAATCACGGGGGTATGTGAACGTAAGGGTTCAGCCGGCCGACTTCCAAGCCGCTGAGCACACCACGTCAGACCTGTGTCTTCCATGCCTACCAGGACACAAGCTCTCCACGGTCACGAAGGAAAAGCAGTGGACACTTGAGAATGTTCTGGAAACCCCCAAGTCTGTGGAAGCCTTCTTCTCCATGGAAAGTGTCCGCCCCGCACCATCGTCGATTAGGCCAGCGTCAGTGAACAGGATGACCATGAGCCGGCTCCAGCAATGGAGCAAAAGGGTGTCTGGTTCGCAAATGCTCTGGCTCAATGGCCGGTACACGCCAAAGCGCGGTGATGAAAACTCTCTAACTCGGGTCGGAATGAATCTCGTCGAACTTGCTACCCACTCAGACGTACCAGTCGTGTCATACTTCTGCCAATCCGGCAGATCAGCCACCCCAAGGACCCTCGGATCACCCGAAGAAGCGGGTTTTACATCAACATTGTACGCAGTTGTAGTTCAGATGCTTCGGCTGCTCCCGGCTCAGTTCGAAGCCGACGTTGATCTGTCAGAGGAACGATTTCGCCGACTGGATGGAACGAATGCGTCGTGGGGAGATTCTATACGAATCCTGAGCGACATAATCCCGCTGCTTCTCCAACCAGCAATTTACTGCATCTTGGACGGTGTTCAGTGGATTGAGCATAGCAGCACTGGTGCCCACTTGAGGTTGTTCATCGATGCGCTGAGACAAGAGCCTATGAGGGTTCTCTTCATCACCTCCGGACTGTCTCGGGTTCTGAGAGACACGCTTTCCAAGGAAGAGACACTGGTCTACGAGGAACTGGGCGTAGGAAGACAAGGGGAGGACCTGCAAAGACACGCCGAAGCATTTTGGAAAGAATGAGTGAAGCTGTAAAGTCCCCTGAACCGCAGAGGAAGATTGTATGTAAGCTATCGTCTCTCACGTGGCGTTCGGCGAGAACGTCAGCATGAAGCAATGCCTTGCCAATTTCGTCCAAGATCACGTAGAACGTATCGGCAAATGCAACCGAAAAATTGCTCTAATATATCGAGTTGTCGTCACAGAGCCAAAGTGGTACGGTCGCGATAAGCATGCTTGCGGTGGATCATTGCGTGCTCCTTAGACGTCTTAAGGCTGACTGTCGAAACCGCCCTATTGTCGTTCGTGGGGATTGCGTGATCGTCTCCGCGCATTCCAACATCCACCCCGCGACAACGACCAGATCGTCGGCAGTAAGGCGCCACGCAGCCCAAACAGACGCCAGCAATCGACTACGCAGATAGCAGATTGGTATCGGTTCGGAAGATAGAGTGCGGCTCTCTGTCGAATTACCCTTTTGGGAGTGCTCGCCGATGCCCGATGCGCGATGACTCCGATCGGGTGTCGGTTCGTGTTCGATATCTTGCACCGAAACCCGTTGATTGGTGATGGTACAGCTAACGCCATCGATCTTCTGGATGTGTGCAAGGGGTGTACCCCGCAAAAGTGCGTATCAGGTGCGAGAGAGACGAAGATATAAAGATGCTGCGTCCCGGCTGATATTTCCTTCTCGGCTTGCAATCATCTTCAACTTGGAAACCGCTTCCAGACGAAGTATACTGCACTGCATCTCTCAGACAACATGGCTCCATCCGCAGTAGAGACCATCACGGTCCCCGTGGTCAACCCGACCAAGCGCACCCACTTCGGCGCATACAAGGAGCTGGCTCCTACACAGTTCGACCCCGAGGCAGAGGCCGGAAAGAAGGGATTCAAGGGCGCAAAGGTTGGACATCGTGTGCTTCCGTGAGATGGCTCCAATGGCAAATGCTAACTCATTGCACCCTGTAGTACGCCAACTACCTCCCAACATGGAACCCAGAGCAGAAGTACCCAGCCCTGCAACCCTTTGAGCACTACGAGCACGGCAAAGACGCCGACACCACATTCCCAAACCTCCTCCCCAAGGACTTCGCCAAAGTGACACACCTGACCCCCTCCATCGGCACAGAAGTCTCCGGCATCCAGCTCAGCTCCCTCAGCAACGCAGGCAAGGACGAACTCGCACGGTTCGTAGCCGAGCGCAAGGTCGTCGCCTTCCGGGGCCAAGACTTCGCCGACCTGCCCATTGAGAAGGCGCTCGAGTTCGGCGGCTACTTCGGCCGCCACCACATCCACCCTACCTCCGGCTTGCCTGAAGGCTTCCCCGAGGTCCACCTCGTGCACCGCGGCGCTGGTGACCGGAGTGCCGAGGAGTTCTTCGCCTCGCGCACGAGCTCGGTTGCCTGGCACTCGGATGTGTCGTACGAGCAGCAGCCTCCCGGCACCACGTTCCTGTACATCCTCGACAAGCCCGAGACCGGAGGCGACACGCTCTTCGTTGACGCTGTCGAGGCGTACAACCGTCTTAGCCCGCTGTTCCAGGAGAGACTGCATGGCCTGAAGGCTACGCACTCTGGTATCGAGCAGGTTAACGCTGCCGCCGCGAGGGGCAGCATCAAGAGGCGCGATCCGGTGGTTAACGAGCACCCGCTTGTCCGGACGCACCCTGCCACTGGCGAGAAGGCGCTTTACATCAACCCGCAGTGTAAGTTCCACTTTCTGGCATGTATACGTCCAATGACTGACATGTGATACAGTCACGCGTGACATCGTCGGCCTCAAGAAGGAGGAGTCCGATGCTCTGCTCAAGTTCTTGTACGACCATCTCGCATACGGCGCCGATTTCCAGGCCCGCGTCAAGTGGGAGGAGGGCACGGTTGTCGTCTGGGACAACCGCGTGACGCAGCACTCGGCACTGGTGGACTGGAAGAGCGGCCAGCGGAGGCATCTGGCGCGCATCACACCCCAAGCTGAGAGGCCGTTCGAGACCCCTTTCGAGTCGAAGTGAGCTACTAGTATTGTATTTAGTTGAAGCGTTCATGTAAATTGAGTATTGAAGAATGATGTCGATGTTGCAAACACATACCAAATTGACAGTCTCGCCTAGCTGGCTCCTCAAATCAGCGGAATGACATCTACTGCGCTGTTGTGCCTGGCTTTCTTGTTGTCTTCAGTACCGGAGCCTCCGTGCCGTCTTTTTTGTTGAGCCCTTCGATTCCGTAAGCGGGACGTGAAGTCCTCGTCATCTTCATCGGAATCATTGCCCGTGTCTCCAGTAGATAGTGCAACTGGCCTCTCTGCGACTTTGGCCGCAGACGTGCTTCTGGGCGGCTCGCTCCTAGTCGTTGCGATGATTGGCTCCCGGCGCCTTGCCATTGCTTCGATACCAGCCGCTTTCTGATTGAGCGATAGAGTGCCGCTCTTAGATCGGTTGAGCTTTTCAGTGCGACTAGGATACCTGGGTTGCGCGTCTAGATCATCATCATCCTCGTCCGTGGTGGTCTCCGCATGGGAGTTTGAAGGCCTTGCCGCAAGGCGACTTGCAAAGCGAGAGACACCCAAGCTGGTAGTCTCTGCAAGTGTTGGCCGCGTCGCCGGTACCCTCTCTCCATGGCCTAAGGAAGACGAGCCGGCCGGCAATGGCACAGCGACCTTGCGCGGGCTCTCCATGAGTCCCTGGAGTGACGTCCCGGCCCAAGGAAGCTCGTCGTCGTCGTCTTCGTCACTGTCCGAATCGTCCTGGCGGCCCTTTCGCTTGCCAAGGGCGTTCTTAAGACCCTTCCTTTGAGAAGCAGCAAGCTTAACAGCATTTCGTCGTCTCTTTACCAGGTCCGTCATGTGGCCTGTGACCGGTCTGGAGATGGTGCGAATCACATCCGCGTTCCGGGTGCTTGCCAAAGCCTTGAGTCGCTGGTACTCGGCGGCGTGCAGGTGCTTGGTGAAGTCATTGGCCATGGCGAGGAACTCATCTTCGACCATGCGGTATCTGTCATCGTTGTCGAATCCTTCGATCATAAAACTGGCGATCTGTTAGATGACCCCCATCAGCACCCTGGAGCGGACACTTACTCCTCAGAAATAGGCTCTGGAGGCGGCGATGTTGATGGTGACCGGTCTGGATTATCAGTCGATACCTGTACTGATCATGTACTAGGACATAAGAACTTACCAGGCAGAGTAGTCAGACTCCTCCGCGACTTCCCTCCGATCGGCGTGGAGGTCCCGGACTTGGGTCTTTTGGCGGGAAGTGTGTCTATTCGGTCGGCAGCAGAAGGGCCGCCGGCTGGCAACGATGGACTCTCTGTCGTTCGGTTGCGTGGTGGCGGTGGTTTCGATTTCGACCCGCCGTTTACCTTCCAAGGCAGCTGTCTTGGCATGTTGTGTGATCATCAGACTACCTTATCCCACGAACTTGAACCACGAACTTGGAAGGGTATTGCTGCCTGCTAGAGCTCGCTGAATTTCGGACAAGCGTATCAGCAAAAGTGGTCGTGCCTTGTGCACAATTCGACGATGCACATTGAAGTGAACTTGTTTGGAGTGGAGCGATTGGATAGCGGTGCGCCAGAAAGAGCCGTCAGTGAAGTCGTGTGGATGACTAATCGATGTGGGTCTGGTGCCTGCCAAGCGCCGCTGAGACTCTCGAGGATATGACTCGCTGCTTCCAAAATCTCAACCCTCGAAACTAGAATCTACATCACCACCAATCAGTTACGTTAGGGTAACAGTATATATCCGCGATAAAGCGTAGGTTGGCATGAAGATACGGCCTCCAAAGGGCTCGTGATACCTTCACTCTCTTCCACTTGCAGACGCACTATGCGGTGTGGTCCGGCAAATCGTTGGCAATCGACTGGTGGTGGGAATCCGGGACTGAAGCATAGAAGGGAACCAGAAATGACATTTAAAACATGTATCATACATTAACCTGCTTAGTGCCAGAGAGACGCATAGACGCCTTAGCTCCCGCGGCCGCAATGCCGATGACCTTGCAACATTAGGACGGTTGCTGCTTTTCACTGCCAAGTTGAGGGATATCGATCTCAGCAGGATATCCATCTTTGGTAAGCTTTCCGGCAGGGCCACAAGACAGACTGTCTTCTCTCTCCAACCGTCGTCTTTCCACGTCGTGAGGGCGGACACCTGCGCAATCGCCCGTGATTTCGACAAGTCGATCGGTCCAAGACGAGGTGTCATTTAAGAACCAAGCTAGCATATATAAGGGAGCAGCTCCTAGACTTGGGCAACAAGCAGTTTAGTATCAGGGCATTGCATTGGCCAGGTGATACAACTTGTCACATACCGGTTCGATATCTCAGAAACACCGGCATGTTCGCTTTCAGAACCGTTCCTAGAGCTCGAGCTTCTTGACATATTTTGTTCAATTGCCATGGATTATGGGTAGGTAGGTTATGGTCAAGAGACCTGGAAAACACACGTCGACTCGTCGTTGTCTACAACTATTATGTGCTGTGAAGAAATACGGCGATACTTGGTTGTAGACGGCCAGTGTATGCTTGGTGCTGGCCTTGCTCATGATGTTGAATCTTCGATGCGTCGGAGACTGGACCAGTATAAAACGGGATGATAATTTCCTTCCAATCTTCCAACGCAAATCAGGCCTTACCAATAGAATATGGGACATCGAGACTGGTCACTATCGACTTCAGCTTATAAGCTGGAATGATCTTGAAATCTGTATTCTGATCCATCTTCCATGGGACTCGGAATGTAGTATGTCTAGAGTTGTACGTCTCCGATCATGTAGATGTCCAGATGTTGTTCCTGAGAAGTTCCAGGAACTCGAAAATGTCCGTGTAGATAGGGGCTGTTACGGCAAGCCGTACGTAATAATCCATCAAAACCATGTTCGAGCCGGAAATTAAGCAGAATTTGCTATTTCCATAGTCAAAGCGTCTCTCCATTTATACTACGCGTACAAATAGTATTGAGATAAGTGCTATAAGGTCCTATAATTATACTACTTATAGTGCTTAAAGTGTCTATACCTATTAGCTGCGCGAATGGCTTGCGCGAGCGGCTGTAATATTGGCTGCGCGAGTGCCTTTAATATTGGCTGCGTAGTGCCTTTAATACTGGCTGCGCGAGTGCCTTTAATATTGGCTGCGCGCGTGCTTTTAATACTGGCTGCGCGATTTGTAATATTAGCTGCGCGAGTGCTTGTAATACTGGCTGCGCGAGTGCCTGTAATATTGGCTGCGTAAGTGGCCTGTATAGGGCTGCAATTTTGGCTACGTGTGAGTGGCTACAATTTTGGCTGCGCGTAAGTGGTTGCAATTTTGGCTACGCGAGTGGCCTGCGTAAGGCTGTAATATTGGCTGCGCGAGTGGTTGTAATATTAGCTGTATAAGTGGCCTGTATAGGGTTGCAATTTTGGTTGCGCGCAAGTGGCTATAATTCTGGCTGTACGCAAGTGGCTATAATTCTGGCTACGTGTAAGTGGCTGCAATTTTGGCTGCGCGTAAGTGGCTGTAATTCTGGCTGCGCGAGTGGCCTGCGCGAGTGGCCTGCGTAAGGCTGCAATACTGGCTGTAATACTGGCTGCAATATTGGCTGTAATACTAGCTGTAATACTAGCTGTAATACTGGCTGCAATATTGGTTGTACGAGTGGATATAATATTGGCTGTACGAGTAGGAGTGTAAGGCCTATAATTATAGTGGGATTAGATCGAACGAATCTAAAATAGGGTGTGTATCTAATAGCTAATTTGCGAATTTGGATAATTTTGAATTTGTAAGATTGTTTTGATGGATTGTTACGTACGGCTTGCCGTAGGCTGTGCCGCAGAAGTGACGACATTAGCGCTGCATAACTGCAGGTTGCACTGCATTAAGTCGCTCCAGGCTGCCTATGAGACAGCAAAAGCAGCCAATGAGCGCTGCAAAGTGACTGGTTCGCGGCCGAGAAGGCAGCTTCCTGCGATTGTGAGGCAACCGGAGGGCTAGACGTTCATTCCGTCCGCTTTGTGATCCCGTTCCTGATTCTCAACCATCCACATTTCCTCCACCTCAAGACTTGTCGCCAATTGATGAATTATCTGAATTTTTGATGATTATTTCCTTCGATCGCGCCGATTGACTCACAAATCTGCATTCTGCCTGCTGACCATCGTCCTGACTTGCCCGCCCCGGTCTTTCTCTCCGTCGGCCCGCCATGTCAACTGATCGCGAAGAACAAGGCACCCGCCGCATGATGCCTGATCACAAAGAGCTAGTCGTGCCCGCCAGTATTGACACCGCCAAGGCCAAGTACCTGTCTGTTCAGTCAGACCAAGAACCCAAATCTGCCGCGTCATCCATCAGATCCGGCGTCACGAGCGCAAGTCCTTTGAGCTCGACCTATTCCTGCCCGGAGGAGCCATATATGGGACCTCATGGCTGGATCCTCCCTTCTCAGTTCCGTCACCGGTCTGCCTCCAGGAGTTCTGCGGCCTCTGCCACCTCGTGCCGGACCGACGAGACTCCCCTCACGCCCATGAGTAACCCAGATGATGCCTTGGCCTTGGACTTGTCGCAACTAGACGTCAAATTGGAACATCCTCAGCCAATGTTTCCGATGCCCTTCCGGCCCAAGCACAAGAACAACCGGGAGTCGTGGGACTCTGCTCTGGGATCGGACTTTAGTGGTCGATATCGTCGTCATGCCCCATCTGCATCACTGTCCGGGACGTACGTGTTGGCCTCATATCATACCAAACCAGGGCACACTAACATTCGTATAGGTCAGACTATAGTTCTATACGGTCCCTGAGTCTTGACGAGCGGGGTCCGGCACCAGTGGCTAGGTCGATTGAGGATGTTGAACCAACGAAAAGTCATGATGTCCCTGTAGTGAAAGAAACAGTCACTCCTGTTGCCGAGAGGCGATATCTTTCTTCTGAAGAAAGCGACTCAGACGAGACCGTGTCGGATGAGACAGTATCCAACGAGACCATCCCGCCCAAGGACGCATCAAGAAGGGTCCTCAACTACACCCTGGACGTCGTGTTTGGGCTGGCCATCGACAATGTCACGCAAGTACCATCTACATGCCGCTCGGTTGTCGACAACTTCATCAGCGACATGACGTGGGCCGTCGACCAGGAATCGGCACAGAAGCAAGTGCCTAGGTACGATTGTGCTGCGGACCTCAGTCGGCTTCCGACCAATGCCTCTACGTCGTCCTCGGCCACTAGCTCCAGCCAGCGATCTTCGACCAGGAGCGACAAAGGTAAGCGGAAGTCTCGGGATAGTGGCGACGATGATCAAGATGGGGACGATGAGTGTGACGACGAGCCCAGTAAGCGAAGAGAATCTGGGCCGTCTAAGCGCCCAAAGCTCGATCCTGTTAGACTGAGCTGTCCGTTTCGAAAGAAGAACCCGTTGCGGTTCAACGTTCGCGATCACAGGCTTTGTGCGCTCACTGTCTTCACGGACACAGCTGAGTTAAGGTAAGATATACCATACATCCACCTAGAGCTTCTATCGCTGACGGTGTGTTAGGCGCCACATACAAGATCTCCACAAGAGACCAGCCCTTCCCTACCAGTGCCTCCGGTGCCAGAGCCAGTTCTCGACCCAAGATGAGTTTGGGGACCATCTGCGCTCGGCCGAAAGATGTCCCCTTATTGAAACACCGCTGGGCTCCAATGACCCGGAGGATGGCATTGATGAGTCAATCGTGAAGATTCTTCGGAGCAAAAAAGGCAGAGTTTCAGATCCTGTTGAAGTGCAGTGGCAGAAAATATGGGAACTGCTATTTCCAGGAACCCCGGTCCAGCCGTATGGTAAGATAGCCCCGTTCTTCACTAGTTGTCGCGAGGATATAGAGCTGACCATCGTCAGACTACTGCGCCGTGATGGAGCACTTCGAGCTCTACGAGAAATATCGCTCGAGTCTCCCACATCTTCGCACGTCCTTGAGTCGGATAGGGCTAGGGGAAAGGGGCCTCGACAGTTTGAGCAACATTCTCAATAACCACTTCATTGGACTGTTCGAGCAGTGCAACGAGGAAGGTCGACAGAAAGACTACCGCAACCGGCAGCCGAAACCGCAGCAATCGCAGCTGAGACCAAAACGGAGATCCTTCCGAGAGCGTGTCGAAAACAAGGCGCACCGAGACTCAGGCGTCGATGTTGGCATGGAGGATGAAGCTGCGGACGAGGAGTCGCTGGCCAAACCAGACGGTACCGAGGAGAATACACCGACTTTTGGCACAGAGGCAGGCGATATGCTGGTCGGTCAGCTGCAACCTTCGGACGAACACGTTGATTACTCAGGTCTCAACAACTTTAATGACATGAACCCGGCTGTGTTTGTAGACCACTACCGAGATATGACTTTTCCGGCAGATACCGACATAACTGGACTCGACGGGGGTTACAATCCTGCATACACAACACAACCCAGCGCCAACACGGAATTTCGGACGAAAGTTGGCGTCAGCAATGGGGCGCTACCTGAGCATAGCTTCGGGTATCACTGCTCGCAAGACAACCCTAATCAACTTGAAGGAGAATGGGGATTGGGTTCGACGGGTTTGGGTTTCGGCGAACCGATGACTGACCTGAATGCGTGGGTGTACGAGCAGCATGGTCAGCCGCGGTAGATTTGCGATTTTATGTGTGATATGCAAGGTGAAGATCTGATCGTGTGCAATGTGGCAGTTTCACTAGGCAAGGTTCAAATACACAATAAGTGCTGAAGTCGGACGAAAGCATGGTTGGCAATGGGACGAAGTATAAGGTACCGTGTTACGTGTATAAACCCTAAATGGAGTCATAAAACCTTATTTACTCTTCAGACTCTGCTGAGTTTATTCCCTTGCCTACTACCAGCCTACTATAAAGAAGCAGTCTCTCTTATTCAATGCAGGCATGCCAACTCCCTGCATTTCCAGGATCACCAACACACACCTCCTCCATGTGGCTCAGTCCCTAAACTGCACCCACAGTCCCAAGTCAATCTCAATGCTCCATTTTGAGTCCATATACGCTCCTCAGATACTCAGTTGTTTCGGAAAGCTCTCCGATTAATCAGCATCGTGGCTCCTCAATACAATGACATCGAGTTGTCACAGCACCATGGCAATGGCGAACTCCAGTTCAGACAATCAATCCCATCTTCTACGGTTGACTACTGAGCTCGTCTTACTTATCGCAAACCACCTTGGAGTCGAGGACCTGCACGCGTTGTGTTTGGCCCACAGCGTTCTATACGCGCAAATCAACCCTGAGCTCTACAGCCGCGATGTCAAGAACAGAGACTCGTATTCTCTCTTTTGGGCGGCCTTGAACGGCAAGCTCAGCACCGTCAAAATTGCCCTCGAACATGGGGCAGACGTCAACCGGTGTCGACTTAAGATCCAGTCCGATGAACTTGAATCTGGGTACTCGCCGCTCCATCTGGCCGCGAAGCATGGCCATGAAGAGATTGTGGCATGGTTGCTTGATAGAGGTGCCCAAATCGATGCCCCGTTCGTCACCGTAAACATCAACACCCATCTCCTTCGAGCCCTTCCTCCAGTGCTTCAATCCGGTTCCGGGTTCAGGATGGATACTGGGGATCCATATCCCTGGAAGTCGAGGCGGGCTCTGCACGTTGCCCTGGCCGAGTACCAGCCCTCGGTGGCGAAGCTTCTGATTGATCGTGGCGCGTCTCTGAATTTCGCTGGCACGGGACTCGCAGACTGCACGGCTCTGTATGTGGCAGCTCGTACCGATCTTCATTCGATCATCGACCTCCTGGCCAACAGGCTCGATTTCAACGTCAACCAGCGTAACACCTTCGGGAGTACGGCACTCCATTACGCTTGCGGGGCTAGAGATGAACGAGATAATCCTGCGGCAGCAGAAACCGTTGCAAAGTTGCTATCACTCAACGCCAACATAGAAGCTCGTGACAGCGATGGTGCCACACCACTTATGGTTGCATGCTGCGGTGGCTCAAAATACGCTGCTTATACCCTGATCAACGCTGGGGCAAACGTATATGCAGAGCATCAACTTGCTCGCCGGACTCCGTTGTTCTTTGCCATGTGGTACGAAAAAGTCAACGCAGCTTACTGGCACTCTAACCCGGGGCTCAAAGACTTGGTTATCACACTTCTCTCTCGCGGAGCCCGCCTAGACCAACCAGCGGGTTCGCTCACTCGACTGCAGCACACCAGGGACCCATTGAATGTCTTTCGCAGCAGCCCGTGGGCCATAAGTCTTTCTAAGGCTTACAGTGACTCTTATGGCAGGCTACGCTTCTTTATGGAGCATGCAACGCCGGGCAAAAACCTTATGTGGGAATCAGTGAAGCCTGCCTTGCACCAACCATTGAGAGATATCCCAATTCCAGTATTAGGACTTCTTCTTGGCTTTGCGAAGAGATCTTTATCCGACGCTGAGTTCGCTCACGAGGTCTCCTCTCTGATGGATGTGCTTATACAGCGCCCTTCAGACAAGCCCAGATCTTGGTATAGACAGGTCTATTATATTATGCGGCAATTCGGGGCAAGCACCTCTGCATCATTTTGCTTAGTCCATGGATGAGCCTGGCGGGTGTGAGAATACCCGGCATCAACTCAACCCACCTTCATCTGGCTTGCGCCTGGGGTAACAGGAGAGTGGTGAACGCTTTGATCGAGTGCCCCGCCGACGTCGACGCCTTGGATCATACAGACCGTGCGTCACTCTACTATGCAATAGCTCGCAACAGCATAGACGTGGACCAGGTCCTGGATCTCATACGGAGGATGGCCAATCCAATGACCGCAGGCTCTTACGAGTCGGCCTTTCGGCTTGTCATTGAGCGGAATAAAGAGTGCAGTCAGCGGATTCTGAATGCTATGGTTAATCAGTTTGGATTTCGTCCAATTCCTCCCAATCCCAAGTCAACATACATCCACCTTGCCTGTCGGAACGCCGCTTCCAGGGGAATCTTTTAGATGCTCCGCCTCATCTTGAACAAGGGGGGGCCCTAACGGCGGCGAACAGTGCCCCAACCCGCCCCTGAAGTGTCTCTTGGAAGACATGTGAGCTAATTCGAGCCCATGCGACGTAACGTGGCCGCTACCATTATGTAGGCCGCTATCCTTCTAATCCGCGAAGGGGCTCGCATACCAAATACAGTGCTCGAGATTCTGCGGTATGCTAGACCAGATGTCAATAAGGCACATCTGTCCAAGATTGACATTGACAAACTAACGCCTGGGGAAGTAAATAGTTTGCTGAAGCACGGCGCACTCGTCTGATCCGACCCTTCTAGCGTCGTCATTGGTCTGATTTCATGATTATCCTGCGGTCAGGGGTTTATCTTCATGTTTTGATATGTCACGAGTTGTCGTGATATTTGGAATTGCGTTCGACTTGGATCTGAGATGCGGTATGGCACAAAGAGCGTGGGAACATTTATTTCACGAAGAGTTATCTTGCTTTTTTCCCCAAAGCGCGTTCTGATCAGTTCTTCTTGCCTTTAGTGTTATATTAGAGCCTCGTTAGCAAAACACTCATCGTTATTAAGAGCGATCGAAAAAATACCCCTATTTGCTAGGTTGTGGCAGCGCATGATGGCAAAGGGGGCAGGGAATTAGACCCTAACCCTGAGACGGTGTGTGTGCTGATATAAGGGTGTAGTACTTCGTAAAGAAAGGGGCATTGTTGAGGAATAATAAATCTTGGTTCTTGTTTACACTTCACCTTTATCCCAACGATTTGAAAAGCAGCATGTGCTTAAAACGCCACAAGGCATCTCACAAGATCAACTACTACGGAGCTTGCTTCACACGACGGGACTTCTCAATGATTGGTTGGCGCCTCAGCTGAAATCTCAGGGGCTTGTACTTGTGCCCGACACACCCCAAGCCTCCGCCACAGCGCATAGCCTGAATAACCGCCACTTATGTGTAGCGTAGCTGGCAGGATCTCAACTCTGTTCTCTTCAAATGTGTCCTTCTTATCGTTATGCGTCTTTGCTCTCGTTGCAACACAAACAACACCCTACACCAGCACACAAGGAAAGGCATGACAAGTTCCTCTACCTAAACCTGGGCAACCGGCTAGTTCAGGATGTCGCTATGTAGAGTCGCTCCGAAATCACATTCCACCCAGTCGACAGATCCAGGCCTCGCAAAACCGACGGCCAGAAGGACAGATCCTGTTCGATTAGTGGTAGTCTCCTCTTAAGGCTCGCACAGATCCTGAGATACCGGTTCGCAGAAGAAGAAGACAAACGATGCTTTATTGCCTTCCTACACCCAAGCTTCGAGGCTCTGAGCACAAGCGTCACAGATGGTCGGCAAAACGACACAATCTGCAAGTTTTGTGAGATCTTGCACGAGATCCTCATCCAGACTGAGACGAGAAGACGACTGAGGGCGCAAAGCCGGAAGAGCTTATGGACGAAGTCAGGATTTCTTCATTACATCGACGGATCCGCGAGGGCTATTCTTGTGGAAGAGGAACCAATACCCCTGACGGCGGAAGCTCCTCGCATCTACAAGAGGATCCAGCTTAACACACATATGCGAAAGAGTCAGGCAGTATGGTTGAAGTACAGTACCACCAGCCCGTCAATTGGATCTTGGGACATGCCCATTTTCATCAGCGTGGGCAGGCACGGCATGGAAGAGAAAGGCTCGCTATTCCTCCTTCCACCCCATTGGCCTGACCAACTTCCAGACGCAGCAGAACGTGAGACGACATTGCCATCCGACATGAGTGAATCAGATGTTACACGAGAGGAGCCAATGTGGTAGTTTCACACTTCCTCTCCCTTTTTAGACTTCATTGCCTAACTTTTGCTGAGGATTATTAGGTGATTATTTCTCTGGACTAAGTCGTTAGTGGTCTACTATTCCAAACTTATGAGTTCCCAAGCTGTAGTTCGGTGAGTCCTCTTACAAAGTGTCGAGTGGACGCAAGCTTCGATGATACCATTTTTCAGCATTAATATACCGCCATTCTACGCCTATGCCAAGAAGTACTGCCTCGAACATCTCGATGCAGCAATATCAACTGGAGAGAACGAAGAGGCATTAAGAGAGTTCCAGAACATCTACGAAATTTCTGAGATGATGGCTCGGAGCGAGCGGGATACAAGGATCGCCGCATGCCATAATGAGAGACATGGCCCCCATACCACACCGCCAACGACACGCAGACACTACGCCTGCTCCAGTGAGCTGGTTAGCGATACCTGAAGCTCTGCCCCATTCGGAGACTGGTTAATGCCACATCGCAATCGAGCCCTGTAGGCATACTTTGGTATAAACCTCCCCGGCGCGCGGAGTGCTCACTTCTCACATACACGTAGCGAGTTTCGTAAGCGCAAGCTTAATGCTGAACTTGCGTTGCAACTATTTCTAGGACGTGGTCTACTGTAGCTTAAAGTCTAGTTACAGTCCTTGTCCTTGCCCTTCACTTTGGTCGCGCATCCCAAGAGGCTTGAATGGACACGAGAGGCTCATGCCTTCCTCCACCTTCTCCACCACTACTCAGGCTCATCGCCCTTTTTGAGGGTGCCCTTACCATCTTCAAATATGTGATGGGTTCCTGGGGCAATGCTGCCGTCTGCCAGCTTCATCTTGGCACTAAGTATTCTTCTTTTGTCATCTGGATTATACCCAGAAGTATGGACGGGACTGGAGCCATCTTCTGGATAGCTGCAATAGCGATATATTAGCATCAAACTCTCTAGTGCTTGTAGACGTACTCGGCGGCGAAGCGTACAATATGAGAACCTCTGCTACCGGCTGTCCGACTCTCTATAATTCTCTCAAGGTTAAATACGAAACTTTGGAGGCAGGACTAGATTACTTATACCGACCGACTTTTACATACCTTAGGAGCTCCGTTAGCTTTGTAAGTATTCACGGCAGATTTCCATTGCGTGTCGAGACTCTCAACCGGGTATCCTAAGAGTCTCTTTATAGCGGACGCAGCAGCTGAGGTGGAAAAGAAACGATAAGCCATTGTCAGTTACCGGGGCTGGGAAGAGCAACAACCAGATCGACTTATAGTGAGAAACAAATAAGGGAATATCTCACGTTCGAAATGTGGTCGGGCCAAGGGCTGAGTGTTGCTGTCTCTATAAGGGGGGAGAGGACCGATATTTTATAACTTCGGCCGATTCATGCTTCTTAATAGTGGCCATAAAGCCATGTTCTTAGGTTGCGGTGCGCGTGGCCAGTATCCCAGCTCTAGGCGTAGCTTCTGGCCTGGACATGGCCATCAATGGACGAAATGGCGTATCCTCATGCCGTGGGAGAACGTGTTGAGTAAAGCGCCCTTCTCAAGTATTGAGATGCACCTCAGCTTGAAACACGATCATGATTGGTTAAGTGTGCACTGGCTGCCTATTAAATAGCAACTTTATGTGTGGTCGGTGTGGGATGGCATCATGCATGACGCGTCAAAGGCGCTAGCCCCGCCAGGGTTGGCGCGCGCCAACTCAACAAACAGCACCGACATCTGCTCCACATCCAACTACCTCTACCACAGTATTCACTTGAACCTCGCCCTTTGAATCTCATTCCAAGCCGCATCGACCATGTCATTCATTTCAAGGGTCTGGTCTCGATTAGGGCCTCGGGCACCGCTGCGGCCACGTATATTTGCTAACCCAAGCTTCATTCGAATCCCCCCCAACGACAAAGTCGAAGAGGAGACACTGCCAGACTATCTCCCAGCGCGATACTACCCCGTGCGCATCGGTGAAGTGTTTGTCGATCGGTATCAAGTGGTTGGGAAGCTTGGCTTCGGCGCCAGTTCGACAGTTTGGCTGGCGCACGACCTGAGGTATGCTAGACTCTGACGCCCCTACAATCCGTCGCGCCAATCCTTATCCAAAAATATAGCAAGCAAGGCTATGTCGCCCTCAAGGTCTTTATACGCTCCCAGGCGCTTGGAGATCGCGTCGAGAATGAAATTGCCATGTTCAAGCGTATAGAGCAGCGCACGTCTAGCCATCCAGGTCGGAGCGCCGTCAGGACCCTACTAGACTCTTTCCGGGTCAACGGGCCGGAAGGGGAACACTTGGTTCTCGCGCACCCGCCGCTGTGGCAAAGTGTCGAGGGAGCCATCTGTCGCAGTTCGCCCCGGAGGCTCCCGACCTCTGGCCTGCGCTTCGTCCTGAAAGACCTGTTCCTGGCCTTGGAGTACCTACATGACGAATGTCAAATCATTCACACCGGTAAGGATCCTTATCCTCTGTTAGCCACAGCCCGCAGGCTCCCGTAGTAGTCGTGAGCTGATCACTCCTGGTAGACATCAAGGCGGACAATATCATGTTTGGCGTCACAGATTTTTCCGTCTTCGCCGAATTCGAGGAGGAAGAGATGCACAATCCCTGTCCACGCAAGGAGATAGAAGGGAGAACCATCTACACTTCTCGAGCAATTAAATCGCCGAGCCAAATTGGCCCACCAGTCTTATGTGACTTCGGCTCTGCCGTGTTTGGAGATTGTGAGCACCTCGAGTGCGTACAGCCCAACGTCTACCGGGCCCCCGAGGTGACATTAAGAGCTTTATGGAACTACAAGATTGATATCTGGAATGTCGGATGCATGGTAGGAGCCCCATTGGCAAAGCACATTTCCCCTTAAAGGAGAGGAATGCTGCACAGCAAGGCTAATGAAGAGATACAAGGTCTGGGATATATACGAGGGAAACCAATTGTTCCACGGCATTGACCCAGAACATCATGCCTATCGAAGGAGGGCTCATCTCGCCGAGATTATCGCGCTACTAGGGCCCCCGCCAAAGGAACTCCTTGCGCGCGGCCAGCTGGCTAGTAAATTCTTCTCGGATGAAGGTATGGTTTCGCCATATTGATCATTAAAAATTGGTTTCATAATTAGCTGACACCTTTAACCTGCCAGGTACATTTACCGCTGGGATCGATTTGCCGACATCGATGTCGCTGGAGGAGATAGAGACACATCTCACAGGGGATGAAAAGAGACGATTTCTAGAGTTCATGCGGAAGATGCTCCAGTGGGATCCAGAAAGACGCAGCACTGCCGGAGAGCTGTTTCAAGATGCTTGGCTGCAAGAGCAGACATAAAATCCAGACCGCTTCGAAATTTCCGCCATAACAACGAATATACTCAGCACATTCGAGAAGCACATACCCGCCAAAAAATACAATCCGACACATGCACTGGTAACGTCAGAGCCATGATGCTCATAGGCCGTTGGATTGACGAGCGTGCAGATAGCCACCAATACTGCAGTCTGCAAGGAGAAGATGTCCCGATAGCCACGCGACTACTTGATCTTTACCCGGCTGGGAAGGTTGACCATGTCGCCCTCGTCGATGGAAAGTACATCGCTACAACGCCATACGCTCCCTTCTACGCCACTCTCTCTCATCGCTGGGGAAAGCATGCTCCAATACGAACTACCAAAGCAAACGAATATTCTCATAGAGATGGTATTCGGGTATCAAGCCTACCGCAAACGTTGCAAGACGCTGTGAAAGTCGCCAGGGCTTACTTCATACAGTACTTGTGGATCGATACTTTGTGTGTTGTCCAGGACTCGGAAGTCGACCAGGGTACAGAATTCAAGCAATGGGAATTACTACTACAATGCCCACTTCAATATCTCTGCAGACTCGGCGGCGGACTGCCGTGTTGGTCCTTTCTCTGCTCCCACCGGCGCCACACTCGAACGCGGCCGTTCAAGGTTCAGCATCATGACGTAGCGGACCACCAACAGGGCAAACATGGACTGTCACGGTGTCACCCCGAGACTGGATGGCGGCAACAATATGAGATTAGCCGCGTAGATTCTGAACGACAGGGGCTGGATATTCCAGGAACAAGTTCTTGCGAGGAGGACTTTGCACTACAGACGAAAGTCGGTCTCCTTCTCCTGCTACACCCACTTCGCTTCGGAGACGTTGCCCAGAGGAGTACCTTACCGCATGCTTAATTCCCCTTGCATTAATCTCAACACAGCATCCGAGAGCATGAGCCTCTACAACGACGTCCACAGCTTGGGACTCCAAATGCAGGTTTTGAGGAAGCATGGAGCGAATTATGACGGTGCACCCTCGAGCTCTAAACGCGGACGACTCTGGTACCGAGGAGTACAATGGTATTCGCACCGGTTATTGACCAGGGAAGACGACAGATTGGAGGCGATATCTTGATTGGCCGAAATACTCGGCGCCTCCGCCGAAGACTACGTTGCCGGACTCTGGAAATCCGATCTTCTTGCTGGTCTATGCTGGTACACCTTCTATCCACGAGGACCACAACATCTCTCACCAAGCGGTCCAACGGTGTCTCAACCGGGCGTAAAGCAAGCAATAACCCACAATATCTATATCGCCCCAAGCTGGTCATGGGCTAGCGCATGCCCTGCAGAGATATGGTTCGTGGAGTTGGACATCAACCGGGACGACAATGTGCTGGTGATACCGGTCGCCGTCATTATCGATGTCAACTCCTTTCCCAGCACGCAAAATCCATACGGCAAAGTGAGCGATGCCCAACTCACAATATCCGGTCGACTGATGAAGACGGTCATCCGTGGCCGGCACAAGAAACAGACTGACCCAAAATTGACATGGAAAATCCCATCCAAGATATCACCAGAGCCCAAGAACCTGGCCGTTCGCTGGGACGTCTCGAAGGAATGCACCAGGAAAGAAGGCGTGGCATACATGCTTCCACTGCGGAGAAGTTCGAACCCTTTGTCGACTGGATCCAAGGGACCGGACCACTACCCATATTATTTCCAGGGGTTGGTCTTGGAACAACAGTCGGACGGCCGGTTTAGAAGAGAGGGATACGCCAAGTTCATATGGACTTGTGCCGCGGTCAAGGGCATAGAGGAGCAAACGATCGTAATCGTGTGAGGTTTATGCTGGGGTCGACGGCAGACGCCAACTCATCGTCTCTAGGAGTCTCTAGGAGAGAGGGTGCACATCTGTTTCTGGGTACGTCTTTCTAGTTACCACGTAGAGCCTAGGTTATTATCACTACCACACGCTTCGCGGGTCTGATTCCTCCCTCACTGCGCGCCTACTACATGCGTAGCCGCTCTCATCGCCTAACAGCAGGGAGGCACTCCCACGTTCCACGCCTCCCCGGTGCATTGCTATAACCACTCTGTATACCCTTCCAGCGGCACATACTCAGGAATTAAATCCGGATCCCATCCCCTGTCCCCGTAACAGAGACTCAGGTCACTGATGGGGCAGTCTTGCGTACTCAGAGCCCAGGGGTCGGGGAAGGTCGGCTCATACGCGTCGGGTATGCATGACAGCTCGTCAAAGAAGTCCCCGTCGAGACTCGTCAGCAAGTTGTCGTCGAGATTTGTCACGAACTCGTCAAAGTTGAAGTCCAGGTCGGCTAGCGCCGGATCGCTGACGAGGTGTCCTGCGACTTCTCGTGGCAGTGGTGGTGCTAGTGATACACCAAGTCCTGCATCCGTCGACGAGGCCAATGCACCGCCCAGTTCCGCAGTCACCGTCGTCTCCGATATCACCATATGACTCGGCGACTCGGAGCATACCCCTCCCAAGCTGCTCGCAGGGTGCGAGGGTGCATCGCCACTCTGCTGCCGCACGTACTCCGTCGGCGTCATGCTCGTCACCTCCTTAAAGACACGATGAAAATGCCACTTAGACAGCCCCGCCTGCCTCGCCATGGCCGCCAGACCCCCCGCGCCGTGCGGCCCCAGCTGGCCCCCGACACCGACACCGACACCGGCCAGCGGCAGCTCTTGCTCGACCAGGGCGCGGACCCGCTGTACGGCCCTGCCCTCGGGCATGGGTCCGGCAAGGTCGGGCCTGCACCGCTTGCAGGCGCGGAAGTTGGCGCGCTCGGCCTCGCGCGGCGTGTCGTAGAAGACCACGTTGGTGCGCCGCGCGAGCCGCGCCTTGCACACGGGCCGGCAGTAGATCTTGGTCGTGCGCACGCCGTAGACGAAGAGGCCGTCGGCGGGGGATTCCTTGCGCGTCACGGCGTTCCAGCGGTCGGTGTCGCTGAGGAAGGACATGCTTGACCTTTGCTGCGCTGTGTGCTTTGGACTCTTGCGCGATGCAGGCGGGCGGAGGATGATCAGTACCTAGTGATGGTCCGAGAGAACGTCGTCTGTCACATTGTTGGCGATTGCAGACGAGAAGTAAATTGAACAAAGACACGGAGATAAGACCGAGGACGTTGCGGAGGAGTTCGAGCTGCAACAGTAAGCGAAAAGGCCCCACTTGCTAGAGAAGTGGCCAATCAGACACAAGGTCAGACGTAGCCATCCACCATTGCTCGAGATGCCACCACTAACACAGCTGATGACTCGGCGGACCAGCTTGAACCAGGTATGGCGGCAAAATCTCTATCGGAGATGAAAGAGCCTAGGTGCAGGAAGACTCACCGCTGCCGCTGTTGCTGTGGATAAGGTGAGGAAGCGTGTCCGCGGAGCGACAGCTCTGGTGAGACAGTGAGTCTTCTCTAGACTCTGGTCCAGCGTATATAAGTGTCCAAGAGTCGAGGGCTGTACCAGTCAGGGACAGAGAGATCATAGAGTCAGCAGCACCAGTCTTGGAAAGCAAGCGAGAGAAGACAGACCACCAGGCACCATGGACTCCTACCCCGTCACCCAGACCGCCAACGCCGCAACGGCCACACCACCCGCAGCGCCGACGCACTCCGTCATCTCCCCGGCCATCCTCTACGTCGGCACCCCTGTCGTCATCATCTCATCCGAGAACGAAGACGGCACCTTCAACCTGGCGCCCATGTCCTCAGCCTGGTGGCTCGGCCACTCGTGCGTACTAGGCCTCGACGCCTCATCCAAGACAACAGGCAACCTCCTACGCACCCGACAGTGCGTGTTGAACCTGCCCGAAGACAGCCAGACCGACGCCGTCAACGCCCTCGCCGGCACCACGGGCTCCAACCCGGTGTCGGCCTCCAAGAAACCCCGGCACTACATCTACGTGCACGACAAGTGGACGCGCGCCGGCCTGACGCAGCAGGCCTCGGACTTTGTGCGCCCCGCTAGGGTAGCCCAGTTCCCGCTGCAGATGGAGTGCGAGGTGGTCGACGTCAACCCGCTGCGCAAGGACCTGCCGGACAAGATGGGCCTGGCGCTGGCCATCGAGGTGCGCGTGCTGCGCGTGCACGTCGCCGACCGCCTGCGCATGCCGGGCCACCCTAACCGTATCGATCCGGACCGCTGGCGGCCGCTGATTATGTCGTTTCAGGAGTTCTTTGGCTTGCGCGATACCAAGGTGGCCGAGAGTGTGCTTGGCCGCGTCCCGGAGGAGGAGTACCGCGCTTGGACTCGGAGCGATATCAAGAAGCTGCCTGGCGACGATGACGATGAGGCGCACAAGCGGCCGCAGGCTGTGGCTGCAGCCGTTGCGGATCCTATTTGAGACTTTTCCGTC
The DNA here is from genome assembly GCA_001879275.1 of Coniochaeta ligniaria NRRL 30616. Classification (NCBI taxonomy): domain Eukaryota; kingdom Fungi; phylum Ascomycota; class Sordariomycetes; order Coniochaetales; family Coniochaetaceae; genus Coniochaeta; species Coniochaeta ligniaria. The sequence continues at coordinate 3,682,804 of KV875095.1, forward strand.
TTGCATGTGAGTGTGGGAGTTGGATGAGTCAATAAGTGGGAGCCGGGCTCTTGGATTAAAGTTCTTCGGCGGCGCTTTGAGGCAGGGGAGAATATTAGAGTGTAGAAGTGTGCTACCTACTGTTGTGCAGATGAGTGTAGACTGACAGCAGTATCTTTGGTAACTGTAGGGAACCTGGATTAGACTGCCTCGTTAAGCAGTCAAGAGAAATTATAGACGCTAGAGATACAAGGAAGAAGCAAATCCTGTGCCACTGCCAACAACACTTCTCGATGTGCTTCTCGTCTCGTTGACTCACCACCGTTTCCTTTGTTTTCCTTGAACATTAACGGTGTGATGACAAACTAGGTACCTTTGTTGCTGCTGTTTAATTTAGACTACCTTACCTAAGGTACCTTCCAGGTTACCTTACTGTTCGTATCACTAGGTATACAGTAGGATAAATCTATCCTTAAGGGGTAGTGGCTAAGTTACTAGTATTAAATTTTTGCATATGTCATGGAGAGAGGAAAGTTCGTAGATAGTCTCACTGTTGGATGCCGGGGTGGATGAAATTCTGGCGGGTAAGGAGAGGGTGCTTATCGAGGACGCGAAGGAGACGCAGCTCGTGCCTATCGGTAAAAGCAGCGGTGTCGGTGCAGTAGGGGGCTGGGCTGTGTGGCTCGTCAAGGGGCGGGATGACTGGCTTTCTAACTACCTCGAAGGTGTGAAGCGGGAGGCAGTGGAACAAGGAGGAGTGACGTTTTCTGACAACCTCTGGATATCAGGCCTGGCGTTCATTGTCAATGCCACCTTCCTGGACGCTATTTATTGTGTTAGTCTCATGGTTTCACTGATTGCATATGGATAACTCGATGGACTCAAAAGTCACTTTTATTTTCATTTCCTCTTCCTTAACGCCTAACGCCTAGCCATATGGTTCTCTCTAAGCCTGGATCCGTCTATGCGTTGCCAGTACCTTACTCTACCTACTTGGGGGCCCACCGGGACTTCCCGAGTTCACCGCGCATATTCTGCGCGGCTCCCGCGTCGCTCCCCTTCCCTCCCAGACTACGCTCCTCTGTCTTGACAACGAAGACGACGTCCTCCTCCTCGTCGCCAAACGTCTCCTCCACCTCTTGGGGGCGGGGCCCCTTTAACCAACCCACCATTTCCCCGGAGCAGAGGTCCGGAGGGCCGCCCCGTGCCGGCGCCCTGCTCCCAGGGGGGGTCCCCACGTGCGGGGTCGAGACTGCGGTAATGTCAGTGTTTATGGTTAGGGCGGGGCGACCCGGGCGGCCGACGCACTTGGTCGTGGCCGGCAGACCGGCAGGGCGTGCGTGAGGGAAGTATACTTCCCGTGTAGGGGGGTTCACCGCCTGGGAGCGGGTGGCCCAGGTAGCCAGGAGGGAGACGGTTTCCGGGGTGTCGCCCGGGAAGGTCTTCGTCACGACGGGGCTGTGGGGTGCCTCCGAGGAGGACGGCTTCGGTGAAGTTGATGTCATGATCGTTGTAATGCTGAGGTATGTGAGCGAGAGAGAAGTATGTTCAGCTGAGCATGCTGGTGGAAGAAGGACGAGAGCTGTAGAGGCGGCAGCTGTGTTAGAATATATAGTCGGCGCATATCGACGAAGTCTCCTCGAGAGTGGACAGTGTCTTTGTTGGATATTGCTGTTGTCTTCGACGGCTACTTTGTAGTCGAAGTTGAGCTTCATTGACTCCGGCTCCGGAGAGAATGTGCTTTGACTAGCACAAAGGGGTAGACGACAATGTTCGCCGGGCACGCAACTAAGAAACCTGCTTAGACCGTGGGCTAATGCACAGATTGGCTTGCTATGGGCAAATAATGACATAATGGCTTTGTCCACCTCCATGTACATACAAAGTGCCTTGTTCGAGTCTTACGTGGCATGTACGATGCTCTCTCGGACGACTCAACGAGATATTCACTATAAGTACAGCACTCACCACCCTCTGGTGCCTTCCAACCGCCATAACTCTCTACTAACCATCTTCCCCTTCAACAAATACAGCAAGCATCTCTATTCACATCTGACATCAGTCAACTACCAAGACACTTCTCACCATGTCCACCCCTGGATTAAACACGATGCCGCCGGAGATAATACTCCAAATCTTCTACCAGCTATGCTTCGTCATCACCAAGGAAAAGGGGCACAACTGGATGACCCTCCCCTCAGGCGCCACTTCCTTGGATGAGCTGGACGCCGCTGGCTGGAAGGAGATCAGCCCAGACCGCGTCACTATTATGGCGCAGCTAAACAAGACCGCTATGGTGTCTAAGTACGTTTATCAGTGCTTCAAAGACAGTGAGTTTGACATCTTCCGTCGACTCGTCCTGCGTGGGCACGATCATGCCCCAGGCTTCGCTGACCTCGTGATAAAGATTGGCAGCCTGAAGTTCATGGAAAACAGACCGACCGACCCCGAAAAGATTGCTGAGATCCTCAGGGGAGTCACTCGATACTATAGGACAAGCCCGGTCTATCCGGATTCCAGGCCGGAGCTACGTGTTGAGCTCCACCCCAAGCATTATGATGGCGTGCTGGACTGGCTGGCCGGTAGATTTCGACGCCACACGTACGACAACGACCGGGAGCGGAGGAGAGGCCAAACCGTGTTCCGCGGACCTGGCATCCCGGATGCGACGTTTGTGGAGCATCCGTTTGATGTGCTCTACCCGGCGACTAACCTGGTGCCCATGAACGAGTGGGTAGGGTTCTATCTCAGGACTCTGCACAAGGAGGTGGAGACGTGGAAGAAGCACCTCGACACGAAGTATTGGGTCGAGGAGGATAGCTACTTCTATGGTGAAAGGCGCGAGGGTGATCCTCCATTTCGGCCGTGCTGTTTGGCGAAGGATTGTCCTCGTCACCAGTCTCTGCAGTGGATGAGAGATTGGAGCGCGAAATGCAGGAAATACACGAAGTTTTGATAGTTTACAGAAATAAGAATTTATAAAGTGAATATACAAATATATTATATATGTGTATGTATATATATGTGTGATCGTATTAAACCCGTATGCGAACTATTTGTTCTTCTAAACTAGATATCAAATCCTTGTCCTAAGGGGTGTAGTTATTAAGGTAGTAGCCGTCTCATAAGTAATCATCGATAGGGGAGTAACGATAAACATTTGTCGGTAAAGACGTTGGTCAAGAGCTTTCAAATTGGGCATAGTATTATTACTTATGAGCTCACCAAGAATAATAGAGTTCGGGGGCATACCAGATTGTTTGCTGCTTGCTACCTACCTTAATCGTACCTCCATCTCCATACCTTGCAACTCACTCGTCCAGCAACGGGAAATACCTAAGAACGGTCAATGGAAGATACGGTGAGTTGAAGTTATCCGCCAGCCTTTGTTAGTGACTCCAGGAGTACTAGTAGCTTGAATGGCTAGGCTCTCATATCCGCTCTATCAAAGGGAGGATATGACCCAATGACACTCCGACGACTCCGTACTTGGGGGAGAATGTGCTTTAACTAGTACAAAGGGGTAGAGGATAATATTCGCCAAGCACGCAACTAAGACACCCGTTTATAGTACGGTCTAATACAAAGACTAGCTTGCTATAGGCAAATAATGACTTTGTTCACCTCTATGTATAAACAAAGTACGTTATTCGAGTCTTATAGGGATTACTAACGAATTTATTCTAGTTCACTGCTTTGAAGCCTTACGGGAGACTCGTGACAAACAGCCGAGGAGATCTAGAATTTTACAATTTTAAAAGTTGATACAACCGCCGTCCACCTTGAAGAAGCTACCAGTCATGTACGACGAGTCGTCACTGGCGAGGAAGGATACCATCCCTGCGATGTCCTTCACATGTGCGAATCTACGAAGCGGCTGGGCGAGCAGTAGTTGCTGGATCTTCTCCTCGGACCAGGCCTCGCGGAACATGGGTGAGTCGACGCCGCTGGGGTGGATGGTGTTGACGCGAATGCCGTGAACACCCAACTCATTGGCGGCGGTCAGAGCCATGCCACGCAGAGCGAACTTGGAGCCCGAGTAGACAATCAAGCCCGGCGTGCCTCTCAGACCAGCGATGGACGAAGTAAGGATAATACTTCCGCCGTTTCCCAACTCTTTCATGGCTATCGCGGCCTCCCTGAGACCCAAGAACGCTAATGGAGATCTTTGTTAATCATTCAGGGTTTATATTACACCTATAGCTTAATAAAGCACAGGTAAGGGGGTGATGGTTGCAAATACCTGACTTGACATTGACCTTCATGACCTCATCAAATCTCTCCTCGGTCGTGTCGAAGATGCTGGTCGAGGGGTACGTCATGCCGGCATTGATGAATGCGCAGTCCAACCGCCCAAACTTCTCGACCGTCGTCTTGGTATAGGCGGTGACGGCGCTGGTGGACGTGACATCGGCCTGCACGGTCAGGATCCAGTCCTCAAGGGCGTCTCCTTTGGGGACGGAGCCCTTGAGGCGGTTTGCTGCCGCGTCGAGGGCCTCCTGCTTGATGTCGACCAGAGCCACCTTGGCCCCTTCGCGCAGCATCCGATCTGCCGATTCGAGCCCGATAGCACCACCTCCACCCGTGATGAGGACGACCTTGCCCTCGAGGCGCCTGGCCTTGAGAGGCTCAGACATGGCGAGTGTTATCGTTTGTTCAGCCATGGTGAAATCTGTTGCTCTACTTGCACGGACTTGTTTCCTGCGTACGGTACGAGTGTTGTTACAAACACTCTCTCGGTCTTCCTTCAAGTACGTAGTTCATCAATAATAACATGACCAATGCATGAGACATGGCTAGAACCAGACCTACGTACGTACATAACACATTTGCCGGGATTTCTTGTGGAGTAGACTTAGAGGCATGATGTGTGAGTGGAACCTCTCAAAATCTCTCCACAGATTTTGGGCTGTAATTCTTATCCGCGGCATAGTTCTTTGCATGGTAATATTAGACTGCGCTTCTTACTTTATCCCATCATCAAACGCTAGGTACCTAAGTAAACAGCTCCACGTCGTGCCCAACATAGGTATGGGGATCATTAGTTTGCTAGGGAAGCTTTACTTGCTCGAGAACAGCAGTGTACTTCGTACAAATTAATTCCAGTTCACTGTCCATACCGCAGGCCATGTTAGTTTGGTCTCCCTGTTCATAACTTGCACCCGAATAACAGATTTTCTGCACTTTCGTGTTGCGCTAGAACTCCAGCTACAAGTCCTCAAATCAGGTCCGTCAGTCTGCTCTCCACGCGAATCTACATATTTCGAATCAAGAACTCCCTCAGGGCAGAACCACACGCAACGCCATGGCTGTCCAAAAACGCCCCATCAAATGGGCGATATCGAGCAACTCGCTCGGGAGGCACGCAACGCACACGCTCGAGTGGAAATGCAGCGCCGCGCGGCAACACGGCTTCCACGGCATCGAGATTGTCTACACGGAGCTCGTCGAGCACGCGGCGGCGGCAGCACAAGCACCCGCCGACTCGGCGCGCCAGTTGCGAGCGCACTGCGCCGCGCTGGGCTTGGCCATCGTCACCCTCAACCCGCTCAAGTACTTTGAGGGCAACCTGTCGACCTCGCTCGAGACGCGTCTCGGGCAGGCGCAGGAGTGGGTGGAGCTGGCGGCGCTGCTGGGCGCCCCCGTCGTCCAGATGCCCTCGCAGTTCCTCGAGCACAGCACGGCCTCCGAGGCCGTCATCGTGCCCGAGCTGCGGCAGCTGGCGGACCTGGCGGCCGGGAGCGGTATCACGGTCGCCTACGAGGCCGTGGCCTTCGCGGCGCACAACGGGCTGTGGCAGGACGGCCTGCGCGTCGTGCGGGCCGTCGACCGGCCCAACTTCGGCCTGTGCCTCGACACCTTCCACGTGCACGCGCGGATCTGGGGCGACGCCATGGCCGAGTCGGGCGTGCAGGAGGGCGGCGACGAGGCGCTGGCGGCGTCGATGCGCGAGTTCGTGGCCACGTGCCCCCGTGACAAGGTCGTGTACATGCAGCTTTCCGACGCCGGGCGGTTTCAGCCGCCGCTGCGGTGGGATTCGGAGTTGTTCGAGGGGCTGGAGGTGCGGGACCCGCGGCTGGCTTGGTCGCGGGGGAACCGTCCGTTCCCCGGCGAGGGTTACTTCCCCGTCGTGGACACGGCGAGGACTTGGATCGGCGAGTATGGTTGGGACGGGTGGGTGTCGATTGAGGTCTTCCTTCGGGAGGCAGAGGAGGAGGAGAACGGCCCCGAAGTGCTCGTCAAACGAGCGATGAAGGCAGTCCAGCGTGTGGAAAAGGGTCTACAAAGTAATAACAAAGGGTGCAAGGGAACGTCGTCGTTGATGCCAACCTCGATGCATCAACACCATCGGAGCAGAGGCGACCGAGTGGTTACGGAAGGGTTTGCTGTTGAACAGACAGGTATAGCGTGATTAAGGTAGTGCACTATAAAAGATAGATTACAACACAATAGAGCATAACACAGTCGATCAAATCACAGTACGACAAAGTACGGTACAGTCGCAGTAAGATACATGTCGCTGAGAGGGAATGGGCAAACTACCTTACGTCTTTGGCACTGTGTTATGTATTTGTACCTCTCGGCCCCACTAGCGAGTTACTCTTCTGATAAATCCAGAGGCAATATGTTCACTCGAGGCATGTGCATCAAGGGCCAGTTCCACTCCGCAATGCAGGCCAGTAACGGAGGCCTTTGACTGGCCTACCTTATAAGGTGAGGTAGAGGTATACATAAATATCAAATCCCCCTCCACTAGCACGCACCTCGCAGCAAAGGAATTCAGAACATACATCCTGTTCAAGCCCATCACTTGCACTCTTTTTTATTTGGCATTCTTGACATTAATTCAATATCCAGCAATCACAATGGCACGCACAATCCTCCTCATCAACGGCCCCAACCTCAACCTGCTGGGCACCCGCGAGCCGCACATCTACGGCAGCACCACCCTCGACGATGTCCTGGCCGCAGCGCAAAAACAGGCCGATGGGCTGGGCATCACGCTGCACACGTTCCAGACCAACCACGAGGGGGCGATTGTAGACCGTATCCAAGAGGCACGCGGTAACGTGGACGCCATCATCCTCAACCCAGCCGGTCTGACACACACGGGCGTCACCGTCCGCGATGCCCTGCTGGCCGTCGACATCCCGTTTGTCGAGCTGCACGTGTCCAACATCCACGCCCGCGAGCCCTGGCGTCACCACAGCTACTTCCACGACAAGGCCGTGGGTGTGATCTGCGGTCTCGGCGCCTATGGTTACACCGCCGCGCTGGACTTTGTCGCTAGTCACCTGAAGCTGGAAAAGAAACCGGCCCCATGAAGCCCAGACCTCGGTCCTCTCCGCGTGTTCATACCGCCGCCCGGCCAGTGCTAAGCAACGAGCAAAAGTGCTGCGGGGCGGGCTGGGGCATGTTCAACTCGACGGCGGCATTCTCACCCTACCTACACTGTGTGTACATATTTGTTTGGATGAAGAGACGATTGGTAGCTTAGAATACGGTTGTCCAACCTACAAATTTTGGATTTACTGGACATGCCTGAATCAGAAACAAATCGCTGCACCAGACCCCGCCCTCCTGACTAGACTAGGGACTCCGAACTAAGACCACAGACTAGTCTACCATTTAAGTTTTGTTTTATGCCCCGGAATAGTTCTTTGCCCCCGGAGATGCATTCAGAGTTCTTGCCCCGCCCTGAAATGCTGCTTGTCCCACGGTCGCTTTTACCCCGGAAGTTGGCCAGGCCTCGTGGTCTTGAATAAGTTGGATCAAGGCGAGGTGGAGGAGTAGAGGTGCAGGAGAAGGGAAGAACGGGGTAAAGTTCCATCCATAGCATAGACCATTGATTTTGTAGGCTGAATGAAGAAGAAAATAAAACAGAGCTGATCTTGCCGAGACGAAGACAGGTCCTTGACATGAAAAGCCGTCTTGAGAGACCAATTTACTGACCAATTTACTCCCTTCACCAATAACTTTCCCCTTGGCTTGGACCAACTTTCCTTCACCCTGTCTACTCGCTGAACTGAAGACCTGTCAGCATGGGTCTCTTTACCAAGGTCGAGGATCGGCCTACGCCAAAAGAGGTCTACAACTGGCGCATATACGCCTGCTCCTGCATTGCGTCGCTCGCCGCCGCCGCCATTGGATATGACTCGTCCTTCATTGGTACCTCCCTGGCCCTGCCTTCCTTCGTCAAGGAGTTCAACTTCGCATCTTACACGCCTCAGGCGCTGGCCAAGGAGAAGGAGACCATCATCTCGGTCTATGCTGGTGCTGCTTTCTTCGGTGCCTGGTCCTTCTATGTGGTCAGCCATTTTCTCGGCCGTAAACTGTCGCTCTACTTCTACATGGTTTTCTTCCTCATCGGAGCTGGCATGAACTGCGGCGCAACTGGTGACAAAGGGCTGGGCCTTATCCTCGGTGGTCGAGTGCTTACTGGATTTGCAGTGGGAGGATGTTCGAGTGAGTGGCCGTTCCTCTAATCAAGGCTGTCTCTTCTACACATGCGTGATGGGGGGCTAACTCCTCGGCTCAAAGGTATGGTTCCTATCTATATCTCCGAATTATCACCTCCAGCTATCCGCGGTCGCTTAGTCGGTATCTGGGAGCTGGGCTGGCAAATTGGCGGTATGGTCGGTTTCTGGATCAACTATGGTGTCAACCGGACACTACCGCCCAACCGCACCCAGTGGTTGATACCCTTTGCCATCCAGTTGGTCCCAGTTGGCTTGCTATTCTTCCTGGCCTTCTTTATCCCGGAATCCCCCCGATGGCTCTTCACCAAGGGCCGTCGCGAACAGGGAGTCAAGACACTGTGCTGGTTACGAAATTTGAGCCCTAATGATCTCTATATTGTCGAGGAGATTGGCTCTATTGACATGGACATGGAACGCTACCGGAACGAGGTTGGCATCGGCATCTGGAAGCCCTTCAATGCTCTCAAGCATCGCAGTATCCAGTGGCGGTTCCTTCTGGGATTCCTGCTCTTTATGTGGCAGAACTCAGCCGGCATCAACGCTATCAACTACTATAGTAAGACTTCTCAAACCACATTGTTCTTTTCCTGTCATCTCGGTATACTAAATTTGAATAACCTTCCTTCAGGTCCTACTGTTCTCCAGAGCATGGGTGTCCGCGGCACCTCGACAACTCTGCTCGCTACCGGTGTTTTCGGCGTCGTCAAAACAATCATGACTTTCGTGTCGCTCGTCTTCCTTGTAGACAAATTTGGTCGGAGAAATCTAATGATGATCGGTTCTTGTGGAGCGTCAATCTGCATGTGGATTATTGGTTCATATATCAAGATCGCACAGCCTGCCAAGCATCCTTCCGACGAGCTTACCCCGGGCGGGACTGCCGCTATCTTCTTCTTCTTCCTCTGGACTGTACCGTACCATATGGCCTGGGCTGGTAACCCCTGGGTAATTGGCTCGGAGATGTTTGACCTTGACACTCGGTATGCAAAGATGAACTCCTACCTACGGGCATTCAACACAACAAAAAGACAAGAATATCTCATTAACCATTTATTCTATAGATCCCTCGGTCAAGCTTCGTCAGCATCTAGCAATTGGTTCTGGAACTTTATGATTACCCGGTTTACCGGCCAAATGTTCCTTGCCGTGGACTACGGTGTCTACTACCTCTTCGCGAGCATGATGCTTCTGGCTGTCGTGTTCGTCTTCTTCCTCGTGCCTGAAACCTCGCATGTCCCTCTGGAGGCCATGGACCGCCTCTTTGCCATCAGGCCCGTGCGCGAGGCCAACAAGACCATCATGGAGGAGCTTCGCCGAGAAGAGCTCGAGTTCCGCCAGAACACCGACGGGCTGGACATGAAGGAGGGCGTGGCTGTGGAGGAGAGGGTGGAGCGCACTGGCCAGACTGCCTAGGTTCAATGGTCCACATTCTTGACTGTCCCTTAGGAACACTCTGTACGACTAGCATTCAGTTCCTCCAAGTCTTGCCCTCCTGGAACATCCTACAAGCTGTTATCCACTACCTGTCAGGCTTTGGAGGGGACTCTTAGGTGCCGATTGAGAACGATAATTGGCAGAAGTACACTTCGCATGGTTTCTGGCACTGAGAACACCACAGTGATAGACTACCACCACTTTCCGACCTTGTGATCTTGCTTCTGGTGGAGAGGTTCGGAGAGGAATTTCGGACTCGTAACTGTGGTTTGAATGGAGTTGCTTGCTCAAGGCGGTTCAGGCACGCCGGTCAGGCGAGCGCTATTGGTTTCCATATCTGTTCGGGGTAAACTTTGGCCATTCCGTCATAGAGGGTTCCTCACCCTCCGAATCACAATCCCACGTTACTTCACACGTAGCTCAAGCGACCTGCCTTTGTCTGTCTGGTTGTACCATAAAGAGATCATGGGATCATATATTCGAGTAATCATGATCTTTTTGTTGACTAGGAAATTCTTCTTGTTACATGTACTCAACTGTTGTGGCGATCGACGAACATGAGGATTTGACTGTTTATTCGTGCAGGAGGGAGCCTGTCGGAGAGCCGGGTTTACAGCTAAGGTTAGGGTTTTACAAGTATAGACCGTAGGAATAGTACCTTATGTAATCGATTGCTGGGATGCGAGGGATTGTAGAAATAAGCTATATAGTTGGTGGTGTAGATATAAGGGGTGCAGGAATAGCCAAACTCGGGGTGTAGAAGGAGTGTGGCTCTTTTTCTAACTGGTTGCCCATGCTTCGTATTTTCTAACTGGATGCCCATGCTTCGTATTTTCTAACTGGATGCCCATGGAAGTCATGTTCTTGCCTTCAATGCTCTCCTCCTTGGCCTTGCCGCCGCCTTGCTACGTATATTACAGATGCCGCTAGAATCTCGACTTAAGCCATGGCATTGGGTCATTGCGTTGGACTATTATCTTGAGCCACCGAGTCCCTTAGACCTTCTCGCACCTTTCTTCATCGAGACCTTCCCCCTTGATGTTCTGCCCCGTAGTATCCTCAATGGCGTCCTCATACCCGAATGCAGCGGACATATGCTCGAGCGGAACGCCCTTGGTCTCGGGGAGGAAGAACCAGACGTACACTCCTCCGACAACCACGCAGACCGCGAAGAAGATAAAAGTCCCATATCCGATCGACGAGATCATGTACGGGGTGGACTTGGCGATGACCAGGTTCATGAGCCACTGCGTGGCGGCGCCCAGCGTGGAGCTGATGGCGCGCACGTGGATCGGCACCGTCTCGCTGGACAGGATGTAGGGGATGCCCGCGAACGAGGCCATGTAGCCGACGACGTAGATGTAGATGAAGGCGCAGGCGGCGATGCCGCCGCTCGTGATGGAAACTTCGTTGGTGCCGGTGCCGGCGACGCCGGCGACCCGGACGTAGATGCCCACGAAGAAGAGGGAGAAGGCCATGACGACGGACCCGCCCAGGAGCAGGGTGCGACGGCCGAGCCGGTCGACGAGGAACAGCAGGGACGTCGTCACCGTCACGAACTTGACCACGCCGTAGATGCCCGTGGCGAAGAGGCCGCTCCTCGTGCCGGAGACGCCGAGCGACCTGAAGATAATGGGCGAGTAGTAGTTGATCCCGTTGGTGCCCGACAGCTGGCCGATGAGCTGCGTGACGACGCCCACCGAGATGCGGTAGGCAATCTCCTTCCTCGTGCAGTCGCGAGCTAGTTTCTTGAGCCGTTGCCACGTCGAGTCTTCGTCGTTGTAGCCCATCAGGGCTCGTTCCAGCTGCAGCTCGTCCCGGATGTTGTTGTATTCGTTCTGTACGTAGGCGTGGCCGGGCTGCAAGTTGCGGAGACGGGACAATACTTCCAAACCCTTGTCCTCCCGTGATTTCTTGACGAGAAAGCGAGGTGTTTCAGGCAAGAATATGCACGCAAGCAGGAAGAGGCTGATCAGAGGTAGTTGGATCCCGACTGGGATGCGCCACTGAGCCGAGTTCGAGGCAGAAATATGCGAGCTGACGCCGAAGGCAATCCAGAAACCAAGCAAGCTGCCCACCTGGCATGCTATCTCAAAGAGACCGATACAGCGGCCGCGAAAGGCCGGCGGCGCAATCTCGGATATGTAGAGGGGGGCAACCGAAGTCACTGGGCCGACGCCGAGACCCGTCAGAAAGCGACCGACGTAGAAGGTCTCGATGTGGCCGGTCAGCTGGAGGGCAGCACCGACGACGAAGATCATAGCCGAGAAGAGAAGAGTGAGGCGCCGGCCGATGGTCTCGGCAAAGGGCAGTGAGACGAAGCAGGCCAGGAAACAGCCGGCTTGAAACGTTATCACGATATTGCTCGACAACTTGTTGTAATCCGCGGTGGAAAGATGGGTCAGGCCGAACTGGTCCCGAAACGACGGGAGCGCCATCGTACTTCCCAGGAATGCATTGTCGTAGCTTTGGTTGACAATGTCAGCAGCCATCATCACAATTGTATGATCAAATGTCTTCATGAGAAAGAAAGGAGGCGTACCCGAACACAGCACCTCCGCAACCCGCAGCAACACAGGCGAGGTACATTCTCCAGTTGTAGACCTCCGGCGGAGTGTCGCCAACGACGTTGAGTCCCCAAGCCATGGCTTTCTTAATATGATTTTGATTTCGCCGTCAGTCAAATGTAAGGTACGTAGAGAATTGGCCTACGTCTGTAGAGGAAAAGACGGGAAGTATCATCAAACAGTAACCTAGTGACCGACTCCCATGTCCAATCTGAACGAGCTTTCTGGAGGGTTCATGGTTCTTAAGACATGCGAGGCACCCCCTGCCGTTCTTGTCTTTTTCAGCAACGATCTAATTGTACATGTATGTAAGGTACCATGGGGTAGCCGAACTAGATTCTACTTTGCGGGGTTGCAGTTCCGAATCCTGGGGTCTGGAGTCTGGGGAACGACACCGCCATAGATCTATTCCGCGAATTTTAGTGAAAGAAATCTCATAAGGTAGCGTGAACTAGCTTTACCTCAGAAGCACTAGCCGGTGGACATTGCAACATGTGTTTAGCCAAGGTTCTGCGAATGCTCACCACTAGCTTCAAGTCCGCATAAGACCTTTTCCGCTTCACTTGTGCGATTGGACACGCCATACACGTGTACATCTTGTGTTCTCCGCAACTCTCCACAGCAACCTTTTGAACCCCATACCTGGGCAAGAACTGTTCCCTTCGTTGAGCTAGCTCATTTCCACGCGAGGCCCCGTGGCGTCGGTATAGACGCTTGAAGTTGGCCGGAATTCCAAAGTCTGGGATGATGTCGCACACACACATATCCCCTCATGCTGGGGAAATCACGTCCACTTTTATGATACATTGACAGCAAATGCCAAGGTGAAGGAAGATGAGCCTTCTTGCGAGGGGGTGTGTTCAATGTTTAGGGAGAGTGACGGCTCGATGGCGTGCATAACAGATCAAAATGCCTGCACAGGTTTGTTCTACTTGCGTGCAACGCATCATCGAGTGCCTCAGAAGCTAGTTACATGCTCTGGGCAACCAGCTAGACCCTGGCTTGAGACACAGCTACTAACACAGTGTTTCTGTGTGTCGTGTCCCTGAAGCGTGGCGATCATCTTCCGCCACAACGCCCACCTAGTGCCAAGGTCGACGACAATGGCGCCGCCACATCGACAGAGGGATGAAGAGAGCAATGCTCTCATTGCGAATCCATGGATGTCGAATCAAGCATTGTGTCTCTAAAACCAAGATTTTGGAGAAAGTCCGAGGATTGTATGACGCTGTGAGTGAAAGTGTTAACTAAGAGATTTTCTGGGCTGCTGAGACGAGATAGTCGTGCGTGATACATACCACATGTCATGCAAATCGTGAAGGTCTCCCGGCAAGGCGTGATTTAGAGGCAAAGGTCCGTCAGTAAAGGTGGGTTCGTACCCGAGTGGCATGCCTGCAAACACTGGATCAAAGTGGTCAGAGATAATGGGGCCAAGGCAAAAGGGGGGACCGACTTACATTGTGTGAGGCTTTGCGATGTAGGGGTAGAAGAATCGGTGAGCGGAGGTATTGTAGTAGGTGTTGTATCATGAGTACCAGATATACCATTGAGCTTGAAAGCGGAAAAGGTTGACCGCGCGAAGGGCGGCGAGACATGGTCTTTCGAGGTTGTGTTAAGGGCCCCGGTGTGTGAGCCGGACGACGTGAGTCGGCTTGTCTCCCGAACTTCCAGATCTTTGTATATTGTGAAGACCGCTGGTACAAAAGATTGACTAAACAAACTTTCCGAGTGAGATAGCAGGCGATGAATGGCGAGATGTGTAGGTTCCGTAAGGGGCTGCCTAGGGGATGGCCAAGGGACCGAGGTACCGTATTTGACGCTCAGCGCGAGTTCCGTGACTTCAAAAGCAAGACGCAAATTGAGAAGCTGAGGTGATAGCCTCTGTGTGATGGCATCTTGTGACTTGTGTTCCAAGACAACGGCGCAATGCTGAGGTAAATTGTCTAACCAGTGACGAAGGGACAAACGATGCCTCGAACCATCATGGTCGCGCGACTCGATGTTTTGCTCCTGTCCTATATCGTTGAGTATGCGCATAAGCTCAACCTTGCGATTGAAAATGCTGAGTATTCGTGCCGGTTCGTGAAAACCCATCGTGTGGTTCGGATAGCTATAAGAGGCCGTCCAGGCTTCCCACTCGTCCATGCCTGTCTCCAGAGGTAACACCACGTTTAAGATGTCGGCGGTTCGCAAATGTGGAGGCACACCTAGTTGGCATGATAACAACGTGTCTATAACAAAACAGCTGAGCAGGGCCAGATTCCTATCCTCTCCCATGTCTGTAAGTGACGACCTCCTTGTGTTTTCTTCGAGGTCCCAGCTTCCGTGCGAGACGAGCAAGGCTCTGACAGCCTGGCCGACGAGACACCAAGCGCTGGTCCAAGCACGGACATGGGTCTTGCAGAGGGAGAGAATGAGCAGCGCAATGGCATAACCCACTTTCGCCACGCCGTCTTCATCGGGTATCAAGCTTCTTGCCTGCGCATACACTCTGTCGGCCGTCAAACGTGCGCCATCCGCATCGCATTCGTCGACTGACATCGCGTCCATGTGCCGTGCGGGATCTTGGAGTGATGCGTAAGCGAGAACGGCCCAGAACGTGGCTAGGTTCCCAGAATCTCTGGATTCTGTCATGGGGTAGGAAAAGAGGATCTCGAGCATGGTGTGCTTCTTGACGACAGGCAGCCAGCAGTGCGTGTATGAGAAGTATATATCCAGTAGGCGCCGTGAGTTGCTTGGCAACGGCAGGGCTGTCCTGTTGCTAAGTGAAGAATGATGCCCATCAGACAGCCCGTCCGAGGGGAAGCCTAGCCAATTGTGATTGGTGTGCTGCCTTGGTATTTCGTCGCGACGTCGTCCCGCGATGGACGCCGTTGTTGAGCCCAGGCCTGGTAGTAACGTGCTTGCGGAGCTGACCTGAAAGGGCTCGAAGAGAAGAGAGCCAGGAACGAGCGGATTCTTGGCCGAGGCGGATATGGGCCTTTCAACATCTTCAGGGACGACAGAGTCGTCATCTGCATCGGGATCCAGCCTCGACAGTTGCCGTTCTAGCTTCGTCTGCACGCCACTATCCGTCCATACCCGCCTGAGATGCTTTGGGACCTTGATGGCATTGCTGGATATCGCGAGATTGCCACCGGAATCTGTCTCGAATTCGATTTCGCGTAATAGATTGTTCACGACCTCCTCACTGCGCGGGACTACGGAGAAGAGCAGCGCCCAGAGGAGTTCGAGAGAACGTACGTAGCCGACAGGCAGGCCGCGCTTCCTGGCGACGTGTCCGTACTTGCAGGACAGGTCTGCTATGGTACAGGAGGTGCAGATTGGGTGATGGCCGTCGCATTTCTGCTTCCTTTCCCGGCACTGGTCGCATGCGCGACTCGTGCGTTTTCGTTTGCTCAGCCGGACTGAAGACGCACTCATTGCATCGTTAGCAAGCTTCCAGTCTTCGATCTCGCCGCCGTTGTTCATGCCGAGATCATTGCTCTGGTTCTTCGACGCAAGATCTGAGCAGAGTCGTGGGGTGGTGCTCGTCAGTGTCAGGATTGATGGTCTCCGCTTAGACTCTAATAGATGTATCCTCGCTGGCCAAAACTGCGACCCAAAACCACAGATCGGCGAGCGATTCAAAGCGATGCGAACTAATGTCGTTGGCTCGAGCGAGGAAGCTCCCTGGGCTCGCGGGGAAACCTTGCGGCGCCCACCCCTAGGCGTGATGCTCGAAAAGAGGGGGAACTGTGGAGGGTCTAAGTCTAGACCTACTTAGACCTAGACAACCTGGATTACCTACCCACAATTCCGTTATTCTTCTGTCCTCGTGGAGCACCACCCCAGACTCTCAGCCAAGTCTTCAGCTGTCGTTTTCTCTTTACAGGTCCGCGGCTTCGTGCTGATTCAACGGGCCGAGCCACTTGAATTCCCATGGCCTATGATAATAGTGCAGACCGTCTCGCCCTTAGTTTCCTTATCCGAGGCAACTGTAAGGACATGCACATAGCGGTTACGGTGTGAATCATCCATCTTGCTTCTGTGTTCCCAGCATGGCTCGACTGCCCCTCAAGCGCAGCCCGAATCGTGGCAACACACCCATCCACGATCCCGGGCGCGATGCCGACTCATCTCTCCTGCGGCCTGGCCATGTCGACCCTAACAACTCGATTGTTATCTTGGGCGAGCACGGAGTGGGAAAGTCGACCTTGGCTGTGATGGCCTATGCTGCATTGGGCCGTTGCATTGTCGAGTTTGACGTGTTCCTCCAACGAAGCCTTGGCATGAGCGAACGCGCTTTCGAGGACAAGCACAGCAAGGCTGAAAGTGCAGCGCGGAAGCTTCTTGTGCTGCGGGAGCTGCTTGCGACGTACAGCAAGGGATGCATAATCGTCTGTCCGTTGAGTTGCGCCGAGTCCGATGGAGGGCTCTTGATCAGGCATTTTGCCATGAGGCATCCCGTCATACACGTTGTCAGCAACCTCCAGCAGAGTGGTGTCTCGGATTCGGATTTGAACAGCATCATGCTGTCTCAGAACAATACCTATCAAACCGGCCGATTCTGTTCCAACTATCTATACTACAACCTCGCCGAAAGCCACGCCAACTCTCCTCTCCGCTCACCTCCCTGCAGAGGTGAGCATTCCACTGGTTCCTACCCGTCTCGACCTTCTACCCTGCGGCTGAAGCGAGTCGAGCAGGACTTCCTACGCTTTCTCCGGTCTGTCTACGCCATGCCCAGACGTACAGGCACCCAGGAACTTCCCTTGAGCACATCGCTTTACACGTATGCCCTCACCCTCACACTCCCCGAGTTGAGTGGTATGAGAAACCTGGAGGGCCTACTCAATGATGGACCGGATGCCGTGGAGATCCGAATCGATCCCTCAGGAGATGACTGGTGCCATGTATCTTCGACATCTGGCAACCTAGATATTGTGAGCCGTGAGTTCACCTCTGTGCGCCGTGTCTTTACCGGGCCCGTCATATATCACGTTATTAAACCAGTGCTGGCTCAATCTTCACCTTCTAAACCAGTCTCGGCTGAGACAAAGCACATCTCAACTTATCTTGAACTCCTATCCCATGGCCTGCGACTCGGTGCAGATTATGTCACCGTGGACTTGTCCTGTGACGACAGCGTCTTCAAAAAGATTGTTACCTGTCGAGGCGCCACGAACATCATCGGACACTTCCACGATGCTTCTCCTGGCCCCGAAGGTTGGAACGGTGTTGAACGCATGGAAAAGTTCAGCAAGGCCGAAAGATTAGGATGTCAGATGGTCCGCCTCACTCAAGTAGCAACGTCCGCCGCAGACAACGACAGTGTCCAACAGTTCGTTTACCGCATCAGGAAAGCGTGGCCCCTCCAGCCAAGCTTGATAGCCTACAACACTGGATTTGTCGGCCGGAACTCTTGCTGTCTCAACAAAATCTTCACTCCCGTCTCTTCCACACCATGGACCATCGAAGAGAAGGGACCTACTCTACCTGACTCACTGCACCCATGCTTGACACTCAGCCAAGCACAGACCGCACTTTTCTCGTCATTCAAACTAAACCAGATGCGGTTCTATGTCATCGGCAACAACGTCAGTGGCAGTCTCGCACCTCCGATGTACCAGGCAGCATTTAAGCACATGGGCATGCCGCACTCCTTCACGCCCAAGAGCATGCTTACGCCTGAGGGCTTGGAGGTGTTGGTGAAAGCCCACGACTTTGGAGGTGCCACCATCGGGCAGGGTCTCAAGCTTTCGGTTATCCCATACGTTAGTCGGTTGTCCCACGATGCCAGGCTTATCGGCGCGGTCAACACCATCATCCCTATCAGACACGACTGGGAAGGGGAGGCACAGGAACGGGGGACCCCGCCACTAAGCTTTTGGCAAGAAAGAAACATCATGGGCCCGGTGAAAGGTCTGTATGGAGACAATACAGATTGGATTGGCATACGCCGGTCCATCTCGAAGCGACTTTCTCCGGCCAACGCTGTCAGCTCTCGAACGACTTGCCTCATTTTAGGAGCTGGCGGAATGGCAAGGGCTGCGGTTTATGCCATGCTTCGGCTCGATGTGCGGCACATTTTTATTTACAATAGGACGACAGAGAAGGCCCGCAGTCTAGCCGACTACTTCAACAATCTGTTTCCATATCCGGCAGAGCCCAAGCATCACCGATCTGGCACTGCATCCCCGGTGTCATCGGGTCATTCGTCACCAAGCTCTGTCAGGGTCCACGTCATCGAGTCACTGGACCTGCCTTGGCCCGAACACTACGCCCAGCCGACCATCATTATATCCTGCATTCGAGCACCGATTGAGGGCCCGCAGCCAGTCATCACGATCCCTCCACAATGGATGAAAAGCCCGAATAGTGGCGTTGTCCTTGACGTGAGTTATAGACCCTTCCACTTCCGTACTGACTTTGCCGATGACACCGTGCGATCAGACATTGTATGAGCCGTTCCTCAGTCCCCTCATGCGCCAAGTACGTGCTCAGAGCTCTCGGGGTTGGGTTGCCGTAGACGGCCTTCAGCTTCTCCCGGAACAGTCGGCTGCACAATTCGAACTATTTGTAGGTCGGAAGAGCCCTCATGTCAGGATGTGCATCGCCGTCCTACAGCACTACAGGGCAGAAGGGGATCCGGAAACACGCGAGTTTATACAGCTTAAGCTACATGAGTTGTACGACAAGCTTGGGCTTGAACCCCCGCCAAATTGATACTTTTGCTTCCGAGGCTCATATATAATTACAATTCGGCGACTACTGCATAACTGAGAATTTTGTTGGGATGAATGAAAGATCAATTTGTACGTATTGCCATCTGTGTATACGCAATTACACGAGTGCCACGGCGTTGATTTCCAATATTAATCAGCTACCAACATGCTCGCTAATTCCTTGTGACCGTATCTTTCTCCTTCCCCTTCCCCTTCCCCTTCTTTATTGCTTCTACAATTCATAAGGCTCAATGTCTACTGCTGTTCCACGCTCAAGCGACTCCTTGACAGCCTCGCAGACTATGAGGGCGGCCAATCCGGCATCCAAGGTGCATCTCGGTTGTTCCTCGCCGCGAATCACTCGAACGAAATGAGCGAGCTGGTTTTCTATTGGCTCGCCGGTACCAACCGGGATCTTCTCCCCAGTGATTTTCTCCATCCAACTCTTGGTGCCGGTGTAGGACCACCGAGTCATGTCGGGCACACTGAGCGAGGCATCCGTGCCGAAGAAACGGTAGAAGTCTTGGCCGGTGTGGGGGAACCACGGGCTCTCGCCGGTGCCGAATTCCCAGCCAAAGGGCGAGACAACGTTGTCGCAGAGGAGGAAAGTTCCGATTGTGCCGGACCCGAATTTGAAGATGATGGCCGCGCCTTCTTCGGCCTCGAAGCCTCGCCGAGAGACGGTCTTCTCGGTCTGGACCCGGACGATAGGGCCAAGGAAATAGTGCAGCAGGTCAACGTCGTGGATGAGGTTGATGAGAATTGGCCCGCCTGTCTTGGTCTTGCGCCATTGCCCTGCTTCGAAGTAAGGTGCCGGTTTGAAGACGGTCCATAGGCCGTTGACGGCGGTAATATGTCCTAGGGAGCCAGAGGTCGTCGCCTCTCTGGTAGCCAGAGAAAAGGGGTTGAACCGGCGGTGGTGACCCACCAGACTCTTGACGCCCGTCCGAGCTGCGATTTCCTTGAGGTGAACGACTAGGTCCTTGCCGGTCTGAGCATCTGTACACAAGGGCTTTTCAACGAGTATATGAACTCCCGCAGCAGCGAGCTCCTCCGCGCAGACGGCGTGGACATGGTTCGGAGTGCAGATGACGGCGGCCTCGGGCTTTTGCTGAGACGCGAGAAGCTCTCCAATGGTCGCGAAGTAAGAGACGCCGTACTTGGTAGCAAGATCCTGGGTCTGCGGCGCCGGATCGACCAGCGCGACGAGCTTGGTATTCGGCTCCTTGACCACAGCATCTGCGTGACGAGGGCCCATGAGCCCCATGCCAATTACAGCAACAGTTATAATCTTGTTATTGGCCGACATTGTGGAGGATTGCAGGACCTGGATGGGAATACAGTAACAAGGGCAGGAGAACAGACGAGACAAATCTAGCGAGAATGAGGATGACAACACTGGGCTAGATTTCGTGATAACTCATCTACATCAAAGATATTTCTACCTGGTGTTGAACATCTCCAGAATCTCTAGTCAAGACATAAAATGGTTAGCGGGTGTACGATGATCCTGGTGATGTCCAGGCTAAGGTAATATCCGCGGCGTAATGCTAAGCGATGGACCATACACTAGTTGCTCCATTCCGGTTCTCCCCCACATGGGGCTCCCCAGAGAGTTGTCTATTGTTCCACTGCATTTCCCTTGATTGGACCGAAGATGCGGGAACTTCGTCGGATTAGTCTTTGGCCAAGTAAACGACTGGCCGGTCAGAAAGGGGCTTCTTGAGGTTATTCGGTTGGACAGGAAATACACGGAGTTGTGTCAACAGGTTACAGAAATGAAAATGTCTGATGTGAATATATATATATATGTGTGTGTGTGTGTGATCGTATGAACCCGCATGCGAGATATTCGTTCTTCCAAACTACTCAGATCTTTGTCCTAAGGGGTGTTGTTATTGGTGTCCGTCTCATAGGTAGGTAGTCATCGATAGGGGAGTTACGATGAACATTTGCCGGTAAAGACGTTGGTCAAGAGCTTTTGGGTTGGGCAGAGCATTATTGCTTATAGACTCTCCAATAATAATAGAGTCCGGGGGTGTACCAGGCGGCCACCTCGTTGCTTGGAACGGCCCGATGCGGCATTAGTGCCGTGGTTGAGTCTGAGCGACCCGTTTATCGCTTCCATTTTCGGGCTTCGAGATTCCTCACCGCAACCCACTTCTCGTTTGATGCATGACTATTTCGACTTCATCATGTCAGCACTAAGATGCTCACCCTCCGAATAATGCAGTGTATAAACACTCATTGACGCTCTATTACAGTAATAAGTTTCCGGTCACAAATCGATAACTTGGGACGGTCATTATTTTCTTGCCTCGACTGAAATCTTGAGGCCTCTATCCACTGCCAAGTGTGATTGCCAGCTACTATTACTCTCAGAGCTCAGGACATAATGGCGGACGACAAGGCCGCCATCTTGGACATAGTCCAAAAGTTCATGACCTCGATCTCCTCGAAACGCCCTCCATTCACCGAAACATATGAACATGTACTTCCAGACGCGTGGTGTGTTCTCTCCCACCCAGACGAATTCTGGGTCGCCCGCATCGGGGCCACGATCACCAGAATCGAGGGGAGAGTCGGAAAACTACTCGACAGCGGCGCAAAGGAGTTCCGAGAGAGAGTCACCGAGCCCGGTCCGGAGATCTGGGTCCACGAGGACCTCGGCGCTGTGTGGGCCGGTTATCAGGTTTCTGTCGACGGCAAGGAGGTCAGTCGTGGCATCAACCTCTTCGGCTTACACCGTACACCGGATGGATGGAAGATCTCTGGCATCGCGGATACCCAAGTCAAACCCGGCACAGAACTTGAGCCGGTCTCGACAGTCGCGGGTCCTGATCTGATGGGACCTATCGACAGCTTCCTTCAATGTCTCACGGACCATGACTGGGACAAAATACCGTCCAGTCTGTTGGGCGAGGGCGGTATCACCAACTCGAGACGGGGCATGGGCATATTGCAGTCTTCGACGTGGCCGGAATTGATCGAAAAGCTCAGATCAATGATGGAGAATAGTCCCCCTGGAATGATGCAGGAGGTCTTGTATGATGTCGAGGCCCGAGTGTGTGGAAGTTTCGCATTCGTGTGGGCACCGTTCAAGATCAATATCAATGGCCAGACGGTGGACAAGGGTGTCAACATTTTCACTATGTTCCGGAAGGAGAACGGGTGGGTTATTTCGGGCTGCCAGGATACAAGCATGCCGACGCAATGATATATACAGCTAGCAGATACCTACTGGAACCTTTCTCTCCTTGAAGAATCGAACTCATGTGTACCTAAGGCTGCCAGCTCTGCGCAAGATCATGCGCGTCGCCCTCGTCGCCAACCTGTGGCCTTCCATCGACTGTCGGCTGGTCCTTCTTAGGTACCTTCGTTACTCTGTCCGAGTCGCGGTCGACACGGTCTCTAAGGGCTTTGCCATGAAGTTCCATATTGGCGCCAATGTCAGGATCTGCTTGATTGACGCCATATATGTTGCTCTCCTCTTCAACAATATTTCTGGGTTGCTGACTTAGTGGATACTGCCGTCTGGTCCAGAGTAGCATGGTCGCTCACCGTGAGGCGCCGTGATGGTCGTCAAGAGACGACTGCTCGATGGTGCTCGAATGTCCCGCGTTAGCGTTAGCACCGGCGTTGACGTCTGCTGATACCTGCATTTTCAGATATTATAGTGAGGTTCTTGTTTGATTGAGGATCGAAAGGTATGTTAAGATAGCACAGTTGACTTCAAGTATGTGGTTGAAGGCAAAGTTGAGGCAGGTAGAGGATTACTCGACCATTCTATATACTGGAGCACATGTTGACGTAATTCGTTCATCATATTATACAGACCACCGTTAGACAGCACCACCCGGCTCACCACTTCACCTAGGCTGCGTTCAAGCGACGAGGTACATTTGCGTACAAGACTAACCGTCTAACCCAGTGTAAGGGCCAAAGATAGCGTTGTGTTATGTCCCTGTCAATGACTTGCGAGATCCGCAACACTCATATCAACAGGTCCCAGACTATCAGGAACGCGCACAATCCACTTGCTGCAAAAAAGGTATACCTAGCAGGACTGGCTCTCTGGGCGGCCTTCTTGAGCTGTTGGTTGCCTCCTCCGACGTTCTCGGTCGTCTTGAACGAGTCTGCCACCAATTGGTCGATATGCGCCGATTGTGTGGTAAGGTTATTCACGAGCAGCGTCTGCAGCTCCGAGATCTCAACCAGTGATTTCTCCGCCGTTCTGCAAAGGAAATTAGCGTGCATCCCCGATAACGTGGAACGGGTGGCTACGAACCTGACTTTGTCCAACGTGCTCTCGTAATGCTTTAGCATATCCTGGTTGCCCTTTTCGAACATCTGCCGCTGATCCTCTGTAAGATCAGATTGCGGCTGTAGACCCTGTCTCTCCTCTTCACCGGGAGGCAGCCCTCTAACACTTTGCCGGCGGCCCGCGGTGGACGACTCCCCAGCATCCACCCCCATGCTAGGGAAGTCATTCAGCCCAACCATGCCACCCCTAGCCTTAGCCAGCACGCTCCTATTCTTCTCCATCTCCCTCGTCAACCTCGTCTCCATCATGCCCGCCTGCGTGCGTCCGACTTCGCCCAGCCTCTGTCGCAGGAACCACAGCACCGCCTCGCGATGCGCAGCCACCTGGCCGGCGGCATCCTCCTCGGCGACCTGCGCCGGACTCTTCGCGGCGGCCGCCAGGCCACCGCCAGACGCCCAGCTTACGCCGAAGCGGGCTGCGTATTTCTTCTTGAGCAGGGCCGATGCGGTCTCGCGGCGGAGTTGCTCTGCGTCGGAGAGGGCGCGGATGGAGGCGTTTAGGTCGCGGAGGGTGGACTTGGCGTTGGCGTCTATTTCTTCGCGGTCGCGGTCGGTGAGGTATTGGGGGACGGAGTGCGAGTTTTGGGATGTGCTGCGGAGGTGGGTTTTGCGTGGTTGGGCGGTTGAGAGGTAGGCTTGACGGATGGAGAGGAGGTCGGTGTGCAGGCGGGTTATGAGGGATGACTATGTGCAGGAGATGTCAGCGGTTGCGTCGACGGAGATAAAGTAGGATAATGGCGGAAAACGTACTATCCGGTAGGCTTCTTTGAGAAACTCGTTGATGTTATCGATGTCGTAGCTCCGCCTCGTCGGACGAGCCTCGCGCTCTTTCAGGAGCTCATTGAAGGCTGGGGTGAGGTCGGTCATTTTCAAGGTGCAAGTCCAGTACTCAGAGTACCAGAGCCTATGCATTCACAAGCTACGGTTTCATCATGACTGCAGATCCTGGGACAGTTGCGGTTCGTTGTTCAGGACAAATCCACGGTGGATTGACTTCCATCATGACAGCTGTGACGTTGGAGTTGTGGCTCGAGCTAAAGTGGGTCTGTGGCTGAAGAAGCGCGGGCCTTGCCGAAGGGTCTGTGGCGCAACTTCCTGAAGATTACGTCATCGCAGGTCGACGGCCAACTGATTACAACCTGAACTTCTACACGAATGGTGTTTTGGTGTTTGCTCAAATCATCACTTCGACAAGTCATTGGTAACTGAAGGAATAGTCTTCTTTCATGCCGATGTTCTCTCATCTCTTGTGAGCCTTCTCAGCCCTACGGCACTTATCAACCGAATGCCGTTATTGCCGTTTGCGTTCTCCGCAAGACGACGCGGCCGATATCGCTCGTTTGCTTTTACGACTCGCGTGCCATTTCCGCCCTCGTGCAATGGCCGTGTCCGTCTTGAAGCCGGCTATGGTGTGTCAAGTGTTCAGGATGGTGTCAAGGACTGCATGCTTGATAGGCTTTTACTCATCCGAAAAAGTCTGTTTGAAGGCCTATTCATACGGGAATAACAGGTCGGCAGGAACCCCCTATTTTCACAATTGGCTTGCTCCACGACGTTTATGTCCGGCCCACATGGCTACATATACGGACCGAACCTCGAGGCTTCTTTCTCTTCTCTGCAAGTGCAGAGGCGATCTTGATTGATAAGGGTGCCGGACATGGAAATGCAAACTCTGCTATTTAACTCCATGCTTGTGCCGCCTTATCGCTTCCCCTTTTCTCTTATGCTCTCCTTTCCTCCTATTTGAAAACGAACGCGATGCCGGATGATAAGTCAACACTATCCGGACTAGATGATCAATCTGCATCCACTCTGGCCCCGACGTCATCGGCGACCCCTACCCCTTCACAGCTGGTCCTGAACGAGAAGAGCCACGGAGGCGTCCTCAGCAACGATGTGGCGCACAATACAGAGGAGGATAGTCCAGATGAGGACGATGTATCCTCTGACGTCGGCACTGCCCATCCGGAGAGGGACCCTGAAGCCATTCAGCGCGTCCCCAGCGGTCCCGCGTACAGCAGCTTCTCCAAGCCGATGAAGAGGTGGATCATTGCGATGGTGTCTATCTCCAGCTTCGTGTCGCCCATGACGGCGAACATCTACTTCCCGGCCCTCAATCCGATCGCCAATGATCTAGGAGTATCTATCAACCTCATCAACCTGACCCTAACGACGTACATGATCCTACAAGGGATAGCACCAACCCTGTTCGGCGACTTTGGCGACATGGCTGGAAGGAGGCCGGCCTTCATCGTTGCATTCACCATCTACTTCTTTGCGAACCTGGGCCTGGCGCTGCAGGACAAATACGCCGCGTTGATGGTCCTGCGGATGATGCAGAGCGCGGGAAGCAGCGGCACCCTTGCTCTGGGCTACGCCGTTGTAGCTGACGTCGCTGTCAGTGGGGAGAGGGGGAAGTACATGGGCATCGTCGGTGCCGGCATCAATGTCGGACCTGCCATTAGCCCTGTCCTTGGAGGTATCCTCTCGCAGTACCTCGGATGGAGGGCCATTTTCTGGTTCTGCCTTATATTTACTGCGTGTTGGATTATACCGTATGTCTTGTTCGTGCCGGAGACGTGTCGCAAGGTGGTCGGGAACGGATCGATACCCCCGCAGCGATGGAACCGTACAGTACTCGAGTACGTCCGCCTCAGACGCCATCCGCCAGTAGTGACGGAGACGGTGCCCGTCAGGAAACTCCGCTTCCCAAACCCGCTGCGGGCGTTGGGCGTGGTGTTCGAAAAGGACCTCAGCATAATCCTGTTCTACAACACCATGATCTACCTGTGCTTCATCCTCGTCACCGCCACGCTCTCGACCCAGTTCAAGGCCATATACGGCCTCAACGACCTGCAGATCGGCCTCTGCTACCTGCCGTACGGCCTCGGCTGCTGCGTGGCCGCCGTGGTGCAGGGCTACATCCTCGACTGGAACTACCGCCGCATCGCGAGCAAGATCGGGTTCACGATAAACCTCCGCCGCGGCGACGACCTGGCCAAGTTCCCGATCGAGAAGGCGCGGCTGCAGCCCATGATGCCCATGACCGCCCTCGGCGTATGCGCGCTGATCTGTTACGGCTGGGTGCTGAACGCCGAGACGAGCCTGGCGGGACCGCTCGTGCTGCTCTTCGTGATAGGGCTGTGCGTCACGGGGTCGTTCTCCATCCTCAGCACGCTGGTCGTGGATCTGTACCCGGAGGCGCCGGCCACGGCGGTGGCAGCGAATAACCTGTGCCGGTGCCTGTTTGGCGCTGGGGGTACGGCTGTGATCGAGACGGTACTTAGAGCTTGGGGGAGGGGCTGGACTTTTACCTTCCTTGCTCTTCTCATTGTGGTCTTTGCGCCTATCATGTGGGTGTCTATGAAATGGGGACCGAAGTGGCGCGAGGCGAGGAGGCTGCGCAAGTTGAAGGAGAAGGAGGTCAAGGAGGAGAAAGCGGCTAGGAAGGAGGAGAGGGCTCAGGCGGCATTGTAATGGCGTTTCTAGGACAGCATTTTTGTTTTATATGGGACATAGAGTAATGATACCTCTCGATTTGTTAATGCGTCGCGGACTACGGCCTTGCCGCGGTTAGACAAAGGTAACGGTGGTTTTGACGATTTGGCTAAGGTGCTCCTCATTCTTGCCGCCTCTTTGTTTAACCCCTTTTCATCTGACGGGCCCAACTCTCTTTTGCTCGCCTTTCGTGCTCTTCTTTGCTCCTCAACTTTTCGGAGCCGTCTGGTCTCTGCCTTTACCTCCTCTCTCCCGCAAGGTTGTTGGTCTTGTTGGTCTTGTTGGCGCCGAGAATCGAAAAAGCCGCCTGTTGGCCGAAACCCCTTTGCTCTCGTACCGGTAGTGGCAGCAGTCACACAGGAGGCAAACAGTCCGCCAAAGGCTCCTCTAAAGGCTTGCTGCTGTGTCCGGATCGGTCTCCCCGTACTTCCGGTTGGCCCGAGACGACGGTGCAGTGTCGACGGCGGCCTCGGGAAGATTTGTGAGGTTTCATTGTGCCGACGTCTCTTTCTGTAAGTCCGCGGGTGATTGAGACACCTTCCCCTTAGGGTTCGACAGCGCTAGCTACCACTAGACTTGGTCCATCACGGTCCGGTCGTGCATTAGCTCAGGGGTACCCCGAGAGTCAACAACCACTTTTAAGTTTTCCGTGCTTCATACGGCCTCTCTCGAGGAGAAGCCGGACTTCCAATCGCAGTCGCCCGACTGACACGTCGTAGTCCCGCAAAAGGCAGGCCCAGTGCCGCACTCGCCGTCCATGCTGCAGCAATTTCCCCACTTGCCGGCGCAGATCCGGTCGCCGTGTTGGTATCCGCATGTGCCGTCTGTGCCGTATTGGATATCGCCCAAGCAGTCACCCTCGTAGCAGGTTCCGTCGGCGCAGTCCTCACTACATACCCACTGTTAGCACATTGCGTCCGCGCGTTCCCCGGTACGTACGGGGAATCGTGGCGCCTGACTCACTCCGTGTCGCCGCAGGTGAATGTCTCGGCATTGCAGCATTGGGCATCGGTGCCCAGGCAGGTAGCGCCGCCGTGTGGCGGCCCGCAGAGGCCGTCCCAAGCTCTGAGGGGCTCGATAACTACGGCGCGTGTGCGTTAAATTCGTGGCAATCTCTGGAGATACATCGTCGCTTCTACTTTTCAGGGAAACTTACATCCAATTACGCAGTACTCGGTAAGTGGCTGGATATTGCTGCAATCCGGCTCCAATGCCGGATTCAGAACGAAGAAGAGCTCACGCCTGGTTCCAAAGTTATCAGCCAGCTCAGTGCAGGTACGAGAGTTGACAGCCACCGAGGTGGCGAAGTTGAGCCGACAATTGATCTCGCCGGGCTGGATGGCCGCCTGGCTGGGCATAGCACTGGGCACGGCGGCAAAAACTGGGACCATATCACCGTTGGTATCGTAGCTCCATCGATGCGGTTTACACTCGTTTGACGCAACAGTCGAGGAAGTCCAAAGGGCGCCGCAGAGGGCGAAGGAGAGCAGGCGAGACGATCCGATATTCAGCAGCATGGGGTTGGAGCGGCCCGGCCGAGGTTAGCTGTTGGCGCGACGAGGCGGCAACCAGAAAGGTCAAAGAACGGAAATCGAGGGAAATTCTCTGGAGAGAGAAGACTAGATTCATTCAAAACTTCGATGCCGATGGCGGCCGAGTGCAACCTTCTTTAATTGTCAAGCGTCAGTATCGTATGTAGAATAACCTCGACGAAGTGGACGTCGGAGGCTCTGAGCTAGTAGGGGTCTTAAGGGGTACCCTTGCTAGCTCAGACGTCCACTTCCTCAAGGTTATACAGTGGGCCTGGCCCCGGATCCTAGCTCCCAAAGCTGTGTCGTCCAGATAAGGGTGGTTGACATCCCATTGTACACACTCAAAACGACACGATGAAATAAATTCGCCGCTCTCCACGACTGTCCGCGCCATGGAGAACACCCCGACACTTGGTCCTAGTGACGTCGGCCCTCAGGACCCCGGGAACGACACCTTGGTCAGCGCGCCTGCCGAGAGGGGCACGCCGCGAGCTGCGCTTGTTGATGCGCTGTTTTCCGAAGACGTCGAGCGATGCCGTGAGATACTTGACGCGCATCCCGACCTCGTCAACACCCCCCTGCGACACCTGGCCCATGGCCGAGTACCTTTACACGACTCGGCGTGGGGGTCGACCTACCGAGGAGGATATCAACACGTGACGCCGGCCGTGTTTGCATCCCTGGTCCCGCGGTTCCGAGAGGAGCGTATCGATTTCCGCGCGCTTTCGCCCTCCGGCCTCGCCATCATTGCGTTGCTCGTCGAGCGCGGGGCAGCACTGGAGAGCACACCCGGGGCCGATAACTGGACTTCGTATATCCTCACCGAGGTCTGTCGAGACTACGACAGCCCGGAAGCCATGGGCCTCCTTGTCCGTATCGGCGCCGACATGCATACCAGACGGCTGGACCAATGGAGCCGCACTCTGCTGCAGGTGGCCGCGGGCCGAGGTGCCGTGGGGGCCGTCGGTTTTCTCCTCGACAGAGGAGTCCCAATGAATTACGTCGGGGAGACAGCAGAAGACGGGGTGGTCAACGGGACCCCGCTCCACTATGCGGCGCAGAAGGGACGGCACCAAGTCGTGAGGCTCCTCCTGAGCCGAGGGGCCCTGTCGGACATGGAAAGCTTGGACGGGGTTGGCCGCACCCCGCTTCTCTGTGCGGCCAGCGGTTTCTTGTGGGAAGACGCCGATACGTGTCCATCGCGACACCCTGACCGGGAGGAGACGATCCGCCTCCTCGTCGACGCTGGAGCTGACCTGACAGCATCGGACAGACAAGACCTCAGGTGGAGTTATACATTTCATGGGAGCGATCTCTCCGACACGCCGCTGGGCTACATCTCGAGATGGGGCAGCGCCGACATTGTTCGGTATGTGGCAGGCAAGGGATCCGATATCCACCAACAACGGTCATACCCCAAAATGGGGTGTTTTCCCTATGGTGTCGGGGGCGACAAGGCG
Source organism: Coniochaeta ligniaria NRRL 30616 (assembly GCA_001879275.1). Classification (NCBI taxonomy): domain Eukaryota; kingdom Fungi; phylum Ascomycota; class Sordariomycetes; order Coniochaetales; family Coniochaetaceae; genus Coniochaeta; species Coniochaeta ligniaria. Next base: position 3,712,784 of record KV875095.1, read on the forward strand.
ACGCCCCTACACATGGCCGCGCACAATTGGAATGCAGCCGGTGTGCAAGCCCTCCTAGACCTCGGCGCGGACCCGGACGCCACGGATGAGTACGGGCGGCAGCCATTGCACTGGGCGGCACTCAGACCGTGCCTCTCAGAGTGCTACACCGCCGGACCAAGACGCACCTCTTACGCCTGGAGCGAGCTCCTGGCCGATCCTCGGAGCTCGGCGTACTTGGCTGCGCTGGCTGCAATGGAATCGACAGTCTCGCAACTGGTCGTTCGCAACGCGAATCTCGGCCGACAAGACGCCTTTGGCCGGACCCCGGTCCATTACGCCGCCAACACCAAGCTGGTCGGGCTCGTCACGCTCCTCCTCAGGAAAGGCGTCGACCTCGGCCTGGCCGACAACGAGGGACGCACCTTGCTTCACCATCTTGCGGACCCTATCCACCGCCCTCGCACCAATGAGCCGATCGACGGCGACATCGAGGACGAGCCTCTCGGCACTGCCCTAGCCGGACGGATCAAGGGCGTCGACGTAAACCACCGCGACAATGCTGGCTCCGCTGCCCTCCACATGGCCGCACGTGCGGCCTCCGACGCGGCCGTCGCGCTCCTCCTCGGCCTCGGCGCCGATCCCAACCTCCCCGACCGGGAGGGCTCGACGCCGCTGCATCTCGCCGCCCAGCGTGCCGCATGGGTTTCCCTCGGCACGTACGAGCCGCACGAGTACTCGGCGTGGAGCCACCGGGCCGCGCGGATCAAGGAGCTGCTCCTGGGCGCCGGGGCGGACGCGAGCGTGCGCGATGCCCGGGGGCGGACGGCGGCGGATGTTGAGGAGGCTACGGACCAGGAGCTGCGCCAAGGGCGGGCCAGGTACTTGGAGTACCTGGCGCGTCCGGCGCTGCCCCAAGGCCTGGACCGCGGCCGCGGTCAGTGGCGGAGAGGTCCACATGCTCCTCCGGGAGACGGCGGAGGGCACCTTGCTTCTGGTGCTGGACATGGGAGAGGAGGCTAAGAAACAACATGGCCCGTTCCCCTGGGCATATCAAACTCCATTGAACACGCAACTTACTACAGGTAAGGATCAAGAACATGTGATAGCATACGGATGGCCCGCTATCATTTGCTGAAGAGCGCTCTGTTCCATATCTGGTCTCCCATACTCTAATATCACATCCGTTCGATGGCCGGTCCGCGCAAGGGGTCGAAGTCGACACCTCGGCGGAAGCCGATGGTGACCTTGCTATGACCACAGATAACAGTCCACATGTGCTGTCTTGCAATGGCATGTCCAGCACTCCTCTGGCGGATGGCCCGTATGCTCCGAATGACGAACCTCCAGAAGACCGGTGATGAAGATATTGCCGACATGAAGATGTTCATGTTTGAGCTAGACTCAGTGGCATAAATTCTGTGTCCAGACGAAACGGTGTGTTACCAAGGAGCTGCGGAATGCTCACTTTCTCATACCAAGACGACATGTTTGCTCTGCATCCTCCCGGGCTCCCTAGCAGACATGTGGATGTATATGCTGGGTCGTCAAAGTAGGAGCATATCGCCCTCTCTCCGCGTTGATAGTCGACCATTGGTGAAATGCACAGCGTGAGCTTCAGGAAGTGTGAAGTCGGTGACCACGGACGGACGCTGAGCCAGGTGAACTCGTTGGTATTTCGGCGGAAATGAACAGCCTTGCCTGTCCTCTCTGCCCTACTTCTTCTCCGTGTCTCCGCCTCCAAAGTTCATACTGTATCCGCCCGTCTTCTCGTCCTTGACCATCTTGAAGTTGTCCGTGCTCAAGCCAAAAGGCTTCAGGATCCCGTTGCCAAGATCCTTGAGCTTACCCCACATCTCGGCCGTCTCCTTCTCCTGGGCCGCTTTCACACGCGGCGGGAGCAGACGCAGCTGTGCTTGGACGATCTTCCTGTCTGCCGGCGAGAGGTTCGTCATAGTCGAGAGTGTCTTGTAGTCTGTTAGAGCACCTTCCAGATTTGACCACCCGCCCAGCTCACTGCGGGCTCTGGCTCGGCGCATCAGGGCTTTTGCGCGGATGCGAAGGATGTCCTCTCTCCTCCTGCGCCTGGCTGCCTCAGCTGCATCCTCGTCTGTTGGAGGTGCCGGGGCGGCTTTTGCGGCCCCGGCGCTGACAATGACCTCCTCGATGTCCTCTTCCTTGTCTTTTGCCTTGGAGCTCGCCTTGTCCGCCTCTGCATCGGCACGTTCGATGCGATCTAGTCCGTCTAGCGCAGCAGTCGCCTGGCTGATGGCCTCCTTCCACTCGTCCAGCTTCAGGTGGCAGGCGGAGACGTTGGAGCGTAGCACGGCCAGCTCATAGTCCAGGTAGGTCGGCAGGACGGCGACAGCCTCGTCATACTTGTTGATGGCGGCATTGTGCTTTCCGGCCGAGAACAGGGCGTTTGCCTCGGCTTTGAGCGTGTTTGACTCGTCGAGGAGGCTCTGTGCGTAGAAAGCCGTGGTCAGTGGTCAGCCCAGGGGTGCCCGGTCCGGTTGGTTCCGAGATGCAGGTATGACTCCGAACGAGTGATTCCGCGAGAGGACTGCTGCTTACCGCTTCTTCGTCGGGCGCCAGCTTCTCCGGTGTCTGTGTTGTCTCTTGATTTGATAGTTCTTTGTCTTTCGTTACGGATGGTTTTCCATTGGGCGATAAGCTCGACATATTTGCGGTGTACTGTGTATCACTCGAGTCGTGATGGCGCAAGAGAAAATGTTGAGAAAGTATGATGTCAAAGACACACAGATACACAGATAAGCAGCCGTTGGATCTTAGACACAGGGCGGCTACTTTCACATGCCACTAGCACCCGCAATTGGCTGTCAATCATCTGCTGCAGCCACCAAATTGTGCTCCAATGCCATGCAGGCCGCCGGCAGGTGAACGGGAACGCAAAGAAAAGTAACCGGGTTCACTGAGAGCTCTGCCACGGCTAAGGTACCTTGGTTAAAGCAGCTGGGTTAAGTCTGAAGTACCTCAGATATACCGACTTGCATTATTTGCATAGAACCTGGAAGTTAATGACGGCAGGTACGTAACGAACAAGAAGCTGCCAGAAGGAAGGAGCTCCCCCCTGGTCGCTTATCTCGAAGCTACCCCGCTGTCGCTGTGAAGTGTTAAGTTGGTGTCACCGAGGCGGGGCAGATTGCCGATTTCAATGCAGGGACGCAATTCACTTTATTTATCTCTTGACCTTTGGTCGCATCGTGCCTTCCTCTTGACTTTCTATTCGGCCCATTTAGAGGCATTCGAGGCTTTATTTCACTCACTCTCGCTACCTGCCTTACCTTCCAGGTTTCTTCACCTTGATCCTTTGTGTTTCTACTTCAAGGACCAACATATAAACTCTCCCCCTCTGATCACCACTTCCCAATCTCTCCATCTTACCACCATCTCTCCGGTCCGCAACTCTTCGACCACTCCGCACACCGCTCCTCGTACCTTGGCAGCGTATAGTTTCACCGGCACCAGGTACTATCATATACCAACCAGGGACGCAGCTCTAGCAATCTGCCAAGATGGCCCCTCGCACTGAGTACGTACACCCCTCCATCCCCTCCCCTGCCTCTCCAACAAACACCCAAGACTAACCGCCCTCCTCCACCCAGCTTCCCCCCCGTCCGGGCCTGCCTCTTCGACATGGACGGCCTGCTCCTCGACACCGAGGACCTGTACACCCTCTGCATCAACCTCATCCTCGAGAAGTACCAGAAGCCCAAGCTGCCCTGGTCCATCAAGGCCAAGCTGCAGGGCCGCCCCGGTCCCGCCGCCAACGCGCTCTTCCACGACTGGGCCAAGCTCCCCATCGGCCACGACGAGTACACCAAGCAGTACTACGCCCTGCAAGCCCAGCACTTCCCCGGCACCCGGCCCCTGCCCGGCGTGCCCAAGCTGCTCGGCGACCTGGGCCGCACCCGCTACTGGGAGGTCAAGACGAAGCACCCCAACGCCAAGCCCACCGTCGGCGACAAGGAGAACCTCGACCCCACCAACGGCCAGACCGCGAACGGGGGCAACTCCTCCCCCCACCGCGTGCACATCGCCCTGGCCACCTCCTCGCACGAGGCCAACTTCCGCCTCAAGACGTCGCACCTAACAGACCTCTTCTCCGTCTTCGACACGCAGCGCCGCGTCCTGGGCGACGACGCCCGCCTCCAACCCGGGCGCGGTAAGCCGCTGCCCGACATCTTCCTCCTGGCCCTGCAGACCATCAACCAGACGCTGCCCGCCGGCGAGCCGCCCATCAGGCCGGACGAGTGTCTCGTCTTCGAGGACTCCGTCCCGGGCGTCGAGGCGGGCCGGCGCGCGGGTATGCGCGTCGTGTGGTGTCCGCATCCGATGCTGAAGAGGGAGTATGCGGGGCGCGAGGGGGAGGTGCTGGCTGGGAGGACGGGGGAGGCGGGGGAGGTGGACTTGCATCAGCTTGGGGAGGTGGGGGATGGGTGGGCCGAGTACTATGAGACGCTTGTTGATTTTCCGTATCGGAAGTATGGGATTCAGGTGCCGCCGCCGCAGGTCGAGGAGGAGGAGTGCATGGCTGTGGGGCGGGAGGATATTGCTACTGAGACGGTGCAGCTTGTTGAGGGGGTGAGTCGGGGACGGGATGCTTAGGGGACGTGGTGGTGCTCGATTCTTTCATTATTGCGGGAGAGGGAGGAGCTGCTTGGCGTTGATGCTGCTGCGGAATCATGGCCAGAGGCTGGAAAATGGCAGAGGAAAGGGTCTGGTGCGCGTTTCTTTACTTGGGGGTTGGCTTACATTCTGGCACCGGTTTGGTCAGTGGCTCGGTGATAGACTAGACCTAGACTGCTAGACTGGTGGGTGTTGCGGTTGTCGTTCGGATTCCCCTTTAGACCTTCTCGCTTGGCGTTTAGGGGTAGACTTGGACCTTAGACTTCTACAGGTGCATTAGAAATTCAACTCTTTTTAGACAAAGGCATTGTGGTTTGCATGTGACGCGAAGTTTGTAGATGGCTGACTCCGTATATACCTGCAGTAGGATTTGCATCTTTGCATTGTGACAGCTCACATGCCCTGCCAGTCCCGAGAGAAGTCTCAGTGGTTGCTACCTCTTTCATTAAACTAATCCTCTAGTAAGGCAAGCGCCGAGAGTCTATAGGGGTATCTCAAAAGCAAAGGCATATACCACCGCCTCTCAGTCGCTCGCGTCTCATCTTTCGCCGTCAAACACGGCTTCCAACCCACGCAACATTACGTCCCCATCCCCCTCCACTTCATTAAGCGCCGCCTTGTCATCACGGACCCCACAGCCCCTGCATGGTCGCCGCACTCGGCCCGTTCGGCGGGCGATACCACGTCCGGTACGGACGATCCTCATACTTGAAATCCGCCCGAGCAAGCAACGGATGGACAGGGCGCGGCGGCCCCGGCCCCAGCGGCGCGAGGCCCACCGCCGCTCCGCCCCCTCCTCCTCCTCCTCCTCCTCCCTCTCCGGGCTCGCGCCAGCCCCACGCCTTCTTCAGCTCGGCCAGCACGGTGCCCAGCCTCCAGCCCGTGTCCCTGTAGATGCGGTCCAGGATGGCCAGGACTTCTGTTTGTTCGGCGCCGTCGGTGAGCACGGAGCTCGCGATGGTCAGGCTGCGGATCGCGACGGACGCCACGCCGTGGTCCTGGGTGTGCGCTACGATGCCGCAGACCTGGTGCGCGTGGTGGATTTGGGCGGCGCGGTTCTCCTCGCTGTCGCGCGGTTGGAGGGGGTTGATCTGGGCTAGGAGGCACATGGCTGTGTGGTAGAAGAGGCGGCCTACTACGGCGGCGCGGCGGATGAGCCTGGGGTTGTGTTAGTAACGTGTCGTTTACGACGGGGCAGATGATGTGGATAGAGAGTACTAACCACACATTGGGAAACAACGACGTCCTCGACCTGCCATTCGCGTATCCGAACGGCCGCATGGGCCGAGGGCAGTTGTTGTTCCACCGGTCGCTCATGGCCTTGAGCCGCTTCCACTCGGCGAACCGGCTCTGCAGCCGCACCTGCTCGTCGTGCGGCGACGGCTCCTGGAAGCGCGGGACGTTGGCCCGGAAGTTGGCGATCTTGGCCACGATGTAGAAGATGCGGTGCACCCACTCCTCGTCCTCGCCGCCGCCGCCGACGCTGTTGTACCGCATGTGGCTCTCCCCTCCCGACGACGCGTTGCTGTCCCCGCTGCCCCCCGTCCCGCCCCCGCCCGCTCCTCCTCCTCCTCCGCCGTGCCGGTTGTCGCCGTCGCCACCGGTGATGAAGCTCACGTCGAGGCCCCACTGGTCCGGGTCCCAGGCCGTCTTCCAGTTGAAGGCTAGGCAGCTCAGCACCTCCATGCCGATGTTGAGCCAGAAACAAGCCGCGCCTATTCCTGTGCTCGTGGCGTTCCAGCTGCACTCCCGTATCAGCGCTCTGGCTCCGGCGATGTGGCTCATCCGCGCCTGCGGGCCCTCGGACATGATCTCGTAGACGTTCAGCACGGCTGCTGTTGTCGCGCACTCCGCCATGTTCCGGTCCGGATTCTGCAGGCTGCGCAGTAATTGTGTGGTGGCGGTGTCGTAGTATATCTCCACCTTGTTCTTGTCGTAATCCTTGTTCGTCAGCGTCAGGTGTTTGATGCCGCAGGCCAACAGCGCATTCAGCAGCATGGACGACTTGAGCGCGAGGAACGGAACTATGCGACTGAAGTGCTTCTGGTGGTCGAAACTGTCCATCCAGATGGCCACCTCGCTGATGAACACCTGCATGTAGTAGATCTCCTCTTCGTCGTTCAGGTAGTCCCTTTCGCCCGTCGTCTTCTCGCTCGGCGGCGTGTTGATGCCTTCCTGGACACCGGGTGGTTGCCCGGGCGGCATGGCTGGGTTGAAGGACTGGGATGCATGGCCGGCACCTATGGGCACGAGGGATGATGTGACGCTGGAGACGTCGCTTGATCGGTAGGAGTGGTTGGCTCTAAGACCGTCGGCCCTGGGCTGGAACCGCTCCTCCAGCGCTGAGGATAGAGAGTAGTTGTTTCCGAACCCGGCAAGCATCTGCGTGGGTATCGTCTGGCTTTGCTGTAGGACAGGCAAATAGGTCTCACTGTTCCTCCGTGACGACGCGAGGTCAGGCTGCTGCCCATAAGACTGGTCGTAGGTCATGTGCTCTGGCTGTGAAGGTCTCCTGCTAGCAGGATAATACAGTGCCTGCGCCTGAAAATGATGTCCAAAATCTCTCCCGCTGTTGTTGAAGGCTGGTATGGTCTCCTGGACATCCGACATTTGGCGATGGTGCTGAGCGGCTGGGACAGTCTGCACTGGCGGCGTAACCTCCGGTTTTTCGTAAGGAACATACCGTTCCCACCCGCCCGCGTACTCAGATGCTATGGCTTGGGACTCATCCTTGAAGTTGACTATGCTCAGCGGTGTTGGTTAGCTACAATCTCTGGAAACCTTACCTCGAGTACCCGATCCAGAGCACAGTAGTCAAACAGAAAAGAAAGCGGATAACGCACCTGACCACCCCGGGCTTCTTGGCAGCAGGTATGGCGGAGCCTGGACGTCGATCTGGTGAAAGTTGAGACGGGTACCACGAATGCAGGCACGGTTGCTCTTGCGGCAGTTGCCACAGTCCGGGGCAAAGCCTTCGTCGCAACTGATATGGCGGTCCCGGCATGTCAAGCAGCCACTCCGTTTCCTCTGGGCCTTTTTGGCGGCGGGCGGAGCGGTCAACCTATTCGCGGCCTTTGATCCTTTTCCGGAGGTGTCGGCCACAAACGGAGCATCCGGTAGGCTGGGAAGAGAAGTTCTCGGATGAATATCCCGGCCCGTGCCGGCGACGCTCGGGCCCGACAGCCTCTGTCGCTTGGCAGGAGGAATCTCGAACTGATCCGTCGTGTAGTTGGAACTCTCGATGGTGTCCGGTGGTGACGGCTCTTCATACTGGCCGTAGACATTCCCCGATAACGGGATGCCGGGACCGTGTGACTCGGAGCCGGAGTGCTGGGTGTGAGTGATCCGCGGAGGCGCATCCATCGTCCCGGCTCCGAAGCCCGGGACGATGAAGCCGGCAGAGGCGTGATAGCCCGCCACGGCCACGTCCGCACCGGAACCCCTGGCGTGAAGGAGGATAAGAGGCGGAGAAAGAAATGCTCGTCAGGCGTCCAACAGCAGTAGCCGGGCAGGAGGCTCAAGATCTCGATCCAGTCGCACTCTGTCGGGGAGCCAGCGTGCTGTGTGTTCCCTGGGAGGAACGTGTGGGGGGGATATCACACTAAGATCCGATGATTTGATGCCTTAGGATCATGGGTCAATGCTGGCTGAGCGGGAACGTGTTTGATGAGAAGTGCAGTCTCATGGTTCAAAAGAGAAAGATCTGTCGAGACTCGAGACACGTCGTGGTCGGGTGTGTAGGACTGGGTTGTGGTGGTCCTGGCGACGACGTAATTTGGATGCCGGGGTATTGGGGCAGCCGGCAAGACTCCTCGTCTAGATCGCCGGGGTGCGGCTAGTTCAGCCGACAAGCCAAGGCGTCGCGGCTCGATTCCTGGTCCTGGGAAGTGCAGCTGTGTAATGCAGCTGGAGTTCAGAGACAAGGTAGTGGTCTTGTGCTCAGCGCCAGGTGGCGTCCACTCGTTTGCGCCCCGAACCTGGCCAACAGGAATACGGCAACAGCGTGGTGCGTGGTATGTAACCGCGTTCTATACTCGTACCTATTGCGCCGTACACCGGTGCGAAGGATGCAGAGTGCCGGTGCTGCTGCGTGTCGCGATATCGTGGGGAATCGTGTGTTGAGACTGTTGTGGAGTATCTCGTTTAGACAGGTCGGTGCGAAGACTGATGTATGCGATATCACACTGGACTATATTGCTCTGGTTCTAGTAGAACTAGCATAGCAATCCGACCTTGTCTTCCGGGTTAGGTGTTCTGTAAGAATGAGATTGCGCCGTCGCAGACTGATGATCAAAGAATGGGATAAGTTATGACCCGGCACAACGCGTACCCGTCTGGGTGATGAGGCCAATATGCAAGTGCTCGAACGTGAGACGGGTTGGGTGTTCTGACGGACGAAAAAGCTTTTGACGAGCTTTATTACTGGTGTTGCGTGCCCCTCCTCGACTTCTCACCGACTTTGCTCAAGCTCTTTTCACGTTGAGACTTAGGTCTAATGTGGGCAAGCTCCAACTCCAGTGAATTGACGAGACAGAGAGATGTACTGTGTAGGCGCAGATCGTATTGTACCTGTCACTGGGAACTCCACACTTATTCCTACCTAGCTAGGAAAGTGAGGAACCGACGGTAAAGTAGGAAATGACAGGTGTCGTTTGATTAGAGCGTGCGTGATCCGGCCGAGTTGCAACCTTTGGCGACAAGACCCGAGGCGGCCGTGTTAGTGTAGGCTTAGGGCCTTCTTAGGGCCTCCTAGTGTTGCAGCAGGGGCTGGATGCCCTGGATGCCAAGTGGGCTGGCTTGACGGCGTTCCACTTCCACTGTTATTAGCGTCATCCTCCTCGTCCGTTCATGCCGGCACGGACAACATGTTGGTTGACTTCCGCCCTCTGCCCACCGGTTCGGGACGTTACCGTGGCGAGTTACCGTGTCGAGCACGGATTGCTTTGTCTATGGATATTCTACACCGTTTGATCCTCGAACTTGTTCTCATCGTGTAGATATACGGAATCACTGCCACTAGGCGTATCTGTTGGCTTCACTGGAGCAGCTCGAACCATGACGGACGCCAAAGCCATCCCTCGGCAAGGACGGAGCCTCAGTGCTATGCTGCTATGCATCGGGTCAACTCTGACAGCCAAGACTCCTTGACACCTGTGTGGTAAGCTCCAAGAGGCTTGGAGCAGCCGAGCTGTGCAGTCGATCAGGGCCGCTTCCTCGGCACGTCAGCCTCCCGAGAAAGAAGGTTGGGGGTGGGGGCCCCGGGTGCTCTTACCCTGTCGAGCTGGGACAAGCAACGCTAAACATGCACACGCTCGCGAATCAGGCGCCACAGACGCCGATGAGAGGGTAACTGGAAGCTCTGCGTGAGACAAGAGGTCTTTCGCGTCTTGGTGTCCTCAATGCTGCTGCTGCCGCTGCTGCTGTATGTGTATTGTGTGTAATAAGTCCGGTGACAGAGACTCGACGACACTCACTCTGCGTCTTTCGTCTCTTGTCCAGACTCGATGTCGCCAAGCTCAACGAAGGGCGCCCACCCAAACAGGATACGTAGTGCCAGATTACCTGCAGCCCGACAGGGGGCCAAGGACGCTATCGATTTCTATTTCAGATGCGATCTTGCAGATCACGGCAAGAGTCTGCTCCCCGACCAACGAATGGGCGGCTGAGATCGAGGTCGATGGCGTATTCATGAGATTGAGGTCGGCGATGAGGCTGGGATCCGGCCACCATCCCGCTTGTTCGCTTGTTCGCGAGCAGCGAGCAATTGTTCAAGCTCAACAAGTTGAGACTTGAGACCAGCGAACTGAGACAGGCAAGTGATGACGAACTTGTGCCCCAGTCGACGATGCACGAAACAAAAAGTCATGGCCCAGACTCGCCGGCTTGGGCTCCCATAAATGCGGAGGTAACCAGGTGAAACCGGTGGCTACCGGGACACCGCTGCAGCGAGATGCCGTGAAACACTCGGTCGAAGCGGACCAACGCTCCCCGTCTTTGGGATCCCAGCGGCGATCCTCGCGTATACTACTCGCGCGGGTTTGACTTTGGCAGTTCCAATCGCTCAACGGTGAAACATGTTCTAGATGGAGTCGTAGATCGTTGTGCAGCCTACAGGTACAGAGCGATGCACCTGACCAAGAAGCTTCCAGATTTTTTTTTATGATGTTGCACCGGAATGTGCATGTCAGAATCGAGGCATCGAAGTCGTGATATCGTTTTCGCAAAACATGAAAATGCAGATAAAAAGATCCATGTCCATGGACACGATAGATGCTCGATTGGGATGTAGAGTTGAATCGGCAAAGGGGTTAGGAATCGAGAATTTGCGCAAACATTTAAATCCAAATGGCACATCAATTCCTTCCTTCTGTTCATCAGTCAATCGCTACTTCGTACTGCCTCTTTCGGACGTCATTGAGGCTCAGTGGATGTTTTGACTCCGGAGATTTTCTCCACCTTCCAGCACATGCTGATCAGATCTGGACCCCGAAATGCACCATCCCAGTGCAAATCATCGACAACGGAGACAGCCATTGCTTTAACCGTGCAGCAATCTTTGTTTGATAAGGCAAGTTCCGCAAGGGATCTGCATCCGTCAACCGTGTCCTTCCATGCGCCTGCAACTACCGCCGGACCACCGGAAGGGCTGTTGATCAAACCCGCATCCCCCGTCTTGAACTCTGTTGGTACTGCCGACTAAGGCGCCGAAGGAACCCTCCCACTCCCGCTCCGTGCCCGGCACACATAACCGGGCCGCGCCGGCCACACCGGACCATGGCCGATGACGTGCCTCTGCAGCCGAAGACGGTGCTGAGAGGGCACAAGGCCCAGGTTCATACGGCAACCTTCATCAGGCATAATGATCGCCTCGTCACAGGCGACGCCGAGGGCTTCGTCGTTGTCTGGGATCTGACCATCATGAGGCCTCGTGCCGTATGGAGGGCACACACGAACGCCATACTTGGCATCTCTGACTGGGGCGACGACAGAATCATCACGTGGGTCGCAACAGCACTTCTACCGTAGTTTCTATGCTAAGCTGTTCGGATAGGCATGGAAGAGACAATCGCCTAGTTGTCTGGAAACTCGGAGCTGACGATGAACAAGCCATGAGCACTGTGCTGCCGCTAGATGCGTCGCCCGAAGAGCGACCACAGCCATGGTTGCTGCATTTGTTGGAGATCAACACCATGAACTTCTGTACCTTCTCGTCCTGCCCTCCAGCGACAGCGTCGACGGCTCCAACATCAGAGCTGCTCGTCGCTGTCCCGAATACTCTTGCTTCCGAAGCGGTGAGCAGACTCTCGTGCCGAAGTCCATAGCGATCCAAAACTGACAAGATATGTATCTGCAGATAGACATCTTCCACCTCCCCTCTCAACGGCGGCTCCACACTGTGAAACTAGGGGACAAGAATGGCATGGTAATGGCCTTGTCTCTTTTTTATCGGGCGGGCAGGCTTGTTCTGGTAGCGGCCTACGAGAACGGACTCGCCGTTGTCGCCGAACTTAATAACGACGACACCTGGGTAGCGACCTACGGAGCAAACGTTCATTCGCAGCCCATTCTCTCACTCGACGTCTCCGCTGATAAAGACTACTTCTTCACCTCTTCCGCAGACGCAATGATAGTCAAGCACCCCATACCTCAAGCAGCGGGACACGAAGCACAGCAACCCGGGGGAGCGCCGCTCTCCTCCGATGACACCAGTCCATCTGAGAACCCATCCGAGAAACCCGCAGCAGGTCCATCTCTACTTTCAGCGGCCCTAGCTTCACAACCACGCTCACCACGACCAGCGCAACCGCAACCCAAAGGCACGACTCACATCGAAACCGAACCCTTGAAAGTAGTCAACACCAAGCACTCCGGCCAGCAGAGCCTGAAGATCCGATCAGACGGTCGCATATTTGCTACTGCAGGCTGGGACTCCAAGATCCGCGTCTACTCCGTCAAGACGATGAAGGAGGTGGCAGTACTGAAATGGCACCAGGTCGGGTGCTATACCGTTGCCTTTTCAAGCATTGACCAGGACAAAGACAACCGGGGTAGCGCCCCTACCGAACCCGCCAGTATCCAAGCAGAGGCTCCAACCAGCACGTCAAGCGCCATAGTTCCAAAGCTGGTCGACATATCCGTCAGGGACAAACGCATCGGGCAAGCGAAGACAGCACACTGGCTCGCGGCAGGGAGCAAAGACGGAAAGGTCAGCTTGTGGGATGTCTTCTAATCATCGCTATTATATACCCTCACTTAAACATGTACATGTACAACCATATAACGCTCCGAAATGATCCTCACGCCCCTCGCTCATAAATGTGCCCGACCCTCCAACTTCCGCCGCCTCCGCCTCTCCTTAACATCCTTCCGGAGACTCCTCGCCTCCTCGTGACTGAGCGTCGGCGGCGCGCCGCTCTTCCCGTCCGCCCTCATGGCCTCCTCAAACAGCTTCCGGCCCACCGTGTCGGCGAGCGCGACCACCCGCGTACTGACCGTCGCGCCGTCGCGCCGGTTCTTCCCCTCGCGTCTGCTGGACGCGATCTTCTCGGTGAACTCCCACAGCCGCCCGGACGCAATCAAGTGGCCTGTTTTCTCATCGCGAGACGGTTTCCACTCCGGCGCCAGCCGCAGCCGAGGCGGGACCTTTGGGTCTTTCGACTTGACCACTTGGATCATGCCCTCTTCCTCGAACCGCTGGTACGAGTTCTTCAGCGTTTCTTTGTTGACGGCTTCGAAGTAGCTGAGGTCGCCCTGGTGGTAGAGCGTTTTGCCGAGTAGTTGGGCGCTGTTCTGCGCCTTGGACACCTGGATCCAGATGTCTTCCTTGTACTCTAGCGGTGGCGTCAGGCCGAGGAGCGATACTGCGGCGAGCCAGGTCGCTTCGATGAACGGCCATATTAGGAAACAGTAGAAATCGTAGTTCTCTCGCCCCGCCGCTCTTTCTGCGTCTGTCAGTCCGATTGCTGCGGTCTTCCCCTGTTCGTCTTTCTTGATGTATATTACGTTGTCTGCCGCGAGTCCGGCCAAGGTCTTGTCCAGGTTCGCCACTAGTCCTTCACTCGGGAAGATGAACTCTCCGCGGAACAGGGACGACAAGAACAAGACTTGGATGAGAAGGTCCTGGTATGGCATCTCTTGGTTGGCTGGTCCACCTCCCTGCTTAACCTTGGTGTAAAGCGAAGCGGCGACGATTGCCTCGGAGATGAACAAGTGGATCGTCATGTTACGGTAGAACGAGAGCTGGAAGCGGTCGACAGCGTAGTAAGTCGGCTCAGCAAGGCCTTCGACCGTTCCAACGAGGTCCTTGCCCAGAACCTCCAGACCGCGCGCGATAACATCCGACAAGGGCGCGCTGCCGAAATGCGCAACACGTCCGCCTTTTGCGCGTACGCGGGCTATCAGCCACTTCACTCTCCTCATCAGCTCGGCCCGGCCTACTCCTCGGCCACGGAGGGTAAGGAGGACCGTGCCTATGAGTGCCGTGGGCATCACCACGGAGACGTCGTTGATGTCCGAGAGGACTTTGTAGCCCAGCGTCCGGAGGACCTTTTGTCTCACGGCCGGGTCGTCGGTATTCTTCCAGTCCAGATTGGAAGGGATCTTCGACATCCTCGATATCTGCTCGGTTACGAAGCCGCGCAGGCTCCACGGCTCGTGGAATCGAACGTCTACCCTCCCCAGCTTCAGCGACAGCACCGACGAGCCGCCCGAGAGGAAATCGGCCAGATTCTCCTTCTTCTTCGGCACACCCAGCAGCTCGTTGACGTAACCTTCTGTCTCGATCACCTTGTCGTACTGCGTGCTGACCGGACATATTATAGCGTCCTTGACCCGCCCGGACAATATGCTATCGAGGACGAAGCTGAGAATGCCGAACTTCGGCGGCAACAGCTTGCCCGTCCGTGACCGGCCGCCCTCGATGAAGCATTCGAGGTTGTACCCTCCCTGAAGCATCGTGTCGATATACGCCTGGACCAGAGTGCCGTACAGTACGTCGTCGCCAAACTGTCGTCGAATCCACATAGCACCAGCATGCTGCAAGAAGCTCCCCACAACCGGAAAGTTAAGATTATCCCCCGCCACCACAACCGGCAACGCAAGCCCCAACCGGTAGCAAATCAGCTGCAGCGAGACATAGTCGACATGGCTCCGATGACACGGCAAGAAGACAATACTCTGCTTATCCGTCTCGGCCCTCTCAGCCACCTTCCGCAGCCGCAGCACCTCCTCGCTCGACACGTGGATGCCCTGGTGGTACGCCCGCGTCAGCAGCTGCGTGACCAGGTAGTACGCGCCGCGGATGAACGTCTTGCTCTCGAACTTGCAGATCATGTTGTCCGTCAGCTTGTCGGCCACCTCCTGCAGGCCGGTCACGAGCTCGCCGCGCCGGCGCGACTTCTTGGCCGCTAGGTCGTCGGGTGGGGCGGAGCCGAGGAGGCCGTCGCGCTCTTCGACTGCCAGCCGCTGGTCGGCTAGCTGGGCGATGCGCGACTGGAGGAGGGGCGAGGAGAGGACGGAGTTCTTCATGTTTTCGGAGAAGCCTGAGTAGAAGATCGGTTGGCCGATTACGTTGTCGTAGGCGCGCCAGCCAGTGCCGGAGACGTAGAGGGACACTTCGCGGAGGAATCTGGTTTGGTTTTGTATCAGTAATTGCTCGTGGTGGTTCTGGGTGGTAGTAAGTGGCTTACTGGAGTGGCTCGGAGCGGAAACGCGACATCTGCTTCATCAGTGCCTCTTCCTTCTCATCTTCGCGAGATGCTTCGACGAATCCGCTCGGCTGGAGGGTGATCTTGTCGCCGAGGATCTGGAGATCCGGCGGCGAGTCGCGGGCTGGGTCATCCTTGTCCGGCATTGTTTTTTAAGTTACGTCACAATTGGTTGTAGTCAGGGTATCTGCTTCGTCTCGCTGGTTAGATAGTTGCGCCTACATGTGTAGTTTTTTGTGGCGAGAACAGACATCCCATGGCATGATAGCTGTTGGCGTTGTTTAAACAGCCGATGGTTGTCCCCGGCCAGATCTCTAGCTCTCCCTGAAGTCCGGGGTTGGTTTAGACCTGGAGCGACATGCTATCATTGTGGGGTAACCGTCCACTAGCGCTGTATGCCGAGCTTAAGCGTCGCTGGCATGTGATGGCGGGAGCTTGTCACTGCATGTGGGGTTTAAGCTTTTGCTGAGGCTAGAGCTGTCAACTGTCAGCTGTCAGCCTTGCAGTTCAGCTTCGCTCCTTCCTCATCACAGCGTTGCCTTTGAACTTCAACTTCAACTTCAAGTCAACTTCCAATCTTGCCTGTTCGTTCATAAGCTCAATTAGTTAGACCGACAGCGTCTTGAAGATGGCTTCCAAACAGCAGTCCGTCACACAGGCGCTTCTCGCGCGAGCGCATTCTCCAGACTCGGCCAACAGACTTTTCACAGACAAGATCCAGCACCGAACACTTCACCTCCGGCCATCCTCGCCTCCACCAACCAGCGGCCGCGATGCACGCCGGAGAGCTCGACAAAAGCAGTTAGAACAGCGAAAGAAGGCCCTCAAAACGAAACCTCTCTCAGCACGGCAGAGGAGGAAGCTAGGTCTCTACGAGGTGCCCAAGGAGGGCCAAAAATACGCCATCTACGAGCCACTGCACCGTCTGTGGTTAGGCTACATCCGAGAGATACTAGGCAACGAGATCAACACTGGAGGACAGGGTGCTGCTGCCAAGCTGGCCAGTGCCGATTTTCATGGGGCCGAAGTCGAAGTTGTCCGCAGCGGGTGCGTGAGCCGTGTGGGCATCAAGGGCATTGTCATCAAGGATTCGCGATTTGTCTTTGAGATCATCACCAAGAAAAACCATATCAAGACCGTGCCGAAGGAGGGGACGATATTCCGCGTCGAAGTCCCGGCCAAGGATATCGAGGAGAAGGATGCGGCTGGCCAGGACGTGCAGAAGGATGCACAACAGGGCCTGCAGGGTGCACAAGGCGACGCCGGGACCGGAAAGTTCGTCTTTGAGCTCCACGGCGAACAGTTCAGATATCGACCTGCGGATCGGGCGACGAAGAAGTTCAAGACGCATTTCCTGAAGAACATATGATTCGGTGGCCCCAGCATTGGCTGCCGGCAATTGCCTGCTCGAAGCAACATACGGCCTACTTACCGGTATGTCTTCATTGCTACAGATGGACGAGGTCTCCGGTAGGCTGCAGCGTTTATTTTGCGGCAAAACGGCATGCAGAGTCAGCAGACCGCTTGCGACGCGTTTAAAGACCTTGGAAGCAGTCGGATACAGGCTTGCATCCGCAGCCTCCTGTGTCCACAGTGTAGTCAAGCAGTCAGCTATATCGTGCGCCATAACCGGCGAGTTCTTGGCGTAGGACTCGTGCGTCCCTTTTCCTGGGATATCTCAAATGCCGGATTGCTGCGAGATCAAGGAGTGGCCTGGCCTTTAGCCTCGAGATCTGGTTGACGATCTTCAATGCGTGCAGAACTAGGCTTCGATCAAGCCTAGGTCTGCTGCGACGTCATGGCCAAATGATTGTCGAGGAGTCCTTTTCCGCTGCCAGCATTCGGAATCCGGATGACACAGAGGAGGTGCTTGTCCTTGGTGGCGATCCTCAAACAGTGAGCGCCTCAAAGTGCAGGGGTCCATTCCACTCAACCCGCCCAGCCCCGACTCATAGCGTTTCAGAGCACGATTCGCATTGCGAGATCCTCTTCAGTTCTTATGTCTAGCCGTCAATTCTGGCCATCTCCCAGAGATGTCAAGAGACGTGTTCGTGGAAAATCTCCGAACAAGCTCGCCCAGGAAAATATGATCGCCATAAAGGTCGACCTGGCCCCGTCCCCAGACTTGCAACGCTAGGGTTCGCTCGTCGTCTCCTTCGTTCTTTTACGTACTTTTTGTAATACGCTCTTCAGTGCCGGTCACTCGTTTATTCTTCTTCTTTTCGGCGACGTTTCTCTAGAATATGAGAGCCTCAATAGCTGCTGCGGCCTTCCTGGCTGCGACTGTGTCTGCGCACGGCAATGTCACATCCCCTCCAGCGCGTCTGACCGGACCCGGTATGGTCAAGGCATGTGGGCAGAGTGCCGTCGACAATGTTCTCGCGGACGGGACCATTCCTCTTGAGGACGTCTTCAACGCACTTCCCAGCTGTAAGTGGCAGCTCGTCTATAGTCGAGAACGGCGTCTTCTAACGATATGAAAGGCCAACTTGATCTTTGCCGTGGCGCCGTCTTCGAAGACAACACAGCACGAGTACAGAAGTTCAGCCTCGGCCAAGTAGTGCCTTTCAAAGCGATATTACCCATCGCGCACGAGGGACCAGCGAACGTCTCTATCGTCAAGACGGCCACCAACAAGATCCTCGGCAATATGCTCCTCGTATTCGACAGCTACGCCGACGAGAAGCTCAAGGTCCTTCCCGCGAACAACACCAATTTCGCGGTCACCATCCCGACCAATCTTGCCGCCAGCGACTGCAAGCTTGCGGGTGAATGCGTGCTGCAGTGGTTCTGGTTCGGCACGGCCGCGAAGCAGACGTACGAGAGCTGTGTTGACTTCGTTATCGTGTCTGCCAGCAATAGCAGCGCGGGTGCTGGTAGCGGCACTACGACCTCTGTCATCTCTGCCACCTCTGCCGCTGCCACCAGTGCTCTGGCTGCAAGCACTTCCACCGCTGCACTCAGCACACCAAGCTCTGTGACTGCCACATCGAGCTCCATTGCCGGATTTTCGACGACTCCCAGCATGTCCGAGTCTTCCGGAGGTAGCTCCGACGGCTCCTCCAGTTCTTCCAACTCCACTTCCCCCGAAAGTGGCTCTTCTGGAGATGCTTCTTCCTCCAACGACGGGTCTTCTGATGAGAGCTCCTCCGATGATAGCTCCAGCGCAGCTTCGGCTCCTGTCGACGACGCTTCGATTCCAATTCCGGAGCCTGCGGAAGCCGCCGAGGGAGCATTTGGCGGTACTGCGGGCATGATCCCGGAGCTGGACGCTGATGGGACGCCTGCAGAAGATAGCTTCGGTGGCACGCAAAGCTCGATTGCCGCGGTTACTCGGAGGTTGAGGAGATTCATCCGGCCGGATGACGTGACGAGCAGGAAGTGAAGGTCCAGAAAGTGAAGCTCTTGAGAACTGCGATTCAGCTTACCGTTATATGAGTTCTGGCACTGAGCGACAACGTAATAGCATTAGCTACGCGGTCGCGTAGTGACTCCACGTTAGCCACTTAGTTGTACAATATACCTCTATGCAATCCTGTTCTTCAACCCCTGCCTTGACAAATATGTACAAGATCAACCAAATCTACCTTAGCTTACATGCGCAATTATATACAAGACTCGTTTTCCAACTCCGTCTAATGCATATGCAACCCCCTAAGATTCCTTGGCGGGTGGAAGAATGATATTATCAATCAACCTCACCGCCGGTCCTCCGCTGTGTCCCAGATCCTCCCCTGGCTGGGGCGCTTCGACAGGCAGCATCTTGATAGCTCCGCTCAGAATACCGCCCTTCGCCGTGTCCACAGCCGTCAGTTCCTCCATATTCTCTGGATCGGCCAACGAGATATAATCGATCTCGAACTTCACCCTCTCCTCTGGCCGCAAGGATGCCTGCTCTCCCAGCACATCATCCATCACCCGCCTCGCGGCCTCAAGTATCTGCTCCCTATCAACCTCGCCAGCAAGATACCTCTCCTCAGCCGCCTTCAGCGCCCGACTCAGCACCGTAGCAACCTTCCTCCTCCGCGCCCCAAGATATACGTTCCTCGAGCTCAGCGCCAGGCCATCCGCCTCCCTCATCGTGGGACCAACAATAACCTCAAGCGGCATCAAGAAGTCCTTCACCATCTTCTTAATCACCACCGTCTGCTGCACGTCCTTCTGGCCAAAATACACCCTCTCCGGCTGCACCACATTAAAAAGCTTCATGCACACCGTCGCCACGCCCCGAAAGAACGTCGGCCGCGACCGACCCTCCAACACCTCCCCCACAGGCGTGATCGTCACAAAGCTCCCCTTACTATCGACCTCCTGCCCCGGAAAGCCCGAGGGGTACATCTCCGCCGTGCTCGGCGCAAAGACGGCGTTGATGCGCCCCAAGTTGCGCCCGTCGTCCGCCAGCTCCCTGTCCAGCTGCGCCAGCACGGCCGCGTCGCCGTCCCAGGTCGACGGGTACGAGGCCAGGTCCTCGGCCACGCCGAACTGCGCCGGGTTGACGTAGTGCGAGACGACCACGGCGTGGCACTCGCGCGCCGCGGCGCGGATGAGCGAGAGGTGGCCCTCGTGCAGGGCGCCCATGGTCGGGACGAGGCCGACGGTGCGGTGGTCGTGGAGGAGGCGGCGGCGCCAGTGCCGGTGGGAGGAGACTGTGCGGTGCACGAGGATCTGGGTGTTGGGGAGCTTTTCGGGGGGCGGGGGGCGGGACGGTCGGGTGCGGAGGGGCGGGGTGGGTGTGCGGGACGCGGTGGTCATGGTGCGAGGGAGGGCGGGTTGGTGGTGGTAGGGGGTGAGGGTGCAGGTCGAGGTTGTCGAGGGCGATGTGAGGACACGCGAGCAAGCTATGCGCCGGACTGTTGGCCGCATCATGGTGTCCGGTCGGTGCTTGGTGGTGGAGGCTCGATACGAGAGGCAGGTCGGTCGAATGGAAATGGTGAGGCGGATGCGCCGGCCATGGTTGGAGCTCAATGGCTCTTTTTAAAGAAGTTGGCCCTGTTCGTGATGGTTTCTGCGCCGGATTTTTGAGGCCGACTTTCCGTTACCTACCGCGGCACGGAGACTCCATCAAACACGGCCCCACCTTCGTGACAGGCGTTAGGGCCCACAGTGACATGGGTACCTTACCTAGGTAGTCTAGGTGGGTAAGGGAACCTGGAAGGTGAGGTTAAAGCGCTGCGTTTGAACACTTCCAATATCTCCAAGTTCCATTGAATATCTTGCTGTCAACCTCCAGGGTGCATCTGACGTTTTGCAGATCAAAACTTTTGACGTGCAGTCTCTGGATTTACCGCACTTATCTGACCATGTCACCAGCAGATGGTCCAGTGACGCCTCGGAGCGCGGCAAAAGCCATGGTGGTGAGCTTCCGCACTCTGCCCGGGCAAAGCAAAAGCAGCACATGGAAGGTGCACTTTGGATGTTCGTGATATGGCAGCTAAGCATGGCAGACTCCAAGGCGTTTTGGCCTGCCGCGAGTGGCGCACTCTCCGCCAACCAGTCGCAGAGCAACACGCACCAATCACTGCTGCTGTGTTAAGCTGGGTGCAGCCTTGCTGCTATGTGCTTAGACTTGGACCATAAATGGACCGACGCCCTCGGCTTCTCTCCATGAACACTTACTGGCACCATCTGCGTTCTTCGTCCAAATATGGCCGATCCCATCTCAATTCTCGGTGCTGCGGCTGCTGGGTCGCAGATCGTCGAACTTGCTGCCACGTCGTTGCTGAAAACAATACGGTTCGTCAAAGATCTGCATGATGTTCCCAAGAGAATGGCCGTCGTCTTCCAAGACGTGGAGAAGTCAACGAACCATGTCCACTACATCTTCAGTGTCATGTTGCAGCCAGGCTCCAAGGTCTTCGAGCAACTAGACACTGCCCAATTCGCCACCTTAACCCAGACTGCCAGCGAGTTACGACAGGCCATGGATGAGGTCAGTATGACACTGAAGCCACTCCTTGGCCCTGGAGACGCCGAGAATGGCAAGACAGCTCGGCGCTTCTGGAGATCAGTCATGTGTGTGAAGCTCGAGAAGAGCCTGAAGGAGAAGATGCATAGAATTGACTGGCTCGGCAACGAAGTCAGCCGCCAACTGGGGATCACAACCCTTGAGTTGCAGGCAGCGGCGGACCAGAAGCTCGACAACATCAGCATGATTGCCCAAGGCGACCATACAAAGCTACTTGACACACTCACCACACACGACCAGAACCTTCGAGTCGCGCTGCTCAACCAACATACTACTACAACTACCCACCTGAAAAGTATCGCCTCGACGACCCGGGACGCTCAGCGAGTCATGACCGAAACGCAGGGCAGGCTTACCTCGATAGGTGCGGACTTGAGCCGAGTCGCCGAGGACGCTGCATTCATTCGACGAGAGCTAGCAACATCGGACCGTGGTCAGGAACTGGACAGGCTCCCATATCAGCACATGGAAGACCTGTTATATCGACTAGCTGCTGAAACCCGCGAGCCCATATTGCGGTTGAGGGACGAGCTCTTGTCACTTTTGGTTGGCGATATACCCGAGCTTTCCGCGACATCACAGAGAACCTGCTCTCGGATTGATGGCGTGGACGGGACCGCCGTGCAACAATACGCTCGTATACAGCTCATGAGGTATCCCGCCTCAATGGCCAAGGCGAGCAGCGGGGCTCGCTACACTCCAGAGTCGACAAAACGGCGTTGCCGATGCAGAACTTCTTACAGTGTCAGCGATACTACGATTTGGCGGCTGACTTTCAGGACGGAATGCAGGACGGACCACCGCCGAGACTGCCCTTACGCCAAGGATGGGTACCGGTTCCGAGCATTTTCAACCAAGGTTGCCTTGACTCCTTTTCTAAAGGGAACTTTACAGTGTGTAATCGGAGCTACCACCGGCCCTGGGTTCTGGTCCATGGCTCCTCCCCTCCGGTATCATGGGAACGTCCAGCGCATCACGTCCCCCCTTTTCCAGGCATTCGACCAATCCCCCGCCTTATGCGCTAAGACTGTAGTCCCCGTACGTGCACTTGGCGTTGACGATGTTCGCCGGAGAGGTCGGATGTGGTTTGCTGTTGATGGGTTGTTGCAAAATATTCCCGCGTTTGAGCTTCGAGATATCGGCTACTGGGAGCAGTTTGTCATCGAGTGGGACACACCTTCCACAGAGCTTCAACTACGAAGCCTAGTTTCTCGGATTCGCACTGAACTTTCACACGGGCGTGCCTCTGGAATGGAAATGGATGAGCAAGGTCACACCATATTGTTTGTAAGTTTGAGCCTCCTGGACGCTTAATTATTTTACTAAGTATCGACAGGATTTTGTGCAACTGATGCTTCTGTTGCGCGGGGAATGGGCGAAGTTCGAATCTCAACTGGCAGATCTACTCGACACTGTCCTGAGTTCTGGAGTAGATATTGCCGCTCGATCAGATACGTTGGGCATCGGAGATCCCTGGTAGTGAGTTATGGCCCCATGACCTTCTTCCCGGTCTGTATTGTATGAGGATATCAGTCTAACCAATATGCTGAAGCAGTTCCCCGGGAAAGCCAAGCACAGCGTGGGACTTTATTTTCCGGGATCTTCGAAATTCAGACATGGGTTCGAATTATCTAGAGAGTGCTTCTTTCGCCTTTAGCAGACTCTTTCTGCATCCTAGTGCTCATAGCGACTTGATGCTCTCGATCCCAGACGCGTGCGGGAATACTCTGCATAGCGACCAGCATCTAAAGCGCTTGCTTGTCCAACGACACCCGGAGATAGCCGAAGGTTCGGGGTCTTACTTCAGTATCCAATAACGATTAGCTATGCTGACTATAGCCAGGGATGGACTTTGATGACTTCGAGATGGCGGTCCTCCGCAAATCGCTACCTGGTGTGGAACACCTAGTGGCCTTGGAGCTCAAAAAGGCTCAACTGCTCGACAGGCGCCACCGCCCATTTGACCTTACGGAACTAGCACTAGGCTGGGACATAGGTCTCCGGTACCTAGTTCTCGCCAAATATCCCGTGAGAAGGGCTGTCGAAAGCGCTTGTGCGCTACAAGATCACCAGTCGCTTTCCATTTTGCTTGAAACGCCCAGAGATATTTTCTCCGCCGAGTTGTTCTATTCTAGTAGTGCTGCTCTGAACAGCGCTGTCAGGTGGGAAGACCAAAGAGCCTTCGATACGGTGGTTGAAGAATTGAGAAGGAGAAGGGCATGGCTGAAAGCCATGGCCCTAAGGCACGTCCCACGGTCTAGACACAAAGAACTTGGACTCAACGAGGAGATAATGCTAGACGTGACGGCCGAGGCCACATACTCACACTTAAAGCAGGTCATAGCCGTTCCCGAAGCTCTCGAGTGTTGGATATCACCTTATTATTTGGCACGTACCCATATCTGCTTATCGACTTACTTTCTGGAGGCGCTTTACGAGGGGGGATTCAAGGCGATCGATATTCCCGACAATGACGACAATACGCCGCTGTTTCAAATATTGACTCGTGAGATTCTACAACCTGACTTCGAATGGCTGCCTTGGTTTCTCTCGAGAGGAGCTAAGCCTGAGAGAGAATTGAGAGATCCAGACGATTTCAGATGGCCTACCATGCTCTTCTACCTGGCTCTTGCAGTACGTCGCAGGTGGATGTTTACCTCCATAGCGCCTCTTCTGAGGGCATGCAAAAAGGCTTCGGTCTACGTCGAGGCCGAGCTCCACTCTGTTACGGATGGTTGCGTCTGTCTTTGTGGCTCGGACGGATGCCTTGCTACCCATTTCATTTGGCGATGCAATGCTCATGGATGCTGGTGCAGTTTCAAGTTCACGGCCGACATCGTGCAGTATCATCCGCCACTGGAGAAATGGGTCACTGCCTGGAATCTGTCCGACGAAAGCCGAGAACTGATATACCGGGAACTTACTCGCCTGGAGCTCTTCGAACGCCTAGGGATGGCTCACACGTGTTGCTGCCGCGGACGGAATTCTGGCCGGTTTGAAGAACTGGTGCGAGAACGTCTGGATGATGATGAAAGCTCTCGGTTACGGGACGAGGACGGCGAGCTCGCTATGCAACTAGACGACCTTTTGGCGCAATACAACAACGCGAGGAACGCTTACGGAGGCAGCATTGAGAGCTTTTGGCGTAAGTGGTGGCAGGTACTGGACGAGATCCTGCCGCCGCTGCTGCCCATAGAGGCATGCAATACTCGCCTAACAGGGCACCAGGACCCGAATTCAGAGGAAGCTCGCGAGCTCGACCGCGCAACTGCAGAAAACAGGTCGGCACGAGAGGAGGAGGCACTGAAGAGGGCCGGGTATGTTGGCCCGGATTTCCAAGATTTTCGGCATGTGATCCGGGTTCACTTCAGCGGGAGAGACTGGAGCCCAGCTCACGAAGATTCGGGGAACGAGGCATGGGAGACATGCTCCTCGGACACGGACTCGTGTGCTTCAGAGTCTGCGGTTGAGGATTGGCTGGACATAGCAATTCGTACTGGCGAACATTTGCACCCGCCGATTATGAACACCTCGACGGATTGACATATGCCACTCAAAGCAAGATACCCTACTGGAAGTTCGACGTGGCTGAAGCAATACGCCCCCCTACGCTCAGCGTAGCCATTCTGCGGCAACTACAATATACAGCGTCTCCGAAAATTGCACGAAGATTGCCCAGATTGCCCGACATACAGTTTATCAACGCCTCCAGGGGCGTACCACACAAGCTCCCTCAATCGAACAACCACCTCCCACCATCAAGCCCGTCGCAATCCTCAAACAAGCACAACATCCTGCACCTGCGCCTCACCAAACAGCCCCCTCGGCCCAGCCGCAAGCCAAAACACGCCAATCCGCTCAAACTCGCCCGTCTTGCCGTCGCCCGCCCGGCGCAACGCAAGCCCGACATCGACGACGGACCGCGCCACCCGGCCCAGCAGCAGGAAATAAGCCCACGTGAACCCCGCCGACCCGGCCGCGGCCGACGCTCGCCTCTCGGCGTCAAAGTCGTCGCAGTCGAGCATCACGTATCCGGCCGTGAAGGGCGGACTGGGCGGCGGGAGATCCGTCGGAGCCTTGCGGCCGCCGGACGGCGGCTCTTGAGACGGGGGCGGGGGGAGCGGAGGCGGGAAGCTTTCCGCGTTTGCGGCGATGAATTGGTAGATACCTGTCGAGGGGTACAGTTTGCTGTGCCGCCGCGTCGCGATCTTGCCCGTGATGAGCCTTCCCGATACCGGGAGCTGCCAGCTGTGTGCGTGCAGGCACGGCTCGCCCGGCTGCTTGGGCGCGATGCCGGGGGGTTTCGTGTTGTCGATGCTGTGCGGCTGGAAGTCGATGCTGTGCGGCTGGAAGTCGGAGTCGCGGGCGAAGCAGCCGCGCGCGTAGCCGTCGAACATGGTCTCTGGCGAGCCGACGGAGTAGGAGTGCTCCGTCGCGATCGAGGCCCAGGACCAGCTGGGCACGTGCTTTCGGCAAGACACCCGCTTTCGGCCCCGGCCGTTGTCGTCGTGGCCGTTGTCGTCCAGGCCGGTGGTTATCGCCGCTCCTAAGTACCACAGGAGCTGGCTCGCTAGATCGTCGCTGTTGTTGAATAACAGACCGGCCGCGAATCTCATGTTGAACCTCGACGCCACGCAGCTCCCGAGACCGACGAGGGGGCTGAGCCTGTCCTCCTCGGCGCGGCCTGTTCTTTGGACGGTCTTTTGGATGTAGCTATTTCGGATATTGTCCCACAATTGGGATGGAGTGAAGTAATCCGGATCTGAAAATTTACTGGCCAGGGCCAGCTTGAGTGATGGGATAACCAAGAAGCTCTCTGCGTCGATGTCGGTGGTTGACGGACAGCATTCGCATCCCGTCTCGACCCTGCACTCCCAGGCGAGCTCGGTCGTGTCTATGTGCAGTGTCCGAGGGGCGATGATCTGCTCTTGTAGGAAGTCTGTACTGTCTAGTAGTGGACAGTCGGGGATATCCTTTTGATTACGCGGACGGTGGTATGGGAAGTAGCTCGGTTCGTAGTGAAATATGCGATGGCTCTCTCGATGGTGAACCGCAGGCCTGGCGTAAAATTTGTACGGCTTTGCGTCCTTGAACACGGGTATTTCCACATCTTGGACTTCGGCTCCCTTGCCTCTGTTCAGCCATCTCGTCCCGAGGCAGGTTTCGTGGAGATGGGTGGATCTCTCCAGGGCAATGTTGAGGTACGAATGGCCGTATATCCTATGGGCTTGTTCGGTATGCCAGTTTAGGTCCTGGGGGCTTTCCTGAATGACGCACAGCGCATGTATCCAGAGATAGCGAATATTTTGCTCCGAAGCAATGACCACGGCGTCCTGAAACACTGGAGGGAGGTCTCGCCATCGTATCCTCTCCCCCAGCAGCTCCAGGAGGTTGCACACGTCCAGTACCAGATCAGAACTACCACGCGGGTTGAAGGCGTGGCTCACCGTGGCATACGGCCCAGAAGTGCCCGCGCCGTCGACAAGTCGGATTGAAGTCATTGGGCTATCGCCCAGGTCAAGCAGCCGCTTTGGACGCCATGGCTGGGTCTTATCGTCATCTTCTTGGCCGCGGAGAGGTTCGCAGCAGTGCGGGTGGTTCTTGACGCACCCGTCAATCCACTCCTTGACCAGACGACGCCTTCGGGCAGAAGAGAGTCTCGCTGGTACCCGACGAGCGGGAGCAATGCCGTGAAATGGTGCAGGAGCTAATTGATCGCTGAACAGCTCAAAAACGAATTGGAGATCGGTAGCACCAGCTGCGGCAGCAAATCCATCTCGACATATCGCCTTGCCAATGCCAAACTTGTCGTCTGCAATGCCGAATAGGAGCATGCCGATGTTGACATGCACCTGGACCGGCAGCCCTTTTCTCTCAAGTAAGCTAATATAGCTTAACCGCGGCCATTTACCCGGCAGATAGGCGAGGAAGTGAAACTTGTGCGCCTTTGGTGACGAGGGGAACAGCTCCGCGGGACTCTCAGGCGGTCCGTTGATGTAGGGCATGATTAGAGCATCGATGGCTTTCAAGATGGCAAAGCATATCTGGCACCCTGCGCTCATACTCTTGACAATGTCCTTGAGGCTTAGGACACGGTTTGTGGGGCCAAACGGGCCTGAAAACGTCTTTGTCTCGCCATGTCGGTCTTGGATGAACTTGAGGTTGAGGCACCCCTTGCACTTCTTCTCCCAACTCTTCCCCTGGCGAGTTTGCTTCGGTGCTTTGGGTGCCTTCCGCGGACCAGCCGTCTCAGGCATCGTGATGTGCAACAATATTCGCTGCCCTCTTCAGCAGATGGCAGCGGAACAGGCCAAACCTGTTGCAGGATCACGCACCGCGCTTGCTGAGCATAGCAGCTCTCGCAGTAGCTCTCGCGATAGCTTCAAGATCTCGCCCTCCCGACAATTTGTTCTAGAGCGTTAGGCTTTATCGCAGGTACCTATGCTCTTGGCTCTTGGTCGTGAACCGAACTCGGAGATGGCGATGTTGTGGCATGTTTGGCGGTGAGGCGGTCAGTTCACCGAGGCATACCGAGGCAAGCTAAGCCGAAAGAAGTAAACGAGAGTGGGGTCGCTTTGATTAACCACTTCAGGCAACGGGCAGGCAGTCAGGGCACACCTTGATTCGTCAACGACATCACAGGCGTAGATAAAGGAGGGAGGGCGTCTGGGCGTTAAAATATGAAAAATATGTACCGAATATCTCCTGTATTTAATAACTTTGTCCGTTGTCTGATGGATACTACCTCGCTTCCAATATGACGGGAAACTTCCAAGTCTTCTCGCTTGACGCGCCAAACCAGCTGAAAGACCACAAGAGGCGGAAACCACACAAGAAGTCCAAAGGAGGATGCCTGTGCTGCAAGGTCAAGAAGGTCAAGGTATGTGTTCAGCTTGACTCTGCTACTTGACCCTAGCATGTTAGACTGACTACGGCAGTGTGACCAAACAAGGCCCATCTGTGCCCGATGCCAGCGAACCGGGCTCCCGTGCTCGTACAACAGCACATCGTCGTCTTCCCTGCCATCGTCGGCCTTGGTGCCAACACGGTCATCAAGCCGGTCATCAAGCCCAGGGCACTCCCTTCCGCCGTCTCTCCAGGTCTCTCTGTTCCCGCCAGCTGACCCTTCATGCGGCACCCCACCCCAGGCTCT
Source organism: Coniochaeta ligniaria NRRL 30616 (assembly GCA_001879275.1). Taxonomy (NCBI): domain Eukaryota; kingdom Fungi; phylum Ascomycota; class Sordariomycetes; order Coniochaetales; family Coniochaetaceae; genus Coniochaeta; species Coniochaeta ligniaria. The sequence goes on from KV875095.1 coordinate 3,741,237, forward strand.
CCTTCACCACTTTGAGCTCAACTGGGCCTCCATATTCGTGCTTCCAAACCTCGGCATGCCCACCGCCCTCCATGCGCCCCTAGTACACCTCGCAGCGGGCCGTCCGCATCTCCTCAGTGCTCTGCTCGCCGTCTCGGCAGCCCATCTCCGCCACCATGCCCCCAACCCAAACTCCCACCGCCTAGCCGAGCACTTCCAGCAGGCCATCGCCCTACGCTCCTTCAACGAGCTCATCTCCCAGCCCATGTCGTCCCTCCCACCAGATGAGATCGGCATCCTGCTCCTGACAGCCATCCTCTTCAACCTCCTCACCTTTGCCCTCCCGGCAGACGAGGACCCCGCCCCCGGCGCGGCTGCCGTGGCACCAGAGCATACGGAACCAGCCGACCCCTCCCGATCCTGGGTCTTCAGCACGCGCCCCACCCGGCTGGACTGGCTCGCCGTTCAACTAGGACTACGAGAGCTCGTCATCGCCTCCTTACCGTATCGCGACCGGGCGAAAATCTGGGACCACGGCCACGGCAAATACGACCGCGGCAAATACAACCCGCTGACCGAGGCCGAGGCCAGAGACGCGGCCCTCCCGCCCGCCGGACCGGAGCTGGACGACCGCGTCCCGGACGCGTGGTTGGAGGTGTTTGGCATCAGCAGGAAGCCGCCCGAGGGGGCGCGGAAGCGGTGTCTGCTCGACCCGCTGGAGAAGAGGAAGCTGAGGAAGAAGGGGAGCTCGCTGCTGATAGACGAGGACGAGGAGGTGCGGGACCATCTCTTCCGCGAGCCGCTGTTCCTCCTGGCCGAGACGAGGGAGCTCGCGCCCACCATGGCCAATGTGTTCCACTACCTCCAGTTCCTGGGTAAGCTGGAGCCCGAGTTCAAGACGCTGCTGTACGACAGGGATCCCAGGGCCATGTGGGCGTTTGGGTACTGGCTCGGCCTGGTCTGCCGGTTCGACTACATCTGGTGGGTGACGCGGCGGGCCAGGCGTGACTTCACGGCCATCGTCATCTGGCTGCGGAGCAGTGGCCTGACTGAGAGGCCTGGGAGGGAGGGGTTGTTGTGGGCTGAGATGATGAGGGACCTGGAGGAGAGCTTGCATTGGGTGGTACCGGATGGGGAGAGCTCGAAGTCTAAAGGGTGGGGTTTCCATGGGCGTACGTTGGATTGGTTTCGGCCACTTTCCACCTTGGACGAGCGATGCCTCTAAATGAGGGGGCAGATATCTGCCACCTTGGCGATCGAGGGCGTTAAGGGGGCGATACGCGATCTTGGGGTGTGATATCACATCTTGCGCTTTGCGTCACGGAAGAAACCTTATCGTCTTTCGACGGCTCCATGAGGTCACACTCGATCGAATGCCGTCTTGATGTGAGCAGACATGCATCATCTTTGGATATCTGCGGAGTAATATTATGGGTACAATACTGGTTATATAGGCTTTCAGAACACTGTCCGATCAACCTGACATCGTGTACTGTTACTTATACTCTTGTCATACATATCCAACTAAGACGTTACAGAAATAATAACATAGTCAAAGCAAACCAATTCATCCCGACCGACAGTCATGTTCTCGAAGAAGACCGGCCTCGGCGAGAAGACGAGCGAGACAAGCTCGGGCACGGCCCAGCCCAAGCACTCCAACGACCCGCTACCCGAAGATTTACCGATCGACGCCCAGCCCGGCACCGATGAGGAGTTCGGCATGCACGCGGCGATGTCCCACTTCGAGTCCCAGAAGACCAAGTCGAACACGCAGGCGGAGTCGGGGAAGAAGGCATCGGACCACTTCGGCGATAGTATCGAGGGCGTGCTGCTCAGGTTAGTCAATAATGCTTGATGCTTCCTAGTGCAGACACAATGGGTCGGTTCAAGGTTGTTGAGAGAGGTGGTTGGAGATTGTATGTCTTCCTGACTGACCCGCGGCTTTTAACAGTGGCTAAATCGTGGTAGGGATATTCCCAGTTTGTTGTTTTGATGTCGGGGGACATTGGGTGGTGCTTTTGTCTTGGTTTTGGTGACAGGTGTATATATAGATGTAATCATGGCTCGCAAGCATACGAAATAATATTATTTGCTGGAATCATTACCGAGAAGGGGTGGTGTCTGTCCACTCGCACAATCCTCGTAGAGTCTTCTCACACGTTCAGCAGAACTCGAGTCAATGTGTGTGAAAGGCGCGATGTTCTATTTCCAATCAAATGATGAAGGTATCCTACCTGTGTGATATCCAGAAACGAATGATGGGATATCTCTCTATAACTGCTGCTCTTCTCTTCCTGGAAAACAACCCCAAAGCGAATGATGGGATATCTGTCTAACTCCTCCTCTCTCCCCTGAACAAATCGAAACTCCACCCAATCTTCAAACGAGTGACAAATGTGCATCTCACCCTACATACCCAAACCGATCCCCTAAGCCAAAATGGGTCCCGACGCCCCAACCATCTGCATGGCAAAGCGCATCTCGCGCTGCTGCACAGCAGCATCCTCCAACCTCGACGCCGCCCGCTGTCTGTGCGCCCTGCTCTTGGGCAGGCACCCCGTCTTGGGCCAGCGGGTGTAGCCGTCGTCACCCGGATCGGCGCCCGCGTAGTTGGGCAGGAGAAGGTCCGTCGCGTCTCTGTCGAAAGAGAGATCCATGAAACAGTCCTCGGCATGCTGGTAGTCCGGGAAGGCCTCCGTTTCCTCGACAGTCCTGTTCTTGGACTTGCTTTCGGCGACATAGGCTTCTTCCGCGGCGTCGACGACCTCAATCCGAGCCGCACTCTCCACATCATCTGAGTGGGAGGTCTTCGCGGTGCGGAACCGCTTCAAGCTCGCCATACCATTCCACTCATCCACCCCCACACCGCCTTCCCAGCTCGCGTACCGCTGGCGGATGCGCTCCTGCTCCGCGTCGTAGGCGCTATCGCCCGACGACCGCTCGCACTCCACGCGCTCCAGCCGCTCCGTCAACTCGCCGGCGCTGACGGCCGCGAGGCGCGGGTCTTCGTCGTGGAAGTAACCCGCGTTCGGCGTGTGCGACGGGCCGCTTGAGCTGTTCGACCGCCCGGCTGTGGCGCCGTTGGGGGGGCGGAGGCTGGTGATGAACCAGAGGCCGTCGGCGTCTATGTCCTGCTTCCAGAGCAGATGGGGGAGGTCGAAGTGCGCGTATTGGAGGTTTTCCATGTAGCTTGGGTCGGTGGGCAGCCAGGAGTCTGCGTCGTATGCCGGGGGGCGGGCTGGTAAGGCTGGAGGAGCGTACTGGGGAAGAATGTCCGCTGTAGGACTGGAGCAGTCTAGTATGGATTCGTCCAAGAAGTTGCTGGCGATTCGTGTCGCTGGTGAATAGTCATCATCATCACATGGCGTCGCTGGCAGGGGCCATGTTTGAGCGTGGCGTATGAGAGGTGGACGGTTTGCGGCGGGTGTATACTGGCGCCGAGGGGGCCGTGGGGCCAGCTCATGCTCGTATTCATCGTCAGAGTCGAAGGCGGTTTCGGTGTCCCACCTACACGGGTCGTTGTTCTCTGACTCGGCGTCGCTAAAGTCGGATGCTTCGTCGTCGGCTTCCGGATCTGACAGGGAAGAGTCGCTTGACTGGCGGCGCAAGTGCCAGTATTGCTGGACGAAGGCAGGGGTTGACCCTGGCGGTGGGAGGTCGTCTGGGTGTGTCTCCAAGTATTGATGGAGGCTGTTACCACCGTCCATGCGCTCCATAGTCAATGTTCGAGTCCGGCTCCGGATCAGGGGCTCGCCACGAATAGCTTCCTTCAGTTTGGTTATGGGGGGAAGCTGTTTCAGGCCCGGATAGGGCGATGGAGCTCGCTGTCGAACCTTGTTGCCGGACTTCGATGAGTCTGTGGGCTTGAGCAGCTGGGGCACGAATGCTATCCGTTGGGAGGAGTTGCTGGAAGACCATGATTGTGCACCCGGAGAGGCCACCTCTGTAACGTCCACAGTGGGTATCTCCCTAGAGGCTGCCCCTTGGTCCTTTCTGCTGCCTGAGCTAAGCTGCCTCTTCAGGTTTGGGGCTGCCTCGAATCTGACAACGGGAGGAGAGCCGAGCACATGATGTTGAGACAGCCCGCTTGTGTTTCTTCCGAGAGTATTTGGTCTCCAGCCGATGGTTTCGGAAACCGTTGTAGGCTTGACTCCACCCTTGAATGGGCTAAAGAAGCCTGTGATGGCCCCGGTGAAGGTCTGCGCTCTGCCTCTCGATGGTCTCTTCGTGGTTGACATGTTGACGAAGCATAAAACAGTTGATAATAGCGAGGTGAAGTCCTGAGACGGTTGGAGCTAACTTTGTTGACAGCTAAAAGACGGTGATTTGCTTTCACAAGCTCGAGGTAAAGATCAACGAGGTAGCCGTGCAACTCTGTCACTAGAAGTTCGAGAATAGGAAGAGCACTGTGATCGAGTGTGGCCCAACTGCCGCGGCTTTGTGTAAGTGAGTAAATTTCTAAGTAGAAGAGTGAGTTCACTGTCCATGGTGTTGGGAAGGGCACCTTTAACTTCTAAGAAATGGCGCAGTTTAGGACCAAGTACGTACGTAGTCAATTTTCTCAAATACAAAATAAAAGCTTTGTGGGTGAAGCTCGGTTGTCGTTGACGAGAACCCAAAGAATTCACTGTAAGTGTCGCAACTCGGGGCAGCGGTATGCTCAACGCGTCCGATCTCTGCGACGGTGCTGAATCAAGGTTTGTAGAGGGAGCGACCGGGCTTGACCGTGGGCTGGGGGACCGGAGATGGGATGATCCTGATGATAGGCTCAGCCTGCAGTAATTTACTCTTGAAGGAATGAAGAGAATAAAGTTCGGTCAAATGAATGGACTTGTTGAGTGAGAGACCCTAAAACAGGAGAGAAAGGATGGGAGGTCCGGTACCAGACCGGATAGAACGCAGAGCAAAGAGAGTGTTGTTCAACAGCCTGGCATTTCTTGGGGACAAGACAACTCCAGAGGACAAGGAGAGGAACAACAGCATAATATACACCATCCACTGGAGATGGCGACAAGACCTGGAGGGCATTGTTCGAACCAAGGGGGAGTGTAAGTGGTGGGTCACATACACAACCCCATATCTTGGCGACGACTAGACATTGCCCGATGCGTTGACACGGCCAAGCATACCTGGCAGGATCTTTCGCAAGATACCATCTCTGTAGATCGCAGCTGGTCGTGCGGCCACAACCCTTGCTTGCGACACAGTTCTAGACTCAAAAGTTTCCTTTGAGGGCCCTCTTCTCAACATGGGGAACCCTTGTCGCCCACGCCCCTTTTAAGGTTTAGGTGACGGGGGAACCGAAACTTCAACGGTGGCTGCCAAGCGATAAGCGCTGGCGGCTATCCTTAGGTTCGGTGATTCGCATTGGCCCATAGCTAGGCTGCAGCCGTCACTCGTAGTCCGGAGGGCGTATCTGTTGGATGGGTGTTGTGCTGAGTACGATGCTGCTGAGCGTAGAGGACTTCAACTAAGGATATCGCATCGTCAGGCATGATCTCCCTTTATCGCGGCTGCAAGTCGACGTACAGAATAGTCTGCATAAGGTTCTGTCGAGTCAAACCTTCGTAGTTGATCAGTGGGTGCGGGCGTTTCAAGAACGTGGACCTTGACTCGATGTCGAGAATCCCAATAAGTCATGACCCCCAAAATGGCCGGCAGGTTCCGCCAGTGACAGCTTCAATGGACGACATTAATCTTGCCTCCATGTATAGTAAAGCACCTGTCATCCCCATTGCTGCACTTTGCATTCTTGCATTGAAGCTTGCGGCTCTGGACGGCCCCCATGTAGTAAGTTCAGCTGCCTGTCGGCATCTCAGTATCAAGGACGATGTTTTGTTGGATCCCAGCTAAAAGGAAGTCCTTTATGTCGGACAATGTGCTGTCATGTTGGGATATTGAACGAATCATGCACGAGCCGACGGCAGAGTCAAGGACTTGAGATGGCAAAAGTCCGCCTCCCACAAGCCGACGAGTCATGGCCTTGACAATGCCCATCATGCAGCCCTATACAAGGACTCAACGTGGGGATATGGTCGCTGGCAGATGGAGATGGTGTGTCCGCTTCTCCAGCAACTTGCTCACACCACGACATGGATGCGGTCGCCAGTTACTCCAGCCATTTCCTTGTGAGCAAGAAAGATGGCCACATTTTAGCCAGGGGCAAGATATGACAGGTAGATCTTCCCCAACCTTACTGTCCTTCACACGTGTCCTCTTTCAACATCAAGAGGATATTGACAGCGCCACAAGGTGCACCAAGTGATGGTGTTTGGACCAAGTGGGCACACGACAGAATCTCTGGGATAACATCATCCTGGATCTATCCCTTCACCGAAATGCAGCACCACTGGCACCACAGCAGGTTAAACAACCACAGCAACTCGACCATGGACGTGGTAAGGCCTCCTTAGCAATAGGAAGGAGAGGCCGGAGAGGGAAATGGCGACCGAAGAGTCACTCGACTGAGAATTACCCGAGACAGCCACGCATTGAGCAACTTGCGAGCTGGGCTCCGAGTGTTCGGTCGCCTCCAGAAGAGACATGGATGGATGATTCTGCGAATGGATGATTGTGCGAATGACTGTGCAGTGAACCGTGCATTGAGACGACAGGTGCCAAAAGTTTGATCTCTCTTTGGCAGGACGATTCTGGGCGGCTTCACTGTCGTCATGGCCAAGTCACTGGATCGTCAATTGCTTACATCTGATTGGTCAAACTCTCAACGGCTGGTCTCCCTCGGTCTGGCCAAGGAGGACCCACAGGAGCTCCCCGTGAAATACGCCGATCACCACTTACAGCTGCCAAAGTGGTGAGGGAATCATGACGTATTTGGTTGTTTATGTGCCATTCACTCGACTAATAATATTCAGTCGACGAATAATAAGGAGGGAGGGATGTAGCCCATCAACTTCAACTTCAAGTTCACCTCTTCTCCCTCTCGTCGGTCAGACAATGGCTTCTCGTGCTTCCCATCGAATCGCAGCAGCAACAACTTATATATTCGTCCCCCCATCCAAGAACTGCCTCTCTAGATCTCACCGCGGAATCAGCATCATCTGGACAAGACGGTCGAGATTCTTCAGCACCACAACTCAGAGAGACAGCAACCGCCAACAAACCCGCACAATGGCGACCGAAACAGACCCCAAGCACTTCATGCACACCACCGGAGCCACCGACCCGGTGTGGGTGCACAAGGTGCCCTACTCGGAGTACCCTACCTTTCCTGAGCTGAAGGAGGACCTCGAGACGGACGTCTGCATCATCGGAGCAGGCATTGCCGGCATCCAGACCGCCTACGAGCTCATCAACCGCGGCCGAGAGGTGGTCATGATCGAAGCCCGAGCCGTCTTGTCAGGCAACACGTCGCGGACTAGTGGTCACCTGACCAACGACCTCGACGACGGCTTCGTCGAGATTGCGAAGAAGCACGGCGAGGACGGTGCCAAGATCGCAGCCGAGAGTCAGGCGTGGGGCCGCGACCGGATTGGCGAGATCTCGAAGAAGCTGGGGATTGAGTGCGAGTACCGAAAGGTTCCCGCATACGAACTTTCGCAATACAAGAAGGACGACCCGAGACACGCGGAAGAGGTAGAGAAGATCAAGCAGGAAGTCGAGATGCAGAAGAAGATCGGCATGGAGACTCACTACGAGGATGGACTCACAGTGCCTGGCTGGACCGGCGCGCTCGACCAGAGGGACGGTGCGCTTGTAGCCAACCAAGCGACATTCCACCCGACTCAATACTGCGTCGGCGTGCTCAAGTGGCTTAAGAAACAGCCTAAGTTCCGGTGCTTCACCCACACCCGTGTCGTCGACATCAAGGAGAAGGGCATCGAGGTCCTCGGCTTGGGCCACAAGACGGTCGAGATCCAGACTGAGTCGGGCAAGACGATCAAGGCCGAGTATGCCGTGGAGGCAACCTGCGTGCCGCTGCAGAAGCTGAGCATCATCGGCGAGATGTCGTACACGCGGTCGTACTGCATCGCCATCCGCGTGCCCAAGGGTTCGGTCCAGGACGCCCTGATCTACGACCAAGCCGAGGCGTACAAGTACGTGCGGTTGACCGAGGCCGACGGCAAGGACGACTACATGGTTGTCGGAGGCTGCGACCACGAGGTCGGCCACGAGGAGACGGCAGGCCGCTTCGAGGAGCTCGAGCAGTGGACGCGCGAGCGCTTCCCTCAGGCCACCACGGTCGACTACAAGTGGAGCGGCCAGGTGTACGACCCAGTCGACTACATGCAGTTTATCGGCAGGAACCCTGGCATGAACAAGGTCTTTATCGTGACGGGCGATTCTGGTGATGGTCTGACGAATGCGGCCTTGGCTGGCGGACTGCTTGCCGACGAGATGGAGGGCAAGGCCAACCCATGGGCGTCGCTGTACAGCCCCAACCGGATGGCGTCAATTATCAAGTCGCTGCCGTCGATGATCAGCCACGACGTGGAGATCAACACGCATTACAAGCGCTTCCTCCAGAGCGACATCCAGGACATTGAGGATCTCGCGCCGGGCTGTGGAGGTGTCCTGAACAAGGTGAGCTTCAATTGGTAAAGAGCCGGGAGATGTAAATGCTAACTCAATGCAGGATCCGACCAATCCGATTGCAGTCTACAAGGACGAGCACGGCAAGGTGCAGAAGATGAGCGCCCTCTGCCCGCACATGAAGGGGGTGGTCTGCTGGAATCAGACGGAGAAGAGCTGGGACTGCCCGGTGCACGGAAGCCGGTTCTCCAAGGACGGCATCTGCGTTGACGGACCGGCCAAGACCAATCTCAGTCCGGCCGATGACGCGGGCAAGGCCGCACATAAGGCCGCTGCTCGTTAGAGACTGTCGGAGGTGAAGTCGGAGGTGGATATCGCGCGAAGGACGGAGATTCTTGGGCTAGGGGCTAGCGGCAGGATAAGCACTGCGTTAGTGCGGCGTGGAGACGCTAAGGTACGGCGCTTCCGATTTCCTGTTTAGGCAGCTGCGAGCACCATGACATGCGATTCCACACCACCACCACCCACCTCAGCCGTATTAATAGAAAGAAATATACCACTCACGATTCTGTCAAGGTCTTCCTGCGATTGTGATTGTCATGACTTCAGTTTAATGTAAACAGCCGTGTTGGATATACACGCGATTTGTCAAACACATCCCACAGCGACAAGATGGACATGTTCTCAGCCATCCATGGGCCAGACCGGGTCAGGAGAGCAAAGACAAACATTGTCAGGACTCGGACGGGCTGTCAAAACTGTAGGAAGAGACGTCGCAAGGTCAGTTCATGATTGACATCGATTCGAGTCAAGCCTCTGACATAAACGCAGTGCGACGAGGGCCGTCCCGAGTGCCTAGGATGTGTAAAGCGCGGCATCAGGTGTAGTGGCTATGAGCGGACGATAGCATTCAAGGACGTCTCCGGTCTAGCGGCCGAGTCGTCGCGGAAGTTCGAGGCCGCACGATGGGCCGCGCTGCGAGCCGAGGACGAGCAGCAAGGGCGGAAAAGGAGACGAGCCGGCACCAGTCCGGAGACGGCAAGTCGGGTCGAGACACTGTCCAGCGATGCGGCAAGCGATCACGACGGCGACCGGTCATCGTCATCCTCCTCAAGCGGTCCCGTTCCTCTCCCACGGAACACATCACCACGCCACTGTCGTCGTGCGCCACCCTCGTCTACACGACAGGCCTCAAACTCTTTCGAGCTGTCCAACAGCCAGCTTCCACCGATAGACCCGGCCCTATTCCAATCGCCACCCACAATCTTCCAGACCATCGACTTCGAGAGCTCGCCCTCCTTCGATGTGGACGACACGCCAGAAGATTCACCACCCACCAACCCAACCGCCCTCATCACCTACAACAACAACAACAACAACAACAACAACAACGACCTCCAAGCTCCCCTCCCACCCCTAATAATCCGCGACTCCCCCGCCCGCGAAGCAGCCCTAATCCAGCACTTCGAAACCCACGTCCTCTCCAACCTCCCCGTGCCCATGACCTTCGGCCAGTCCTACATGGAAAACTCGTGCTTCCGCCACGCCATCCTGGCCCTCTCCTCCGTCAACCAGTCCTACCTCCAAACCCGCACCCAAGACGGCCAATCCACCCCCACCCCGCGCCTCCGCCGCTCCGCCGTCGGCCGCGAGCACTACCTCTGCGCCGTGTCCGAGCTCTACCGCCGCCTCGACCTCTCCGACCCGGTAGCGCGCGAGCACCACGCCGCCGCGGCCCTGATGCTAGCCTACTACGAGATCGAGACCGGATCCCCCTTCGGCTCCCTCCGCCACGCGCGGGGGCTCGACGCCCTCCTCTCCAAACTCGACGACCTATCCCCCGCGCCCGTATCCATCCCCTCCTCCATGCCCGAGATCTTCAAGGCCTGGCGCATCCTCCGCTACGACGTCCGCCACATCGCGAGTCCGTACCGCATCTCCTCCGTCCAGACCGACGCTCACGACCCCTACGCCTCGCTCGACCCGCAGCTCGCGATAAGGGACGTGTACACCCTGGCCTGGAACCTGGTCGGCAGGGTGAAACTCGAGGCGTCCTTCACGTCCTCGCCCGAGCTCGGCTCCGCGTCAAAGCAGGTCGCCATCTGGATCCGCGACGTGGCCGGGCGCGTGTGCGACGTCCGCAACGTGGAGAGGCAGGACTACCACCTCGACGACATGACGGGGGACGAGGTCCTGCGGCGGTGCGGGCGGTTCACCCGCGCCCTGGACGCGTGGCACGCCGGCCTGGGCGCCGAGGAGAAGCCCGTCGTCAAGGCGGGAAGTGGGAGTCCGTTCATCACGGGGGGCGGCACGGCGTTCGAGCCGATTGTGGTGTTGGGGTTCGGGGGCGGGGATAGGAGGGCGTTTGAGTACATGATGTATGTCACTGCAAGGCTGATGGTGTCGTACCTGCTGTCCGTGTATGGTATCCCGGGACAGGCAGGGCAGCAGACGTCGAGTCCGCCCGAGACGGCGGCGTGGGCGAAGGTGCTCATGGGCGTGGTGTGCGGGATGCGGCACACGCAGATGATGTTCAGCTACGTGTGTCCCGTCAGCAACGTGGCGCAGGCGGCGATGCTGTGCGAGGGCGTCGGGACGATCAACGCGCTGCTCGAGGGGGTCATCCCGCACGTGCTCGGGCAGGGTATTCCGGTGGCCGAGCTGGCGGATTGGTTGTACCTCAAGAAGGGGATGGAGATTGTGAGGAGGGAGAGGGTTAGGGGCAAGGCGGTCAGGGCCATCATGTGCACGCTTGATGAGGATTATGAGAAGGGGCACTTTGATACTACGTGCTCGTTTTTGGCGTTTGGGGATTATAATGGGCGGGGGCATTTTAGGGACATTTATCCTATTGATGGGGAGTTCTAGGAAGTGTTTGATTTGTTTGTGGTATCTGGTTTGAAAATAAATCTGATGCCTCGTCGTCAGGACCTCCCTAGCCATGATCCGAGCAACTGCAGCGTCGCGTCCGGCTGGTCGTGCGGGCTCATGTGCCCTGCCTCGTCGACGGTCACCACCGTCAGATTGCCGTAGCTCTTGACCTGTCCGCCCGAGACCGCGCCATCCATGCCGAGGTAATGCCACGGTCGATACGGCAGTCGCCTGAACGCTGCCTGGCCGTGCCAGGGCAGCTCGTCGAAGGCCATGATTATGCCTTCAGTGGTTATAATGCCGTCGTTGTTCCCGTTGATCACCAGCACTCTGGTGTGCTTGTTGTCCAGCAGGGCGGTGATCTCGCGGGTAGACGGCAGCACGATGTCAGGAATCGTGTTCCACACCTCGTTGAACCGCCAGCTGATAGATTCGTACTTGAAGTTCGCGGGAAGCCCCAGCGCATGCTTCACATGTGGCAGATTGAGGTATATATTAGTCCGCTTGTCACCTGCAAGTTCTGTCAGCACGCACTCGCACTCCTGTTGGCAGTCAGACCTACCCAGATCATTGCACAGCGGCGCCTCCTTGCAGACCCGTCGATCGTCGTACGGATCTCGCCCGCCCGGTCGGATCTCGTCCATAAACCAGTTGGTCACCTCCTGGCACCCGTGCGCCGCGAGCCAACATGTGTCTGCGTCGTAGGTCAATACACAAGCCCGGCGCAATTTGTCACATTTAGAGTAGGCGGCCTCCATGGCAGCACAGGCCGTCTCATTCAGATACCGTGGCGGAGAGGACTTCTCCACTTCCCACCGCTCTCGCTTCTCGGGACAGTAGTGCAGATACATGGAGAGGTCTTGGAGGGCCGGGTCGATGGACGGGTCGACGAGGATGATGGACTCGAATCTCCGTCGCGTCATGGCCGTGTACACGGGCACGTACTTGCCGCCGAAGGACTCGCCTGCAAAGTGGATGGGTCGGTCACTCAGCTCCGGGAAGAGGTCGGTGAGGAAGACGTCGAGGAATTTGTCCACGTCGATGCCGCCTTCGATGAGGGAGTTGGCAAAGAGAGGTTCTGCTGTTGCAGAGAGGCCTACCCCTATTGGTTGACTAGGGAGGGTCAGCCTGGGATCAAATGTGATGCTGAGAGGAGAGAAATAAACGTACTCGATGAACAGCATGCTGGCGTGGGTGGTCCAGCTCAACGGATTCCTGGACGTTGTATTTCCGGCCTCAGATACGATACAGGGGCCGATCTCGAAGAAGGCCCCTAGCATGGATGATCCTCCTGGTCCTCTGTAGTCCATCAGCACCATATATCACGACTCTCTGATGTTTGCTTGAGAAAGGAAAATACCCATTCGTCCAAATCACCAAAGGAGCTTCCTCCGGCCTCACGAGGCTCTCGAAGTACCCTTTGTCAATGTTAGGTATGTGAATAGCAAGAGGGTGAGAGTTCATACAGTAGAACATATTCCGCCCCTTTCCAAGCGGCACGTGGCCCGTCCATTGCCTCGATCCAGCATCGCAGACGGTCTCGTTCCTGCTGGATCTTCAGTTGTCTCGTGCTGTACAGGTCTTGCGAGTAGGTGCTCTCGCGCACAAGCGGAGTCTGGCCATTGTCTCTTGAGAGTATCAGTGAGCCGTAGCAACTGGCAGGTAAACAAGATCCGACGGCCAGAGAGCGCCAGAAGGAAGCCATGATGGAATGTATTCGTTACTCCGATGACGCCTTGAGGATGGGTGGTGACTGCTGTCCTCCGAACATCAATTGACCGAGCAAGACCGAGGTCTTATTTGTCATCTGTCTCCAGGCTGAGATCATATGAATTTGTTGTTTCTGAAGGATCAATGAGTTCGGCGTAATCACTTCCTAAACAGGCAAGCGAATGCGCCGCAGGGGTCTGAGCAGTCCAAGCAACGTCACGGTTGACGTCCCGCGATATGACGAATCACCAATGCGCATACGATCGATCTTCTTCAATGCAGACTAGGTAGGCAACAGCACATTACAAAGCCATGTACAGTATAAGGAACTCAAGCATGGTCATGTCATTCACAGATGATTAGGCAGATACGTACTGCAAGTCGCTATATACAGCGTGCCTACGGCAACACCCAAGCCAGGTAAGTCAACGCCGTGTCCAAATGCAAACATGCCTCAGCAGGGTCGCTGGCCGCCAAGGTAAAAGAGAAAAGGAGGAATACCAAAAATGCATATGTCATAATCATAAAAACCGGGGGTAATGCGCGGTCAATGCCGGATAGGCAACGCTGGAATTTGCAAAAGAATAAACGAAACGGGTTGCGCGTTACAAACCGTCACCCTAGTATAGTTGCAATGCTGCTGCAAGACGCGTTCTTGCGGTGTGGTATCATTCTTGTCATGGAAGCGGTTGACTCAGTGAGGTCGGCCGAGAGCAAATCCACTGCGTAAAGCAATTGCGCTCTTGCGGTGCCATAATCAGTCGTATCGCCCGGACCAGGTCGAGTGTTTGTCCTTCAATGGGGACGGAGGTAAACTGCAAGCTTCAGTACCGAAGCGCGGGTAACCTGATAGGTTGAAGCTCGCGGATAGCTGAGCTCGGTGTATCGGATGCCTCGTTGACGCGATCAATTGGCACGTCGCCGTCAGGCAGAAAAATCGCAGTAGCACCTTTGGTATAGTTTGTGTGCCCAGCACCTTGAGCAGGTTACGCCGTCCTATTGCGCGGCTGCAGGCATCTCCTCCCTCCGCTGGGGCCTGGAAGGTATCACGATCTCGCCGTCAGAATCAGAGCTATCGTCGGCAGCCACGCTGTCCAACATGCGCTCGATGTCCTCGTCGGCTAGCCTCGGCCGCGGCCTCGACGGCCCAGACAGCCCAGAAGACAGGGGAAGCTGTTTTAGCCGGGCAGGGGTTGCGTTCTTGGTGTCGTTTGCACCGTTAATCTTCCTCCTGGGCGTGCCTCTCGAATACGGTGATGCGGGATCGTCCAGGTCCATCGCACCGGAGTTCTCGAATCCCACCCGCTTATGTTGAGACGGTGCATAAGGATGTGGGACTGGGTTCTGGGTGGGCCGGCCCGAAGGCAGGCTCTTCCTTGGCTGTGACCCGGGTAGAGCTGTCCTGTTGCGGTTCAGCGGTTGCGAAGAGGAGGGGAACGTGTGCTTCAGGTTCGCAGAGTTGCCCGGACTGCTCATGAAAAGTAGGGCCTCCATAGCGTCCTGTTCCCTGACGTTTTGCTGCGGGGTCTGATGCGGCGAAAAGAGCATAGGGTCTACCACGGGCGTCCTTTGATGCTCTGATCCAAGATATGGGCTGGGTTGGCCGGGAGTACGAGGTGCTGTGTTGATGTTCGGAGATGCAAGGTTGGAGTGAGGAGCCAAAGATGGCGTATGACGTGGGTTCGTATTCCGGCGAGGATTGCCCGAGTGTTGCGAGGGTTCTATTGAGATAGGAGGTGCCAGAGACGCTGGCTGTTTCGAGACCGCGGACGAAGACACGTGGCTTGGCGCATGGCTACGAGGATCTTGCCACACATGGCTGATAGGGCCGCCGAGTCGCGACGTAGATTGGTGTTGCAGGCCGGTGGCAGGAGTGGCATTGTTACTGCCTCGGTGCGACGAGTTAGAAAGCTGGGGGCTTGCAGAGGCTCCTTGCCGGAAGTGGATGGTAGAGTTGCTACTGGAAGTCGGAGAGCCCGTCCGGGAAGCGAGAGCCTCCACCTGATCGATATTATGAGACTGCCAGCCATTGTTGACCTTTACCATGGCATATGACAGGCGAGTCTTTAATTCAGCGGACAGCTAGAGAAGCGAACACGTCAGCAAGTGGTCAGGAATATGACAACATTCGCCATGAACATACCTCTCCGATACGACTCCCAGTGGTTGATGCGACACTAACAGTGCTGGTGTTTCTCGAGTGCCCACCCCTGATGACAGGAGACGCGGACGAGCCTTCCGACGCGCTCTTGACCATGCCATCGGCCATTCGTTTCCTTGATTGGCCGGGGTTCTGGTCATTGCTGCTGCTATCACTCCCCTCGCCGGAGGTCAGCAATTTCTCCCGAGTCGCTGCAATCTGAGACAGCTGCAGCAGCTGAGACTCCTGACTGCTCGAGTCCTGTCCATTGCTCTGGCTGTTTGTCCGACTGAGGCCACCTTCGCTAGCCGCGGGTGAGAATATGTCGTCGGCAGTGTCATTAGTCGTGCTCGTGTCTTGCGAGTTGCTATTTGACGAGGGTATTTGCAGCTGGTGCTTCCGACTCTGGTCGTTGCGAGGGCTTTCGCGTTCTTTTCCTGCAGTCACATGGATTACTGCTTCCTGTACACGGTCGTAGCCCTGACTCGTCATGTTGTCGCGTCCGGCGAGCGCGTTAACCGGACGACTGTGGCGGAATGAGGTCGCGTCTTCATTGCCGCGCGACCTCGATTGGACAACATCGGCGCCCCGTAACATTTTGCCGGCCAGAAAGCTGGAGCGACTAGCAGCCGAGAGCTCGATTGCGGTCGCGGCGTCGTTATTGGCGATGACACGTCCTGATAGTCGTGGTGGAAGCGAGGTTGCGTCTACATCCATCATGGCAGATGGGAGACGGGAGAGCGAGGAGAAGCAATGCGCGTGTCGAGGAGCCAGAGGATGGCGACGCGCGGTTTGGAAGACGTGCAGGTGCGGTTGTGCGTTTGGTGTGGTGGGGAGGCTGGATTCGTGCGAGGATTGAAGAAGAGCGACGGCAGGGGACCGAGCGAGTGTCATTCGGGTAACGAGAGATTTGGCGGGATTTGGCGGCGAGGCGGATTTGCTGGGGGTTTGGGCTGGTTTACGCGGTTCGCGACGAGACCCGCAATTGACGACTTAACGGCCAGCCAGCGCCAACGGGACTCGACCGGGGTCGGTTTAGCGGTCGGTCTCCTGCAACGCTAAGAATTCTTCAGCGGAGTTGCGCTGTATCCGGCGATCGCCAACAGAACCGGGAGTCCAGCGAAGGTTTTGAGCAAATTGACGACTGGAACGGACAGCAATGTGTATGGCAATACGAATGGAGCTACCTAGTTGTAAGGTCTATGCTGCAGCAACTGGCAGGCATGGCGACAACTTGGAAGCCTGGAATGATGCTCAGTAAGGTAGGTACCTTGTAGGTCAGGTAGCACGTAACGGAAGCCCGAAAAATAAGAAAGAGATCACATGGAAGCCAAGTGTCCCAAATCAGCCTGGCCACGTAATTCAGCAGTGGCGCAGAGAACAATTGGTGAGGTTCAACACCGAGTCAGTTAACAAAGACGACACTGAGACCGATGGATATGAAAGTTATCGAAAACAATAGGATTGTCAGTTTTAATCAGTCACGGCTCGACGCTGCAAGACGAGGACACTGGGACACGCGGCACTGGCGAGCTGAGTCATCAGACACGCCGTCACAGAACACGAAGTCACGTGGCACAGCTAAAGAGGTGCTCCTTCCTGCTGAATCGTGCTTAGCAACAAATGTGCCAGGAGTGTGATTGATATATTAATGCAGCGAATAACTTGTTCATTGGCGCTGCTCTCAGCTATGTCTATCCTGTACTTTGCATGAATCAAACCCTGATCTGGGTATCAAGATGCCAGCTAGATACTCACCAGTCGTTGCCCTAAATCTGCCTGTATTGCGCCGAAATCCTTGACCATATGAAGGCCCTTAGTAAACTCCAATAGTCCACCCGATATGAAAGTCATTGCTCGTAGACTCAACCTGAAACCGCATTTAATCAATAGCCATGACGTCTATCATGTCTATCACGATGGCACCCATGACGACGACCATGACCGTGGCGCCCATGGTGCTCCGGCGGCCCATAATAATCCCCTCCGGCCGGCGCACCATAGTACTGCGGCTGTCCATACCCGCCCTGGTACTGCTGCTGCTGCTGCTGGCTGCTCCCACGACCACCCAGCAACCCGCCAAGCAACCCTCCGCCAAGCAGTCCTCCTCCGCCGGAGCTGCCGTGCTGGTTGCCATAGCCGTTGTTGTGATTATTGTGATTGTTCTTCAGCTTCGACTCGATTACGTTGGCAGCGACTGCTCCTGCGACTCCGCCCACGATCTTGCTGAGCTTGCCGCGGCCTAGCTTGCCGCCCAGGAAGGCGCCGCCCGCCCCGCCTACTGCTGAGGCGAGGAGGCCGCGGTCTTGTTGCTCGCCTTCTCGGCCGACGGTGCCGGTGCTGGTCTGCCGGTCATGGTCGTGTCTACGTCCGTCCTTATCGTCAGCGTATGTCGGCTGTGGTGGGCCGTAGTCGGACTGTGCTGAGGTGGGTCGCGGCGGTAGCGCTGGTGAGGAGGGCCGCTGTGCTACTGCTGTGCCATAGTCCGACTGTACGGATGTCGGGCGTGCGTATGTCGGCAGCGCGAGATGCTGTTGTGATGCGTACTGCGGCTGCTGGTATGGTGGTGGTGGATGGCTTGGGTATGAGGAGTACTGGGGTTGTGGTGGATATGGGCTCTGCGCCGGAGGGTAAGGCTGCGGCCTAGAGGTGCCGTAATATTCTGCTGCCGCCATCTTGTGGTGTTTGAAGCACTTGTTGTTGGGTATTGTGAGATGTATAGCAGTATCAAGCTTTTGATATGAAACAGAACAGAAAGAGACAAGATGCAGGAGATTGGAGCAGATGCAGATGTAAGATATAGGAAACGGACAAACCTTAAGCCTCGATACCTACCGGTGAAGCTTACGCGGTCACAGCCCGGCTGCGCACTCGCTCGCACTGGTGAAAGAAGGCAATGGTTTCGATGGCAAGGATCACCATCGAAGCTTGAAGTTGCTGCGCCACGGATTCTCCGGTTCGTCGTTCTCGCACCGCACACTGCCCCCACACTTGCTCGGCACGAGGTCTGATTGGCCTACTGTTGCCTGTTAGTCCTGTCTCACAACTCCGCCTCAAGGTGAAGGTGCCGCGGTGCCGAGCTTGCACCTATCACATCGAACTGCGGCCTCTCCGGAGTGTGGACTCGGAGGCGGCACTACCACTTTAGACGGGCAAGTTCTTCGTGCGTCGCTTTCGTTTATCTGATCTGATCTGCGATGCTTGGGGAGCGAAAACGAGCAAGGGATTGTCATATCAAGAATCAGCATTGTCATAACGTCAAACTGCTAGTGGTCATGCTCATTCAAAACCAGGCAACGCCTTGGTCCTTTCATTCTATGCACTCCGTCACCGTACGCTTTTGTACCAGCCAGTACTGACAAGAAGTCATCTCTGTCAACTCACCAACATCAGTCTTGACCATGAAGCCACCGGCATGCCGCATCTACACAGTACCTCTCTCCTGACACACCCTAGTTCATCTCGCGATGACACTTTAGCAATCACTAATCACTCCCCAAAAACGCATCAACCTCCCTAAAGAACCCCTCCCCCTCCTCAATCCAAGGAAAATGCCCACACCCCTCAAACACCACCAACCTAGCCCCCGTCACCGCCCCAGCCACCGCCCTCCCAGCGTCAACACTGCACATAGCATCCTCAGCACCCCAAACAACAAGCGTCCTGGCCTTCACCAACCCCCCATCCGCGACATGCGGGCACTTATTCTCCGCCCTCTTGTCCAGCGGGCCCTGCCGCAGAAATGGCCACACCCGCGGCGGCGTGACGTCGGGCGACATGTGGCCCCTCAGGGTATCGACGTGCCGCACGTCGGAGAAGTACCACGGCAGGATCGTGTCCATCATCTGCGCGAAGCCGGCGTCCGTCTGCGGCGGGGACTTGAAGGCGCGCGCGAGACCCGCCACGGCGGGGCCGTAGACGGGGTCGTCTTTCCGCTTCGCGGCCCAGGTCTTGAGGTTGTCGTTTGAGGGGAAGTCTTGGACCTCGGCGGAGACGAGGATCAGGTTCTGCACTCGGTCCGGGTACTGCTCCGCGTAGCGCAGCGCGATGCACGCGCCGTTGGAGTGGCCGAATAGTACCGGGATGGAGTCCAGGCCGAGGTGCTGGCGCAGGTGCTCGATGTCGGCGGCCATGATCCTGCTCGACATGGCGCCCTCGTCGGCGGGCTGGCTGCTCTGGCCGTTGCCGCGCGGCTCGAGGTAGACCACTGTGTGGGACTTTTCGAGGTGCGGGCCCAGGCCGTTCCAGAGGTAGGAGCCCGGCATGCCCCAGCCGACGGAGTGGGCGATGAATATCGGGCCTGAGGAGCCGCCTACGCGGTAGTGGAAGGTTATGCCCTCTGCCGAGAAGAAGTGGTCGCCTTCTGTTAAGGTTGGTTGCGTCATCTTCCCGGTGGGGGTGATTACCTCCTACTTTGTGATGAATGGGCGAGAAAGAGCCTAGGGGTTCCGCAGCGGGACACATGGTTTATGTCTTGCTTATATATTGGAGTGCCATTGCCGGCAGCGTCCATTTCCAGGCCTTGATAACGCCGAGAGCAGCCAGGGGCGCGTGTTGGCGGACTTCACCCTCTACACGATGCTTTATCCTATCTTGGTGTTTGCGGAATCGCCACATCGGGGTCTGACGTGAGTTGCGCCAGTGCCAAGCGCTGCTCCAGGCCACTGAAGGGCGAGGTTGTACGAGCTTGCGACCAGATATCGTAATTCAGACGAGGCTTGCTGCTAACTAACAGTTCAGCTTCGCCGAGAAGGTGGTGTGATAAGACTGCCGATCAGGTAGGTAAGGTAGGTTTCGGAGGTTTTGATGATTACAGATCTAAGGCCAATTCTCGAGTTGTAGTCCAGCAAGCTGCGGCATGACGCAGGGTCAAAGACGTCAAGTGGACGGGGGATCCGGCATTGCGCTACCGGGTCCGATTTATGTCTCTTCGGAAGCTCGGCCGAAATGGATCCGCACTCGGATTGCCTGTCAACGGCGGTCCGTGCCGGTAACTCGGCCGCTGACTGTCTGTTGATACAAACGCCGGTTATAGTGTACCTCGAGGCATGCTCTTCCAATTATCGCGAAGACAGAGGCACATGGGCTTCGGTGTTTCTCTGTGGAAGAATATGTCGTGTGACTTGCGTCAACTCGTGTGCAGGGTGGGGACGATATCCGGTGTTGCTCATTGGGTGATTAGTGTGGGACCAAGTATGAATCATAATGGCTCACCCCACTATCGTTTTCGCCAACCCCGGATTCTCGCGCTACTGCAGACCCTGATCTGCACGAATGCACCTCTTTGTTCGTTGCATGTGTCGTGAACGGGGGGTGGTCGATGCTGCCCTGGCTGCCAACTTGTCTGCTGCTGGTCTGCTGCTCCGGATGAGTTGTTGACAGTATATGATCGAAAATGATTCATGATAGCTCATGGCTCTGGACTCCAGATATGAGGGAGTTGAGCTTATGATACGATAGGGGTAGAGTGTTGGTGATGGTATAAATGTAGAGAGATAGAAACAGAAATGAGAATGTAGTTGTCCAGCCAGTATCGATGAGACCGATGAGGTGCATCTTCAAGTGATCAAGCTGAATGAAGAGTGTGCGCTGTGTCAAGTGTAAGTTCTGAATCTAACCCCCTGGCCTCAGTGAACACACAAACCGAGCATGACGAAGCAAACGTTCCCTAGTCTGATGACCGTCATGTCAATGTTGACTACAACACATTCGAAGAGCTGACATCATCTGACTCTGTCTCGATACATTCACTCCTGACTCAAACAAATCTTACGTGTCTGGTACTTTGCTAACCATTCTGCATTGCATCCAAGAGCTAGTTCAGCGATCTAAATACACTACGATCCCTTTGCACGCAACATCTCCTTCAGCGCAGCCGTCTCGGCCTCCTGCCGTGCCAGCTTGATCCGCAGCTCCTCCCGCTCCGACTTTAACTTGTCGACCTCGCCCTCGAGCTCCGTGATACGGTCGATCCGCTTCTGGCGGTACTTGCGAGCCGCGAGGGTATTGCGCTGGCGCTTGAGGGTGACGGTAGGGTCGTCTTTGGATTTGGGCGAATGGTCACTGTACTCCAAAGAGGGAGGTGGGAGAGGCGACACTTGGACAGAACTGCTGCTGCTGTTTGAGACTGCTGGGAAGATTGGCGTTTGAGTGTCGAGTGGTAGAGTAAATGGAGACGCTGAGATCGACTCCTGGACGTAGAGATCTGATTGTAGATAGGGGTAAAGGGAAGTGTCTGAGAGATGGTCAGCCGATGAGTCAAATGCAGTGAGTCAATATATCCAGTGTGATCTCACCATCAAATTCGGGGAGGAAAGGCGTATTAAAGCTTGTGGTTGGATAACCGTCGACCTGATACTGCACACCACCGACGCCGCAGCTCAAGGCGTCGTTACCGAAGCCCTGGGACCACGGGTCCCCGACAACCGAGAGGGCATTGTGGCCGACATCCCCGGTCCAGATGTCGGGCTGCCCTCCCAGCCAGAGGTCGCTAGTGAGTGAGAGGGTAGAAGACGCGCAGGCACGGTCGGCAGAAGCCGATGGAGGCCTGGCGGCATGCTCCGGCACTTGTTCCTGTGGCGTCCGGCATCTTTGCAGAGTGTTGCGGCCTCTTTGCGCGAGGCCGGGAGGCTTCTCAAGGTGTCGTCGTTGACGAAGTTGGCTATGCGGCCGAGAAGTTGGTTGAGGAGAGAAGGCGAATTGGAACCGTCAGCAGAACGGACGACTTAAATACCCCGCAGATCTGGACAGCTGTGTTGAACAAGGCGCACTGCGGGAATGCAAAACTTTCCAGGTCGTTCCTTCCATTCCATTGATGCAATGCAACGTTTTGTATGAAGACTGCAACCTGCTACCTTATCAGGCTTAATTGCACTGTCATCTTTTTAGTGTTTCACTACGAAGTACCTTGCAGTCAAGCCAGTGAGCGACTGGAGATCTGCCACACATTTCCAAGGCCAAACGGCACACAGTACAACGCGGCGGACGAAGACGGGCGAAGCCACAGCCGTTCCACATAGCTACCTCTAGCCTCTAGGTACCTATGGCTCCTCCACCGCGTCTTAACTCTGGTCCATCCACCTCCGTGATGCCGTGCTCGATAATCCCGGGCCTCGAAGATCGACACACCGGATTTATACCGGACATCAAGACCGGATTTGTGACCGGAATATCGAGATCAGACGTTCAGACCGGATTTGCCCGGAGCTATGTCCATCCAACTGACAAATACGTTCATGCGTCCTGCCATTGAATCACCCGTCCATATCGGACTGCTACAGCTTGATCTGTAAGCAGTGTAGAGCTTGCGAGCCTTGCAGAGTCGTCTGTGTCTTCCAGTTGTCCGTCTCGTGGAAAGAGGACAGGAGCTCAATCAAGATGGTATAAATACCATCGGGGGAGAAGCCATAGGTTGGTATCCTGGGCTGAGAGTTCGACAGCAGCTATCTTTCCATAGATAGAGACCAGCAAATATCACACCAACTCCAATGGCACCGGACACCCTCTCCCTAGCCGGCAAGGTCGCCATCGTGACCGGCTCCGGCCGCGAGAACGGCATCGGCGCCGCGATAGCGGTTGCGCTCGGCCGCAACGGCGCCAGCGTGACGGTCAACTTTGTCTCGGACAGCTCTGCGCCCCGCGCGGCCAAGGTGGCGGAGAGAGTCGAGGCTGCTGGCGGTCGGGCGACCGTCGTCCAAGCCAACGTCGAGACGCCCGAGGGCGCGAGGAAGCTCGTGTCCGAGACGCTGGCGGCGTTTGGGTCGGAGAGGATCGATATACTGAGTGAGTATCCTTTCTCGGGAGGATCGCTCACTTCTTGTGCTAACTGCAGTAGTCAATAATGCCGGTAACGGAGCCGGGCAGGGCAAGGACCTGGTGGACCTGACGCCGGAAGAGGTATATAAGGCATTTGCGGCCAATACATTTAGCACCATCTTCGTATCCCAAGCGGCGATCCCGCACATGTCGGACGGAGGACGGATCGTGAACGTCGGGACTGTGGTGTCCCGGATGGCACTCCCTGCCTGCTCGGTGTACGGTGCCAGCAAGGCTGCTCAGGAGTACCTCACTTCCGCATTGGCGATTGAGGTAGGCTTGTCTCTGTACCTGCTCTGATCATGACTGACTGGCCGTCTCTAGCTCGGCAAAAGCAAGGGCATCACGGTCAATACCGTGGCGCCTGGACCGACCAAGACCGACGCCGTGGATTGGTTCCCGGATATTCCTGTGAGAAATGTCGTGGGCAAGAAACTCTTCGACGGTATACTGCTGGAAGAAAGACCGGGCGAGCCGGAGGAGATCGCCGACGCTGTGCTGCTCGTCGTTTCGAGCCAGGCTCGCTGGATTACGGGGCAGTATGTGGCGGCCAGCGGAGGCGTTACTGCCTAACTGCAGCGCGTCGATATCAGTAACAGTAGCCGCGAGGACTTGATAGAGTCATTGACCAATCATTACTTTCATTCCACTCATACGTATTTCATAGCGAAGCCTCCGACTTCTCAATATCAGCCAGATACGCCTTCCTCAACCCCTCCCACTCCCCATCCGCCAGCCGCCCCTTGAGCGGCAGCCTGCCGCCCTCGTTGAACCCCAGCCCGGTGACGCGGTACACCGCGTCCTTGATGCCCACCACGCCCGTCTTGCCGATGAACTCCTCGGCCCTGCTGACGACGTACTGCAGCCTGCGCGCCTCGGCGAGCGCGGACACATCCCCGGTGTTCGACTTGGTCACGGCGTCGAACAGCGCGACGACGGTCTTGGGGTAGATGGCCGCCAGGGCGTCGATGACGCCCGCGGCGCCGAAGGCCACGATGGGGCCCAGCTGCTGCCCGAAGCCGCTGTAGACGCGGAAGGCGTCGTGGTCGATGTTTGGGTCTAGGGACACCTGCACGTGGTGGCTGACGTTGCCGTGGGACATCTTGCAGCCGACGATGTTGGGGTGGGCGGCGAGGGCGGTGTAGGTCTCGGGGGCGACGAGGACGTTGTTTGTTACGCCGGGGTAGTTGTAGCTGGGTACTTGTTAGTATGATAGCCGTATCAAACAAGGGAGGGGAGACATACATGAGGATAGGTATCGGGCTGTTGTCGGCGATAATGGTGTACCACTCCTTGATATTGTCCTGGCTCGCACCAACACCGAAGTATCCCGGCACAAGCGCCAGGCCCCACTGCGCGCCGGCCTTCTGGTAGTCCCGGAGCCATTCCAGCGTCTCGTCGATGCCGTTCGTCAGCACGCCGGCCATGATGGGGTAGTCCGGGAAGCCGGCGTCGTCGAGGCCCCTGCGCACGCCCGAGACCAGCTCCAGACGTTCTGCGCGGTTGAGGTGGATCGCCTCGCCGGTCGAGCCGAGCAGGACCAGGCCCTTGATGCCGGCCTTGGCGAGGAAGACGCTGTGGTTTACTTGTGTCTCGACGTCGACTTTTGCTTGCAGCTGGCCGGCGGATTTGGCCTCGGCGGAGGAGCGGTAGAAGGTGGGCACCGGGACGTAGACGCCGGGCGGGGGAGCTGTGGCGGACATGCTTGGTATTTGTTTGTGGCTGAGAGAAGGGAGATCACTGGCTGTTGCTTGCTGGCGATTATCCTTGTTGCAGTTGTCGACTGTTTGAGTGAGAATAGCTACACCTTTATGTGTTGACGCGATGACGATATCCCGATGTCGCATGTGTAAGTGAAGTGAAGTGGTGTAAGGTACCCCACAGTTCGGCAGATGATACCACGAGCCTAGTCCGGGCGGCGTCTCAGTGGTCGGCCCTCCGATTCATTGGTGCGCCTTCCGGATCGACAACCGATTTAGGGACAAGTAGATCAATCGTAAACATTAACCATCACTCGTGTCATTTAAAGAGAGCAGACGTGGTCGGTTTACAGTTGTGTCTCTCTGCACCGTATCATCATGTTTGGTCGAGCTGCCGGACGACAATCGGGGTTCTATCGGGCCAAGCACTCGGCTTATTTGCCCCCGAACCACCTCGGCCGCCGCACCCACATCGCCATTCACGCCGGACAATACATCTGTTGCCGGCCGATCTGAGAACCCGCAACGCGGAGGCTACCGGCACGAGCCGTGAATAGATAAGAGATGGGTAAGATCGCGACCATGGAGTACTTCCGCGTGCCACCGCGCTGGCTATTTGTCAAGATCACGGATGAGGACGGCCACGTTGGGTGGGGAGAGGCATCTCTCGAAGGTCATACGCAGGCTGTTGAGGGGTGTCTGGATGGTTGGTTTGATCGGTATAAGGGGATGGATGCCGAGTGAGTCCTTGTCGCCGCAACTTGTGAAGGAAAGAAGCTAAGGATGGTATCCAATGAAGTCAAATCGAGCATATATGGCAGATGTCATGGCGGACAAGCTTCTACCGCGGCGGACCTGTGTTCATGAGCGCCTTGGCTGGCATTGATATCGCTCTCTGGGATCTAAAGGGTATGCAGAGTGTTTCTCAGGGAACCGATCATAATGCTGTCAGATCGTGCTGATGATGTCGTCGCAGCGAGAAAGCTCGGTGTACCCATTTATCAGCTCCTCGGAGGAAAACTAAGAGACAAGATCAAAGTTTATGCCTGGATAGGAGGCGATCGGCCAGGAGACGTGGAAACCCAAGCGTAGGTCCGGCTCTACGCAATTGCCTAAGCGCTGATAGAGAAGCTCACGACCCAGCAGTCTAGCTCGCAAGGCTCAAGGCTTCACCGCAGTCAAGATGAACGCGACCGAAGACCTGGGCTGGCTCGACTCCCCATCTGCCCTCGCCGACTGTGTCGAGCGAGTCAAGGCCGTCAAGAACCTCGGCATGGACGCCGGCGTCGACTTCCACGGCCGTGTGCACAAGCCGATGGCTAAGCAGCTCGCCCGGGCCCTCGAACCGCACAGTCCGCTGTTCATCGAGGAGCCGCTGCTGTCGGAGCACCCGGGCGGTATCGCGGCGCTGGCTGCGCAGACGACCTGCCCAATCGCCCTGGGTGAGCGTCTGCACAGTCGATGGGAGGTACGACCATTCCTCGAGAATGGATGTGTGGATATCCTGCAACCTGATATCGCACACGTGGGCGGCATCTCCGAGATGCGTCGCATCGCTGCCATGGCTGAGACGTATGATGTTGCTATTGCGCCGCACTGTCCGCTTGGCCCTATTGCGTTGGCCGCCAACTTTCAGGTCGATGTTTGCACGCCCAACTTTGCTATCCAAGAGATGAGCTTGGGTATCCACTACAACAACACTGGGCAGGATATCACGAGTTACATCAAGAACCCGGAAGTCTGGAAGGTCGAAGAAGGCTATGTGACGATGTTGTCTGGCCCAGGGTTGGGCATCGAGATTGATGAGGAGCAGATCAGGGCCCTGTCAGCGGACGCGAAGCCGTGGATCAGTCCTGGGTTTATCGGTCCGCATGGAGAGATCCGGGAGTGGTGATGAGAAGGTCTGAAGTCTGGGCTTGAGAAGACGTTAGTGACGAAGGAAGCTTGGTAACTCGAGCTGCGTCATGGAAGACAGTCTTGTGATTGCTAAACTTCGCCATATTGAGCAAGGTAGCGGTGTCCATGTGGTAAGAAGAGGCAGCTCTGCTCTGAAGACGCTTTGTGTCATGATGTTCAAAAATATCCACGATTGTCCCAGGGTGAACGTCGCCGCGCCCCCCGTCCTCTATATACGACTCACCCATATATAAGCCGAAAGACATGTACACGAAGTAAACATTAACAATAATAGGCCATGTCAGGTGTAGTAATAGCCATTGTCCCATCCACAGATGCAACGCCGAAAGTCTAGGTCCACAACTTGTCGAACCGTGTGCCTCCATCATCTGGCCGTCATATACCTCACTCTTCACCTAGAAGAGCAGGGCAGTGAAAGCAATGGCAGCCGCACCCGTCAAGGCGAAAACGCCCCAGCCACGCGGTGATAATGGACCGGCACCGGACGACTTGGTGTCTGTTGGTTTGACGCCTGTCGCTGACCGGCCCAGATACCAGGCTCCGATATCAGTTAGTTGGCCGCCGGAGCTGAGCATGGTGGCATTGGCCCCAACGTTGGAGACGTCGCTGCGGAAGGCGGCGAATAACGAGTAGCGCTCTAGGTATGTAAGGCGGTCCATATACTCGGCCGACATGTTGAAGAACTCCTGAGTGGTCGGCAGATCCTGGTTGTCGAAGTTGTACTCGGTCACCCAGATCTTGGGGTTGGTAGCATTGTAGCTGAAGGGAAGGTCAGTGATTTATTGAGGCATGGAACTAGCAAGGAAAACAACAGGACGGATATACTCACGTTGACTGGTATTCGCCGATATGGGAGGCCAGGCCGCCAAAGTTGCCGTACCAATGCAACGGGATGAAGTCGAAGGTGCAGTTCTTCGTCTTGCCTCCCGTGCTGGTGCTGATCAGCTTGGAGCAGTTGCCCAGGAACTGGTTGGTCCAGGGAATGCCACCCCATCCTCCGGTACACGCCGGTAGTCCGACCTTGATGCCCATCTCCTGCAGAGGTACGATGTTGGTCATCCAGACTTTCGCAGCCATGGTCGGGTCGACGTTGCTGCCGCCCCATTCAGACGGACCGTCCGGTTCGTTGAAGGTCATGACATGCGTGATGTTGCGGCCGTTTGTAATAAGCCCCTTGACCGTGGTCAAAAAGGTTGTGTCGGAGGCGTCAGCCGGTGCTCCCCATAGCATGGGCACGAATTCGAAGGCCTCCTGGGTAACGTTGCTGAACACGCCCGACGGACTTGCACCATAGTTGTAATACCACGTCAAATCGGATGGTTTCTGTGTCCAGATGTAATTGTCCATAGGATGGGTCACATTCGGTGTGAAGACAAGGCCGCGCTTGGAAGAGGACGTCGCTGCTGCAGGAGAGGCGCTGGCGCATATCGCGACGAAGGAGATGAGGCACGAAAGCCACGAGCGGCTTGTTGGAGGGGCCATCGTGGCACAATTACGCTATGTATTGTACACGGGATACAGTATATGGATATAATCGAGACGCCCACGTAGTGCAAGGCACAGAGCACGGTGATAGGCGGCCAGATGGTCGGAATGAGCGCAATCAAATAGGTATGGATTGACTAAAGAGCGTAAGAATAGGACGCAGCTAAGATCACGACCGCCACATGTGCAGAGATGCGAGTATCGACGTCGGACTCAATGAAGCGTAAATAACGAATGGAAGAATAGCGAGGCAAAACAACTCGACAATCCTTCAATTGCTTTCGCCAGGTGCGAAAGGGAAGAGAGATACGGTGATGTTGAAATCTTGACCACGGAGTCGACGACTTGACGACTGAGCGACTCAGCCCCGAGTCGACCGGGACCCCTGTCTCTGCCCGCCCGGATTCAGATGGTGATCCAGATTCGCGCCGCTTGGAGCCTTGGACATGCAGAAATGGGCGTTAGCGGACCAACCGGCACCCTTAGCTTTCGATAGAGCGCATGGTTAGCGGGACGTTAAACCGGTTGCGCGAGATCCGCCACCCCAAAGACGCCACCAATTAAAGCATTGACCGCGACGCCATTAATCGCATTCGCCGCAATTGGTAGCAGGTAGAGCCCCTCGTGTTCAGTTCTGCAATATTATCAGTCAACATCTCCCCTTGAAGCAGCAACTCGATTGATAATAGTGATGGATGAACGACTGAATGATGTGAGACTGAAAGTCTGCGAGAGCACAGCGAGGAACCTGGGACTTTGCTCTTGGAAGGTGGAGTCACTGACGTAGGTGAGGTACCTGCCCGAGTAAGGGGCCCGACGCATTTTCAGCCCCACGAGGAGAACGATCTCGACTCTTTTCTTTGTCCTTTATTTGAACTTCATGTTTAAATTGACTCTGATTCCAGCGAGGGCCGATCCCTCTTTATCTCGTTGCCAGACTCAAGCACCTGTTCACCCTCGTTTAATTTACAATTTTTTTTACTCTGCACGTAAATCTCCATGTGATTAGAGCTCTCAACTTTATACTTATACTAGAGCCACACTCCGGGCGCACCCCCCATTTGGCTATCTGCGCACCCTTAAATCTACACTCCCCGCACCCCATGGTAATCAAGCTACCTGATTGGCTGGTGAGTGCCGGGCCGCCAGATTTAGCCAGGTGGCGCGTGTAAGTCCTGGCCTCCAAGACTACAATACTAGCACTCCACAGAGCTTGCGAGGAATGTGGAGGATGGCGAGGAGGACGACTTGAGACTGGTAGGTGAGAGGCTGAATGTAGTTGTCAAGTCGGTTAGGAAGTGGAGGGAGACGCTGTCTCTTGCGTTTGCGATTCTGAATCTCCTTTTTGGGGCGGTGCATTATCGTTTTGTGTATCCTACCATGCCTGTTGTTGGGGAAAAGTAGATATGGGGTTCCCATAGATGAGTCGAGGTCCAGTTCTTGTTAGAGACTGAAATATGCTGAAGTACCTTATGATTTCGCTTAACAGATTTTAGATGCGTTTTTTTAGATATGGCGTTGGCGTTACTAGATAGACCGTTTATAGACAGTGTTTAGAGCACGATTTCTTCATCTAGCATACCCCAGTCTAAGTATGTAGAATATTGCAGAGTGGCAAGGTGCTCCTATGTTCGGCTTGCCCTTCAAGATCACTTGAACCGCGATGCGTGATTAAAACAGGTACTCGCAGGTCTTTATACCCCTTTTTTGCGACTACCATTGATAGTTAAAACTTAAGCCAGCACGCCAGACTTGCTATCAGACTACTTCTTCTTCTTCTGGTCTCCATGAATTGGCCTAATTCGGCTTCTAACACCACCCAGACATTCCAACCAGTATCGCCCGAAGCAAACGACCCAGAGTATCCCGAGTTAACAGCACAGCAAACTTTGGAGCGATCTTCACCTTTCATTTCCCACCACGTTATCATCTCCCTAATAACCACCATCCCCATCAATTGCTTGACACACGGGTAGGTCATCCTCAACGAAATCAAGGTTTGAGAGATTGCCCGCTCGCCATTCCAACGCACGATCCCTTGATCCTCATAGCATCCTGGACGGCAACGCCTGCCATCCATGATTTCCTGATGCTGTTCAACTCGAAGCTCGAGCTGCTCCGCCTCCCTGTCGCCTCCCTCCTTCTGCTGGCCGCTCCTTCGTGATGTGGAGTCTCTGTCATCCTTGTTATGTTAAGTCACTTTCTCGACCTCGGTTAGGTAGGTGGGCGGTGAAGTAGTGTGACTGCAGCCCCATCGTCGAGCCTAAGTGCAAGCCTCGCCAGACACCCGGGCTCATACATTCGAAGTACTCGCGGAGACAGGTCGAATCAGGAGTCAAGGCATGGGGTCATTAACTCTGCAAGGCCGTAGCCACCAGTTAGATTGTTGTGCGGCGCGATATTCCGCATCCACTTACGCGTTTCCCAGTAGATTCTCGGTTTAGACTCTCTCAAGCGTTCACAGAACTGAGAAGAGTGTCATGATGTGCCGAGGACGGTCTTCCCGGAGATAGTGACGCAACAGCTTCTCAGGGACGGAGCAGATTTGCGAGGTATTCGATCAGAAGCGTGTAAGAACCTCGGTGATACAATTCTGTCTGCCGGCAAGACTCGTGGAAGATGGTCGTCGGGTGGATGGTGAAAAGAGTACCATAAAGCAGAAAGTGTAAGGCTGTGAAGCACAAGAAGCAAAGCCACAGGGCAAAAAGCGAGAAGCCCAGAGGCAGACGTTGCGTATCACGGTCAATAGTCTAGGCGAACCCGTCAGACAGGCCAGCGTTGCGCCGGAATGTGGCAGTTCGAGGCCCACCCCCTCGGTCGACACCGGTAACGGCGTCCGCTGCTGCCAACCCCGAAGCCGGGGGCGCAATCAGATACTCGGCCGGGATCGTATGGACTGCCGGGCCAGGCGTACGGGTGTCTTCTGCTGGCTGCGGCTGCGGCGGCAGCAGGGGCGGCCCCTGTTGCTGCTCCTGCTGTTGCTGCTCCTACTGCGGCGGAGATGGCTGCTGCTGTTGCTGCTGAGGCGGAGAAGGCGGAGGCTGCCGCTCCTGCTGCTGTTGGTGCTGCCGCTGTTCCTTGATCGCGCGATACTCGCGGAACCCACGGCGGAGATAAGGACAGGGCGAAATTTCCCATGCCCATTGGCCGATGCCCAGGAAAACCGCAATTACCAAAATTTCGACCTTTACCTTCAGCCGTTTGAAGCAGGGCCGAAGCGAGCGTCGTCGTTGGTCGCGGATTTGCTGTAACTGTTGCTGGATCTCGAGAATCGCAGCCTCAATCCGGTCCTGGCCGGCTTCCATGCGGTCCAGGCGTGTGATGACAATCTGCCTGAACGCTGCTGCTGGGGTGCAAGGTGTGACTGCTGCACAGTCCTTGTACTCTGGTGGTGGAGGTTCCATTCCCGCTGCTTGGCTGGTTTTATGACTTTTGTTAGACACTGCCATTGTTGTATTTACATAAGCGTTCATCAGACCGAGAGTGTGATGACTACATGTAGATGAACAGTCTGGGAAAGGAGGTAGGGAGAAGAGTAAGAAACTGCAGATACTTACTCAAGATTGGGAGCAAATTGGACAAACCCTGGATCGGTTGCAGGAGCCATCGTATGAGCTATGGTATCAGGGCTGTTGGACGCCATCGAATGGTTTTAGCTGGTGGTTGAGCGAGCGGGGACGTGATGCGCTATCGTTGTTGTTGTTGCTGATAGTATCAGACGCTCGGGTGACCAGGTTAGTCTTCTATTGCCTGCGGACTGACGGGTTGGAGAACTGAATAATGTAGATCGATGGAGTGATTGCAAATCGAGGGACGAGAGGCCCAACTGTGGCTTTTATGCCCAGTCAGGAAAGCTTAATCCCGCGCGGCATGGCGAATAAGGTTCACGGCTGACTCCTGAGCACGTTTAGGGACAGGTAACCACCTCGTCTTGGTACCTTGCCTGCCTTTGTCAGGCCCACCATCATGTCAAAGTCTCGTTCCAAGCCTGCCAAAACTGGTTCTGCCAATTCGGCATACACTTGACACGCTCAGGCGGTTCGAGTTGCCAGTTGATGGCCTCGTCGACATGACCAGGTCCGCTAACCCATTGGGAGGTATATCCCTTCGCCTCTTTAATCTTCCTGGCTTGCTCGTCTGTGTATTCGAGGTTGACGGCAGGCACGGTTGCAATCTTGCCATACCCATGGAACCACAAGTCCTTGCAGAAGAGCTGGGGCTCGCCTTGGTGGCATTCCCCAAGCTCCTTGTTCGGAGCACGGAAGCCGATCGTTTTCTCTACGACCGGCTTTGCTGTGAAGGCGACGGCTCCGTTCCAGCAAGAGAAGACTTGGAATGGTTGGTGTGCTGAGGACCGCGACTGGGCTTCCGGGTTGTTCCAGAAGAGGTTCCACGCCAAGTCCCAGTTTCCCTCGGGTGGTATCTCGAAGAAGGAGTCACCGTTCATGCCGCGTGCTATCCACACGTCATAGAACGTCGGATCACTGCCGGCGTAGGTCCAGTCCATTGCACAGGTCATGTCGGCGCCTAGGAACTGTCGCTGGTGGACGAGCTCCAATATGTCCTCATGGCATGCGGCCACATCGTTCAGGAAGATGACCGTCGTGTTGCTGCCATAGCGCTTTTGTTCATCCAGCAATGGCAGGAGTGCCATGTTCCGCAGCTCTGCCAGTCTCGCTATCCTGTCGCCTTCTCTCGTGGTGATGTTGCTGGATTTGAAGTAGTATGTCGTCGTCAAGGCGTCCAATCCGGGACGCAGAGCGGCGAGTACCTCGCCAGTACCATCTGTTGAGGGTCCCTCTATGATGGACAGAGCACACTGCTCCG
Source organism: Coniochaeta ligniaria NRRL 30616 (assembly GCA_001879275.1). Lineage (NCBI taxonomy): Eukaryota > Fungi > Ascomycota > Sordariomycetes > Coniochaetales > Coniochaetaceae > Coniochaeta > Coniochaeta ligniaria. The sequence continues at coordinate 3,774,174 of KV875095.1, forward strand.
GACCGAGGAACTTTATGACTTCCACCACACTGCCGATCAGGCGAGGGAGTACTCCGAGGCATTGCCGCAGGTTTAGCGCGAAGAAATATTGGATGGTCGAGGGTTCTGACTGTGCAGCCTTGAGATAGTCATATCTCGCCGTGTCTAGCTGCGGACAAGATAATCGCGGTGAATGTGTAGCTTGCGGATCAAGGATTGCATTCAAGTAAGACGTTATGTTTGCAGGTGACAGAACAACAGTTGCTTCGCCTGATTAGCTACCACTGCATACAGGAAGACTGGACATGTACACTTACATGGAGCCGTATCACCTTTGGCGCCCTGAGCCGATCCTGTGTTTGAGGACCCAGCCACGAACGAAGGAACTCGAAGACGCGTCAGCTTCTCACGACCAAAATATAGACTGGTAGAAATAAAGGCAAGACAGATGATCTGCCCGACGATAAGTAGTTTTTTGCGCATAATGCACATTGACGACGAACAAAACGCCACTAGAGAAGAATAGTCAAATGAAAGAGGAGGTGAGATGTTGGTATGCCGGAGATCGAGACGATTACTTGCATATAGTAGCGCGGGGCGGCACGGCCCGTGATCTAATTCGCCAGTTCGTCAGCCAGGGTCAAACGGCGGCTGCTCCCTTCCGGCTTGTTGAGTCGGCGCCAACCATTAGATGGGATACGTGTAGACAAGTCGGTCGAGAACCACTGACAGGCCCAAATCAGTCCAAATGAGTTAAATATTAGGTATTAGCATCCACACCTTCGTAATCTCGGCCTTGCGCTTCTGGTAATCCCATCCCGCTCGCCTTGCGACAGCCAGCATCCAATCCTCGACAGCACGGGCGCCCACTGCCATAGCTTCCGACACTGAAGCCGCAACCCTTGAATACTCCTAGTGACCCAACGAGATGGATTCGAAGCAGCTGTTGCTTCCCAAAGAACTCTTACAACCCGCCGCTCACCGCAACGAACGCCCCAGCCAGCCATTGGACCATGTTTCCAGCCTCAGAACACCCCAGCGTCAGATACCAGCCAAGAAGCCCCGGTGGGCCTTCCGCCTCTACCACCGCGGATGTCATCATCGCCTGTACCGCCGTCATGATGAGCAGGACTGCCAGCCACACCAGGCAGCCGACAGAGTAGACCAAGATCCCACCCCAGGGGGAGTATCTCTACCTCGTAAGGCATGACCAGATTCGCCTGCGGTACCTCATACATGATGAATTCGAGGTAAACAGACAGCACAGAGACAACAGTGATGCGCAGAGGGTGGGGAATGTGAGCATGTTGTACAGACGCGCCCTCGAGGAGAACCCGAGAACAGTATGGTTAGATCCAAGACGGCGCGTGAAAGATGTACAGGAAGTAGAAACAAAAAAGAACATTAAGTGACTGATTTGTCGTGATGATTGATTGTGGTCGGGAGTGAAATCTAAAAGTATTTGAAGGAGGAATTGTGTCCGGGTATCAAAGCTCAATGCGCCTCGGCCAACCTCAAGTCGAACTTGTGGGAAGGTGCGCAGCACCACAGTAGCGGTGGCGGGAAGATGCAAAACTCCGATGCGCACCTTCCCGTGGTTGTCAAGCACCCTTCGTGGATCTCCTCGAGATCCTCACGTCGAGCCCCTTCTGCCTGGGGAACCAGCTGTTAACAACCTTCCACTCCTTCTTGGGATCCGCAAGCTCGATATCGTACAGGGTCGCGATGGTGGCGACTACCTTGTAGACCTGGACGAGCCCCAGGTTCTTGCCGATGCAGACGCGGCTTCCCCCGCCAAAGGACAGGTCGGCGTCGTTCATCGCCTGCAACCGCCGTCTAAACGCGCCTTCCGTCTCGGCGGCGGCTTCGTCGCGCAGCCAGCGCTCGGGGCGGAACTCGTCGGCGTCGGCGCCCCAGACCGACTGGTTCCGCGCGATGATGTACGGGTTGATGCCGACTGTTGCTCCTTCCGGGATGAAGCGGCCGTCGGCGAGCTGGAAGCCTCCCGGCGGGACGAGGCGCTCTAGCGGGAGAGATACGCCGGGCAGCATGCGTAGGGCTTCGCGGACTACGGCCTCGAGGTACGAGATGTGCCTGACTGTTCTGTACTGGACTGGACAGCTGGCTTTGGTTATGCCGGCGGCGGCCAGTTCGTTGCGGAGTCGCTCCCAGACCCTTGGGTGTTTGAGACAGAAGTAGAGAGCCGAGCGGATGGTGATGGCAGTCGTATCGGCACCGGCAATCAGGTTGATCATAAGCCAGGCGACAATTTGATCGTTGTTGACCGTATCGAGGTTGGTCTTCTTGGCCTCGATGAACATGTCCAGAAAGTCCGGATGGCGCGGGTCATGGACGGCATAGTCGGTGCCTTGGAACCGAGCCGTCATGCGCTGCATGCAAATGTTGGGGATGTTGTCGAATCCTGGGAGGGTGACCTTGATGTACGGGTTCTTGGCGAGAAACTTGTCCAGAATTGGTAAACAGCCGATGGCGGAGAAGTAGTCCATTGCCTTCTCGGCCGCTCGGAGGGTGCCATCGAAGTCGTGGCCCTTCTCGAGATAGCCGAGTGGTTGGGTGAAGGTCACGGCGCCAACGACGTCCCATGTGTCTGCCGGTTGTTAGCGAGAGGGGTGCGACGTTAAGAGAACATAAGATGGCGTACAGTACAGAATCCAGTCACCGAGGTCGCACGTCTTGTCGCTGGTGTGGCCATCGATGAACTTGGTCTCCAGCTGGTGGCACAAGTGAGCGAGCACCTTGTCCATGTGCGGCTCTAGGGTGAGGATGCTGTTGACCGAATAGTACCTCGCTATCGGCCTCCTCTCGTGCGCATGCTTCTTTGGGTCTGTCTGGCTAAAGAGATTGTAGACGTTCACACCTTCGACCATGACGCTGCTCGCATGGTAGTAGTCCGTCTAGCAAAACAACACGGTGAGTTCCTTTGCACATGACATGGGGTGGTGCATTAGCTCGTCGTATTCGTACCTTTTTCCAGTCTCCCTTTGTGTTGAACACCGTCTTCATGGCCTCGGGCGCATCGAGGTCCAACACATTCGGGCCGATCCGCACCACAGGACCATACTGCCGGTGCAGCCTCTCAAGGACTATGTGAAAGTTCCCCCGCGAGATGTGGTACAGTCTCCAGAGGTTTGTCCATCCTAGAGGAAAGCGTTAGCTGTGTGATGTTGGACAGAGATGCCGTGTAACATGGCCGGCAGAGTCCTTACTGGCCAGGCATGGACCCGGGTATTTCGCCAATGGAGAGCTCAAGTATGACCAGAGCGCCCAGAAAAGCAGCAAACAGATAGCCGAGAGACCGATATGGAAAGCGAGTCTGCAATCCGTCGCCAGATTGGACGCGGCGTCCATTGACTCCATTTCTCGTGGCCAGTTTTGGTGTAACGAGCGTGATTTTACCGTGAAGACTTCATGGAAGTGGCAAGTGACACTACGACAGACTGTGGATGCAAGCGCAGTGTGCCATTTCCAACCCAAGCAAGCCAAGAGGAGCAAGAGGGGCAAGTCGCAATGAGACCATGATTGTATGTTTTCGTCTTCACAAGTGAAGTGTTGTGACTCGCGTGAACCAGGGACGCGATGCGATGCTCGATGCTTGTCCGCATTGATTACGATTTGCTTCACCCCATGTTCACCCCCATGTCCTTTTTGGTGGCTTGCGAGATCCTAGCGTTGGGCACGGGCTTCTCAGGAGTCGATTAGTAGCCGGAAGCAGCCATTTCCTCGCTGTCGAGGTCAGCATCTTCATAAACATCTCACAAATTCGCCCGTTTGCGTCATATCAAAAGTGAAGAGGCCGGGAAGGATGATGATGTTAAGGTATCCAGCCATAAACTGGTGATCAATTGCCGGATCCGGGTAGGAAACAGTGGTAACTAAGGCGCCTTACATAAGCAGGATACCAGAATTCGCACGCCTCACGCGGCCTGTTGATGACTCAGCGGGGTATCCACTTAGATCTCTGTTCCACGATCCCGCCCGTTCGCGTTCCCGTACCGCCGCCGTACTTCGTACGACAAACGGCATCGCTGACGGTGGTGTCGCGAAAGTCGGGTGTCACCATTGGATCTTCACTCAGTCCGCCCATGGGAAGCTCAATCTCGGCGACAGATGGTCCAACCGCGGTTGTCTGTAGAGACTCAATATCCAGCTGACCCGGCGTCTCTATCTCTGGATGAACCCCTTTCCAGGCTTCTTCTGGCTGTCGTCACCTTCGGCTATCGGCTACTTATAGCCATCCTGTTAACGATCTGATAACACTTGAGTCTGTACATTCAGCTCGCCTAACCTGCTTTGACAATCTTCATGACACTATCACTGGGCTTCGGTCCACGACTCATGTACAGCCGCGCTGTATGCTGGATCACCGCATTGGCCTGAATGTGAACCTGATCACTGTGTGTGCTTAGGCCTTCCCTGTGACGCCATCGCCACCACCGACGCTTTCGCAATGTCAGTGTGCAGGACCGATGCGTTGCTACAGCTCCAGAGCTCCCACTCCGGATAGCTGGTATCGGCGGTCATGTTCCAAAGAATTGGCGTGTCGCCGGACCAGGCCATGTATGCAGTGCAGGTGGGCAACCATATTGGCGGCCTTCCCAGCCTATGTTCGCCGATGTGCCTGATCGATCGCGGTAGCATGTGAGGTTTGTATCATCGCTGCAGACGACTATTTCCCTTAGGGATTCGAGATTTGGCGAACGGGCGAACGAGGTGAGATGGCTGATAGTGGTGCTACGAGCCATGGGAGAACCGTCATAGTTGAGACATTGGGGAAGAAAGATCCCGTCTGGAGTCGGTAAAGTCGGTAAAGCGAAACACCTAACTTAAAGCAACTACCAAAAACAGTATATAAGTAAGATAGAAGGAAAGGTAGTAGGTACCTACCCCTACCTACTTACTGTTAAAGTTCAGAAGAGAACTGAACAAAAGATTTCAAAGCCGTCATCGCGAACGCAGATGGAAATACGCACGCGAAGCAAAAATGAAAATTCCTGCGACCGCGGCAGGAGTCGAACCTGCAATCTCCAGAGATTGTGATTTCTTAACCGAAATCTGGCGCCTTAGCCATTAGGCCACGCGGCCCACATGAATGGTGTTTCGCAAGGTTATCCCTGCTGATTTTCAGCGGCAGTAGCGCAACGCTCAGGCCCTGAATTACGTATCTCTGGACTCGATTCTTATTACATCGATCAACGCAATCCAAACTTTCATGTTGGCATCATCTTCCAAACAGGTTTCACTCCTAAGATATCTTGCCTTAGGTATTATCACCAGCCAGGCCGATGGGTCCCATTATAAAATAACATAGCCATTGACTTCGCTTCAAAAGCTCAACATAGGTCCCCAGCCACTACCTCGTCGAGTGCTCGACGTTACTGTTTCTTCCCCTCCTTCTCCCCTTCCGAATCCATGATCAGCTCCTCCGGACTACTAATCCCGTCATTGGACTGCTCTTTGCCCTCCGAAACACCCTCACCCTCATTCCCACCCTCCGCATCCGCGCCAGATCCGCCCTTGCTCCTCTCCTTCTTCACCGTCGCATCCTCATTCGCCTTCATGGCAATGACAAGCTGCGACTTGATCTTATCAGCCTGCTCCTCCCGATCACTACCATTCAGAGTCTGCGCCACGGCCTTCACCAGCCTCTTCTCCTTCCTGCGCGCCTTCCGCCGCTCGGCCCGCCGCTCGGCCCGCTGCTTCGCCTCGTCGAGCTTCGCCTTCTCCTCCTTCACCCACGCCCCGATGGCCGCCACCGCCCTGCCGGGCGCGCTGCGGTACGACAGCAGGAAACCCTGCAGCTGAGCCGGCGTGAAGGTGTCGTCCGGTATGCTGCTCGCGAAACTGTCGGCTAGCTTCTGTAGGTGCTCCGCGTCGCAGTCCGGCTTCTCGCCGCCAGCCGCTGCAGTGGCGGTGGCGTTGCTCTCGGTGTCGGGCGCGTACATGCGCAGGAACATGTGCTCGGCGCTGCGCGGGGAGATGTTGCCCAGGAAGATCATCTTGTCGATGCGGCCCGGGCGCACCAGGGCGCGGTCCAGCTTGTCGGCGAAGTTGGACGTCATCAGCACGATCCTGCCCTCCTGGGAGGCGACGCCGTCCAGGACGTTGAGCAAGCCCGAGAGCGTCAGCTTATGCCGCCCCCGGTGCCTGTCTTCTTTCTCTTCGTCTTCGTCGTCGTCGTCGTCTTCCCCGTCCGCGGACCTGCCGTTGCGGCGCCTTATGCCGACGGCGTCAATGTCTTCCAAGAGAACGATGCACCGGGGCGGGAGCGCGGTGAAGAGGCGCTCGAGGTGGCCGTCGTCTTCGATGCTGGGCATGTGCAGCAGGTAGAGCTCCAGACCGAGGATGCCGGCCAAGGCGAGAGACAGAGAGGTCTTGCCCGTGCCGGGAGGGCCGTGGAGGAGGTAGCCCCTGCGGTAGGGGATGCCGCGGGCCGTGTAGAAGCGGCGCGTGTTCTTGTCGAGGTAATTTGTTATGTCAGCCACGAGCTCGGTCTTGGTGGCCTCGTCGAAGTGCACCGTCTCCAGCGGGCGGATGGGCCGCAGGATCGTCATGTCCCAGCGCGCCTCTGCCGGGTACTCGGACTTGGAGGTGCGGACCGTGACGAAGGCCTCGCGCTGCTTCTCGGCGAAGTCGCGGCACTGGTCCAAGAAGCGCTTGATAGGTGCCACGGAGCGGCCGAGGCACATGACCACCAGCGGCTCGCTGCCGGTTGGCGCCGCCGCGTACTCGTCCGGTACATAGAAGCTCGAAGACTTAATACTGCTGCTTGTCGGGACGCGCTTCACCATGAAGACGTTGCCGTCGTTGAGGAACCAGGTGATGCCAAAGGTTGGGAGGTACTTGATCGGCATGCGCTTCTCGTGGTGGTAGTCGTTCCGCTCCACCGCGAACCGCCGGTAGTGCCAGGCGTCTGTTTCCACGGCCTCGGTGCCCGCGGTCAGAATGCGGGTGCCTTGGCGTTCGAGGACTTTGGCGCCGAGCCAGTTGAGGATCTCGCGGTTGAGCCTGTCATTAGCAGGGATGGAGATGGAAGCCGTGAAGAACCTCGTGATCCACCAGTAGAGCTTGATTGCGATGTCGCCGATGGTTCGGAAGGTGGTGGAGATGGTGCCGGTGATGGTCAAGACGGCAGCCAGGGTTGCCAAGTCGAGCTTGAGCCATGACTGCAGCAGGGTCTGGACGGAGCCGAAACCTGGCGTCGACTCCAAGAAGGTGTGCATGGAACTGCTGTTGGACGTCGCACCCAGAACCGAAGTACGGGCGAACTGGAGGAAGCCACTCATCGCTCAATGGAGCTTGGGAGCTGTTGGTGATCCTAGACTGGATGGTGATAACCTCAAGTCACAAAAGTCAAGGCGCACTTCTCCTGGCAGGTAAGGCGCCTGAGAGAAATAGAAGCTGACGGATTTGCTACGATGCCTGGTGGGTTGGAGGCCAAATGATACGGAAACAGCAAGTCACGGTGGGCGAGCAGTGGCCTGCTTTGACCTGCTTTGCACCTGCCCTACATTCCAGAGCTCTTCTGGGTAGGAGCGATCCTATATACTTTTTGACATGTCATGCTTCACGGTGTACCTTCAGCTCTTGCCTATTTGATCATTGTTGGCCATGATGTCTCACAACCCTAGACCCAAAGAGGAGGAGGGCGCTTATACCTGCATACACGCAATGCAGCGCACTGTCTCGCTCTTTGCCTGCTGGGATTCGGGCCTATCAGCGCAGCCACCAGGCTGCAGTTGGGGGCCATCTTACAGCAGAGTCTCGCCGATTGCAGCGATTGCAAGCAGTTTTTTTCAGGCGGTCAGCACGCCAGCTGCCTTGCTTCCCGTCATGAACTGTCCCATCATTCAGGATCGCAGCGGCAGCCTGCACGCCCTGCACGCCTAGAAATGCCTAGCACCAACTGCCGTTCCACGCCGTCTGATTGGCCCGCGACCAGTGATCGGAGCCCGGGGGCTGCAGTTGCTGGGACTTAGCTTCCCGCAGGCATCCAGCACCGCAGGCCGGCCTATCGCAGCGGCCGGATCTGCGTCATGGGGGCCGCTTGGTTCGCGAGCCATGGCCGCTTCGATGTGGTCGGAGTCCTCCTCGTTGTCCTCACGGTGGACAAGGCGACCCGTATCATGTGGTATCAGCTCCCAGTGGTGTGGTTCTACAGACTGCCCTACTAGGAAGGACTGGATGACGCTGCTGGCTGTGCTATGTGGAATTGTCGATGCAAGCTCTCTTGTGGTATCAAACATGTCCGAGTCGCTCACCGATGATGGTCACGGGGACGGATGGCTTATAAGCACTGCACTCTCTCTTCTGATGCCAAGTGGTTCATCGATGTTTTTTTCTCTCGGTACGAACTGTATGTGCCTCCTTTGTTTGTAGTCCTAGCGACAGTTCCCTTGTCAGACTGCATGTCAATTGGAATGAGAGGTTCACCTGTCTTCGCCAAGCATGTCGTCCTGACAAACAGATACCTCTCCGCGTCTCTCCTAATGTTCAGTTCGCTCGCAGATATCCATGGATGGCAAGGATCCCCAGCCATCCGCCTGCTTGTCTTATCGAAGATAAAGCATCTCATGAGACTCAACGTGTCTTGGATGTCGTGCATCATGTCGTAAGCTGTTGCGTTTGCGGGCCGAACGCCGACTTCCAGCTGACCTGCTTCGACCATTCATTCGACCTTCCTCTTCAAACTAGTGGGAATGATGTCGTGTCTCCCGGATGAATACGTGCGGTTGTGCTTCGCATCCGTGGAACGGTATGTTGATTCCCGCCATTGATCCACGGCCATGGAAGATTCGCTTCGAATCCTTGGCTGGAATCGTCTCTGGGTACGGGTAGGCCGAAGCTCAGTCCAACACCGTTGAGATGTCTCGGCGCCACACCCGTGGAAGTCCTCCAGTAAGACAGGGAGACAGTGATGTTGGATAGCAATATTGCGACTGGCTATTACTTGTGGTACAAGCTTTCGAAGGGATATGATCACTCCATAGACTTCGGCAGATGATATCAGTCGTGGCAGCAGCCCATAGATGCAATAGATGCAACGGATGTGTCCCATCGCAGCGTTATGTATATATACCCATCAATGTTAACGATCGAGTGGACCTGAAGTTATCACAGTCGTGATCCTTGCACTTGTTGAGACAAAGACAAACATACATGTAGGGCGCTGTCTTGCAATAGTGCTACGGCATGGTACTATCCCCCAAGTCGCTCCGGAGAGCCTGCAACCGCAAGTAGTACTAATCCCGAATACGGGGTTGATAACACATCATTCGAGGCAGTACGACGGTGCTGAAGTGTCTGCGTAACTCCAAACGCGATGTATCCATGTGAACGTAACCTGTCTGCCGACGACACCAGTTCCATCTTGGGCTTGGAAGATCTGATGAGCTCGAGAAGGTAAAGCTTTTGGTTATTGCCTTCTAGACAAGGATCTTACTAGACTAGGAGGAGTTTTACCTCTAGTTGAAACACCAGAAAGGCAAGGGGAAAATAACAACACGCTGTCTAGTTCTGTATTGTGTATCACATGTATCCGGCCCCATGATGTCACTCTATCCCCTCATCCTCACCGTAGAAGAAGCGCAATATCGCCCTCGCAACAACCTCTCCGTCATGCTCAAAGCTGGCCGTCTCCTCCGCCTCATTGACCTGGTCCTTGTCCTGGATAGCACCATCCTTAACCCTCATATCCATCTCATGCTTGACCATATCACTGTCAAATCCCACATGAGCCTGGCTGGTAAACAGTCTGTCTCTGATGTAAAGACCCTGTATGGCCGTATGACCACTGCTGCCCCAGACGTGCACGTTGGTGCCGGGCGCAAGCAGACCCTTGCTGCTCTCCACCGTCGGCGTCGTGGCGACGTGGTCTTGGTGCATCTGGTGCAGGGTGAGGTGGTCCTTGTCCGTCCGGAAGAGACGCTGGCCGACTTCGGCCAGGTCGATCCTGCTGTGCGCCAGCTCCCACTCCTCGGCGGGGTGGGGGCTTACTTCTGCGCCCAGCAGGCGGGAGAGGAGCTGGTGGCCGAAGCAGATGCCGCTGAACTTTATGTCGGGACGGCGGACCCAGAGATCTGGGGTTGGGCGTTCGTTAGACTGCGGTCCACTCATCGAATGTTTTGTGTTTGACCAGACGAACCTCGGATAAGATGCATCAGGTCGAGAATCCACTGGTTGTCTCCGTGGGCGTCGTACATACTCCCCGTGATGAGGACGGCGTGGAAGTCGTTGAAGTCCTCAAAGGGTGGTATCTTCCCGCCCTTCTCCGTCACGACGAATCTGCTGTCCGTCTCGATACCTAGTGGTGGATCATGGTGTTTGCCTGCCTTTTCGAAGTGCTTGTGCAGTATATCGCTGTAGCTTCCTTTCTCATCCTGCGTGTCTGGGTGTGGTTGGTCGGTCTCTAGGACCATCATCCGGACGACTGGTCTGTCATCGACGATTCGCAGTGTTCTGGCCATGGTGGGTTGGAGAAGCGTGTAGAATAGAGTACCAGGGCATAAGTCGAACTCTACTTCTACACGGACTATGGAGGAAGGTGGCCATTGTTTAGTTGGCTTTTATGCTGCCAAAACGGACAACCACTTAGTTGACGTCAATGGTTCTTGGGTGCTAGTTTTGTCGATGATCGTGGAGCCGCTCGATTCACGATGTCTTGGCTATGACGATTCAAGGCTTGGACATTCTTGGAGTTTTGATGCCGTAAACACGACTACCAACATGGCGGACAGACCCGCAAATTCGCACCTTTAACCACAGCGCCGGTACAGTCGTTACTGAAAATAGCACGAGTTCTAGACCTCGTCTTTCCAGCCACAGAGTTCACAGAGTTCCGTTGTCCTCGAGATGCCGCACGACAGAGACGAACTCGTCGACTAGGGGAGAGGCATTTTTAGCACACAGTCAACCAACTGTGGTCAGTCATTCATAGGCTGGGGTGGGACATACAATCCATCTCCCGGCTGGTATCAACACCGCACTTGGAGCACGCACCCTCGATCGTGCTTGTGTCCACCGACCTGCCGGACAGCTTCTCCAGGGCCGTGCTCGCTTCCGACACACTGAGAGTGTCGTCGCCATCATCGTCGCCGCCTTGAAATGCTTTCTTGATATCGTCCTCGGATGCCTGATAGCAGCAGACAAAAGGTTGTCAGCATATATGCCTCAAAGTATCAGAATCCTTAGGGCCTCCTCTAAGGTCAGAGCCAAAAGTGCAGGTGCTTACCATGATGTACGGTGAAATTGTCGTTTGCGCTCCTGAGTAAGATGCGGTGCTCGCTACGTGCTGGATGGTATCGATGGTAGATAAGACAGAAAGACAAGGGAGGAGTGCTGGTAGAAGTGCGATGATGCCATCACCATCTTCAGCCTTTGGAGGGGTTCGGAATGTGGCTTGCAGATCCCACAGCGGCGCGCTTGCGGCGCTTCGCACGTCTTATCAAAAGGCGCTCCTCCATTGAAATCAGGGCTGCATGGTCCAACTGGCAAGATGTAATGGCTTGCATATGGGGGTTGTAGCATAAGGTTCGCCAAAAGCTTGCCCAGAATTGCAGGCCGCGAAGTCCCAAGACACCGGCAAGGTAGAGAGAGTTATGACTGTCTGGGACTGTCCCGTAATGCCCCGATGTTGTTGAGATTTGGACATGACCTGTCACGAGACACAGATTTAGGTGTCCGGCCGGAGGCAGGGAAGCCAAGCAAAACAAAATCGTAAATTGGTATGATTACACACACTGCATGCTGCATTGGATTTGTGCCTCGGCGTACCTGATTTTTTGCAGCTCTGTCGGCATCCAGTACCAGCCCCTGTACCCGTTCCATTAAATGCTTTTTCATCCCAAGGGTCTGCTGAACGGACCCTACAAGTGTTCGCGGTATGCTGTTGAAAGACTCGCTTCACCTCCGCACAAAATTGCAACCTCGCCTTGATTCCCTCCCGAAAGGCTGAGTGGACATTAAACTTCGTAACGCTCACGACCGTCTAGTTAGTCGCGGCTAGACCCGACACCCCTATCTACGAGCTGGTAGTGCGCTGTCTAGACATGCCAGAACCTGTAAGATGTTGGTTAGCTGTGACAAGACCCGACCAAATAACAGAAACTTACTGATTCGTTGAAAATGCCCTGGTTGCTTAGGTAGCGCCCCATACCCCTGATGAGCTCAATCTGCTCCTCTGGAGTCAGGCCGATGATAGCCGACTCCATAAGGTCACCCACAGAGACGTGATACGTGGCGATGAAGGTGTGGTAATAGATGTACATAAAGAAGCCCATAATGAACTGGCAATCCATACGGTCCGTCATTCCGCCGTGGCCGGGAATGGAGTCACCGAAGTCCTTGATCTTGAACGTCCGCTTCAGTCCCGAGGCAAAGAAACCGCCAAAGGGAGCGACGAGGGACGCAAATGTCGCGAACATGAAGGTGTGTAGCTGTATCGGAGCCATCGTGAAGCTGAAGGGCTTGCTAGTCGGTAGGAAGAGGTACTGTGGGAGAGTGTACGTTTGAGGGGTGAAGACGGGGTTGGGATCGCATTCGAGACCGGTGAAGATGTTGGCCCCCAGATTGTTCACCGGGCAGATGAAGTACTTGGACTTGGAGAGGACTGCAGCGAAGAAATAGCCAAAGATCACTGTCATGATCCAGGCTCCAACAAAGCCTTCCACTGTCTTTTTGGGAGACAGCTTGATCAGTTGAGTGCGGCCAAACGTGATTCCGCAGATGTAGGCGAAGATGTCGTTGGTTATCACGAGGGATGCTGGGAGGAAGAACCAGATCATGCCCTCGAACACATTGTTCATGATGAAGTGCGCCTCGACGACAATCACAAACAGGGCCATATGTGTCCATCCGAACTGGCTGAACTGGAACCTGAGGTGGCCAGCCTTCAGGGTACCGACGAAGAAAAGGAATCCTATAGCATCCAGTTAGTCTCCTGAGAAGGCAGGGAAGGAGTTTCGCAGTTCAACTGACCAAAGACATAGAGAATGAAGCTGATGAACCGATGGTGGGTTGCTAGCGGCAGGAGCACCTTATCGACCAAGACAATATGCTTGAAGTAGTAGATGACGCTCTCCCCATAGAGGAAGTACATTGTGGTGGCCAGCCAGTACCAGTTCAGACTCTTGGTGGAGCGCAGGTCCCGCGCCCGACTGGGCACGCTCGCAATGGCGATGACCTCCTTGAACGAGATGATCTGGATGGCAGTGATGATGAGGATGATGTAGACGTGGCCCATGAACAGAGCAGCGAAGAAGCCACCAATCATGACGAATGTCCAGAATGTCCGTGTTATGAAGTTGGCCTTTTTCTTCTCGTACTCGGCATTCTGTTGGTCTTTTTGCTCTTGGGGAGTCTGGGGCTTCTGTAGTATGCGACGGCTACGTTAGCATTCCCCCAAAACAGGCAGGGTACGGGGCGCATATCAGAACCATACCTCTGAGATGTTTTCCAAGCTTGAGTTAGCCCTCGACTTGGTTGGGGAGCCCTCCTCGCTGACATCGCTGAAGCTCGAACGGCGGTCTCTGGCGGTTTGGTGTCCATTTGACCCCCCATGTTTGTGGTCAAACTTGACCCCTCTTCGAGATCTCCCGCTCATGGTGAAAATGTAGGACTGCCTGGATAGAATCGAAGACTATGGGGCTGTACTGCAGGTCAGGCTGGACTGGTTGGCGTGCAGTCCGTAGCTGTCGGGGGGATACTTGGCAGCAGCTGCTCGTCGCAGGAAGCTGGAGGATGCGGAGAAAGTTGAGACGACGAGATCTGACTACCTGCTCATCCTCGTATCGCAGCGTTCGGACTCAAGCGGTTGATTGAGGATGCGCTGTCCGGAAGTGCCTTGAATAATGATGGCAAGGGGCACCGTCAGTCGTGTCGCAACAAACCAGGCTACCTAGCCGAAGATCTTGTTGAGTTGTGAATGTGGACCGGAGCGGAGTTGAAGGATTCCAGATTACGATGCAGAGATCCACAAGGCGGAATTCAAGCCTACCTACCTACGTCAAGTGTGGCTTGCGGATGGTCCGGGTTTGAGGAGTGGCTTGATTGACGCCACGCCATCACATGTGATTTTGCACGGAAAGCGGAGCAGTCCAGCAGTCCGATAACCCTAACCCTACTCATGTCTGGTGAGAGGCGACGGGACCCGTTGTGGGGTCTGGATTCTACCACAGTAGACCCTTAACGCGTCGCCGGATTTACCAGTCGCGTCCATCGTCTGCATGGTCAAATTTATGCGGGGAAGTTCCAGACGACCTTCCATCCCCAGCACAACCAACCATGTCATCGTCCACTGGCCGTTCCGGATATGGATGACTTCTCGGACGATGACTTCGATGACTTGAACGACACTGTTCTTCAGGAACTCGAGAACAATGCCATCCAGTTCACACAAGCGCAGCAGTTCGGCCAGTCACAGGCAGCTCCTCCAGCTCCTCATGCTCGACCACCACCGCCTGGTGTAGCACCACCCCGGCTCGCCTCCTCAGGCTACGACTTCTCAGGGTTCGAAGCCGATGACCTTGACGACACAGTGGTTATTGATGAGCTAGCAAAAGAACCTGCTGCCGCACCACAACCCGTCGTTGATCGCCCTCTGCCTCCCCAACAGCCGAGAGTGGTCCCTGGTGTCGGCCAGCCACGCCCGACATGGCAGCAACAGGCTGCACCCTCCAACTTCAATACTTCAGCCGGCTTGACGTCGCAACAGCTACCGTCTCGACCTGTGCCACAACCATTGCCCTCACAGCGCCATTCAGCATGGCCGGCCGCTCCTCAGTCTCGCCCGGTGCCGGCGCAATCACAGTTCAATAGGCGTCCACCTCCTCCACCACCTCAAATAGGTCGACAGATTCCGCCTCATCATGCACAGCAGTCTGCAGTACCTCGAGCTCCTGGCGGCGCTGGAAATCAGACAGAAATAATCGCAGCTTTGCAGGCCCAGTTATCAACACTCCAGTCCGAACTGACGTCGGCAAAGGGCGAGGCGGCCATTGTACGATCGAAATACGAGAATTTTCAAACTAGTCATGAAGCGGAGATTGCACGTCTCAAGAGGCTCAATGCTGAGCAGCTAGCCAAGCAAGAGCGCGCGGTGGAGGCTGCTTTGGCCGCCGAGAAGAACGCGACAACCGAACTGCACTTTGTACGACAGGACCTGAAGGAGGAGCTCGGCAGGGCAAAAGTGGTCAAGCGGAAGGATGAGTTGACGACGACACCGAAAAAGAAAAACAAGACTTGGGCGGTAGCCGACGGGTTTGATGAGGTTGAAATTTTGCCGAGCCCGGGCAAGGGTCAAGGAAAACGGCGAGGAGACCCGGGCCATGTTGCCGTGCCTCTAGCTGAGCGGACGCCAACTAAAGGCAAGAGGAAACGACCGGCTGTGGATAGCCCGGTTACGGCTCTGGAAGTCCATTCGGAAGATGTGCTGATGCCAGACGCTCCCGAAGCAACCAAGGGCCAGCGCAAGGATACGGAAAGGACATCTGAGAAGGCCAAGCATAGAGCTGATGCTCTGCCCTTCGACTTCCTCAAGTTGGTTCTAGACCACAGTCCTGCTCATGGACAACCCTTGACCTTTGATCTCTTTTCGCGCTACGCTTTTCCTTCGGATCCAGGTCAATCTCTTGCTGCCATTATACTGGACAAGCTGCCGGACCTTGGAAAGTCTCTGGACGGTTCCCCGGACGACCCGCTTCGGCTACTTGTCGACTTCTCCGAGCTGCTGCTTGTCTTATGGACCCAGTGCAACGAGGAGAAGTACTATACACCCATCTACGACATTGTGTCACTGCTCTCGTACACTCTGCAGTTGAACACTATGGCCATCGTGCCGCATCTAATATCAAACCTCTTACCGCTCATACAGACAACTTGTCTCCTCATCACCATACCGCGGACCGAAAGTGCAAACGGTGACCTGTCTACGCATCCGAATAGGGCACTCCGCCAGATGGTTCTCGAGATCAACGTCACCCAGTTGTTGTCTCTGCTTTACCTTGCTGCACTAGGTTGCATGGGCCCCTCACCGAACGGAGACACTGCTGATCAGACTGAAGGGGACAATACGCCACTTCGCTTCCAGACCCAATTCTGGAGGCATGTACAGCTGGAGTTTCTTCTCATGCTGTTTGACAAGAATCATCCAGAGGAAGACTTCCTCGGCGTGCTAACCCTGCTCTGCACTTCGGTCCTGCCGAACAGCATTGGTCCCATATACAACGCCTCCCTCTCACTGCTTCCACCCGACTTCGATCGGCCCAACGACCAGACCCCCGAGTTTGTCGCTCGCTCGCTTATCGACCGCGTTTCCCACCAACTCTCAGAACCGCCAGCGTGGGCACCACGCCGTTCCGTGAAGGAGTGTCGGGTCAGGCTTGCCGTACTCAAGACGCTCCTTGCGTTCGCCAGGAGTCCATTCGGCGCGCTCCAGCTTGCCGCTAGTGCCTCACTTATCCCTCGCTTGGTCCTTGTACTCTGCTGGGCTATTGATAACCTCTACGACATGGACGTTCCACAGAGCATCCTGAAATGGAAGCCGGCACGTGGCAAGAAGAACCAGGTGGATGGCGATAGGTCCATGACCCAAAGGGGAGACGATAGCGAGGCACATATTGGCGACCCAGACGCTACACAAGACATGCCCGACGTGGATGGCCCTGGCGCAGAGGAGCCGCAAGGGCCCAAGGATGTTCACCGCCCAGAGAACGATGCTATAGATCCAGAAGTTCTGGCATCGCAGACCCGGAGCACAGACAAAACACTGCTACTGAATCAGCTGATAGCCCAAATAACCGCGCTGCTGCACTTTCTCATCACGGACCCCCGCACCTCGAATGTGGCCAACATGCCGGCCAAGCTTGCGGCGTCGCACGGTGGCAGCCATCGGTATCTGATCACGCTGGCCAGGCTCGCTTTTGCTGAGGAAGATCTTGTTCTGGAGGCCGGGATAAGCGCCAGGACGGTGGAGCTTGCTCACGATCTACTGGAGCTGGCTGTTACGCCGGATGAGGGCGAGGGTGTTGGCGAGGTTTTTGGGCCATAGCTATGATACCACACAAAGGAGCACTGCGTGGCTTGGTTTGGGAAGGAAATGCCATTTATTAGATCTGGGAAGGAAAGCGGTATATCTCGATATGTCGTTGTTTCCAGGCTGTTGTCGTCTCAGCTCGAGCCTTCCTTCATCTTAACTTCCGGGTTTGGATGGAAAGTCTAAGGCAATTATCAGCTAACAGCCTTGTAGCTTCTCGATCTCTTACGTGTCAAGAAGGAGTTTATTTGAGGATGACATAATTAGAGTAGTGGAGGACTGGAGGGAGTCACGGGCAATGAACTTAATCCTAACTTGATAACTGAACATTCCAAGACCTAGTCGTAACTGTCCAGCCGTCTGAGTGAGCGAGGCTGTCGCCGGAGAGCTGTTTTCAGGGATGAAGGGAGGCTACCTTGTGTTTATTGAACGGAAGTCTCACCGCGCGGATGTCGAAGATTGTACGTACAGTACGTACCAATCGTTACCATGCGCGTGTCCAGCCTAATGTGGAAATCGGGACACAGGAGAATTGGTCACTACAATTTGGCAGACAAAGTCACAGACAAAAACAAGACGAGGACAATAATAGTAATCGCGAGACGTAGTCTCTCCAATTCGAATCCATCGCAAGGGGCATGTGGGCCACGTAAAGCTAGCTCTCTATGAATACCGCAGCACCACCAAAAGCTCATCCGTCGAGCTGCCAAAAACTCCTGGAAAACGCCGTCATGTCGTCCTTATGTGAGGCGGTGCCATGCTGCGCAGCGTCCATCCTCCCGTGAAAAACAAGGCAATCATAATGCTGAGCAACCTCCCTCAACTAATCGTCATGCTAGCCATGCGGTTTCAAAACTAGCTTGTTGGTCCCTCATGTACCGCGCTTCAGCTGCCACGTTGCTGCGTCTGTAACGCCCGTACTGCTGAACTTGTCTCCGGTCAGAAATGTACTCTGCTGCGACGGCTCGTGATACGCCGTGTTGTAACATGTCGAGGGCGAGCGCTGCCTCCTTGTCTGACGTGCGCTGTTCCGACATGAGTTGTTCTGACGGATCGGGGCTGCCGACGCGAGAAGGGACGATGCTTGCCGGCCTGGATGGGTAAGGAAGGGCGACCAAAGGGTTGCACAGGGAGAAAGGGTCGTCGAGCCTGAGGTTGCTGAACGGGGTCAACTCTCGCTCGATCTGGTGTCGACCGGGGCGGTCCCAAAAGTCCGCCAGTTTGTGGTGCCCTTGGCTCACGGGTAGAGGTCCAACGGTAGGCTCGGGTTCCATGGCCTTAAGTCTGCCGGTTCCAGCGTTTTCGGGGGGCGTATCGTTGTGCATCCTGGGCAGTTCGAGCGTCCCGTGTTCCAGGCCTTCCAGGTTGTCTTGCACGCGCTGCAATTCCATTGCTACCGAATACTGGGGTGTGACTGGTGTAACCGACGGGTGTGGGAGAGGAAGGATGAAACGAGGAGTCTGAGGAGGGTGACCTTCGGGAGCAGTATTCCGAGTCTGAAGGAGCGGTGTCTGAGGTTCAGGCTTGGGAAGAGGCAGACTCGAACGTGGAACACGTGCATTGGTTGCGAAGCGACGACCCTCGTTGGGCAACACAACCTCGACACCATCGATGGTCTTTCGCTTTCGTTTCCGGGGGTTTTTCTTGATGGCCGCGCCGATAGAGCCGGGCGAAACAACGGGGACTGTTGAGGTCGAAATATGAGATGACGGCTGCTGTGGTACTTGGGGTTCGACTTCCGACGGTCTTGGGGTCCCGACCTTCTTCGGTTTGGGCTTGGTCGTCTTTCCAGGCTTCAACTTTGGCTGCTCGTGAGGGAATCCCGTGTTTCCTGCAGTGACTTCCTGTTCTTCAGATGTCCCGTCGAACGTTGAAGGCATTGTTGGTAAAGGATACTGAATCGGGGTTTCCAGCGAGGGTAAATACATCCTAGATGATAACTGAAGAATAGGTTGTGTATCTCGCGACTCGCACGTAGCTGCTGATGGCGTGGAGACCGGATCAAATGGCAAAACTGTCGCTCCAAAATGCTGGGGTGCCAGCGGAATTAAGGGCCAGGGTGCCTCTTCCAATGGTAGAGGTGTTGCTAATTCTGATGGCAGAGGAAGAGAGAGAGGATTGGATTCTGAGGATAAAGCTGCTGGTGCTGACTTCCGTGATTTCCTCACACGAGCAGCCTTGGGTGCGGGTGGAGGTGGCGTTGTGTAAATAAAGGAGGGCTTCGGCTGGCCGGTGAGCCGTTTGAGGGACTCGAGAATCTTCCACGATAGGTGAGCTCCGTTCTGCACCTCGTCACGGATGGCCTGCGGTCGCTTTGCGTTGGGGTCAAGTTTGAACTCCCTGACCGGTGCTGGTCGAAGCCCTGAAGCAGTGGGCAAAGACTTCCTGCTCCTCTTCGCTGTCACCTTCTTCGGCATGTCCGTCTCATCATTGCCTTCTTCAACTTTGGCAGTTTCAAGAGGCGGAGGGCCATTAGCTTCAGCCTGTTTGCTTGCTTCCATGGACTCGTAGACTCGTCGAATATGAACTGAATGTGGTGGTCGTCGGCCACGGGACCCGGCTGAGCGTTCCACTGTGATACTTGGCTCGGGTGCCGGGCCATCGGATATATATGGAACGCTAGGAGAAATATCAATGCTGGTGTTTTTCGATGCGGAGGCTTCCGAGACGTTGATGCTCTCCAAAACAGTTGATAGGTTGCTGTCTCTGCGCTGGAGCTTGGTCGAGTCGCCGTTGCTCTTCCTCTTTCCTTTGCTAGTCTTGGCTGATTCCTTGTCCGAACTGAGAGATAATCCGCTGCTTTCTCGTCGAATACTGGTCGAGCCACCGGTGCTCGTCCGTTTGCTCCTGGACGGCTTTGCCTCGTCGTCCTCAAGAGCTGTCCCTGGTGGTAACCATAATGCAGGCTTTCGGGTCTTGATATCAAGCACCCAAGCATCGCAGTCCGACTGCACCCAAAAATCAATAACGTCCGACCACACACTGTCTGGCGGTTTGGTGAAATTCACGAAAACGACTTTGCCTCCCTTGCTGTGAACTGCCTTTGCAAACTCCCTAACGACTGTTTTTAAACCATGCACGCGCAAGCTGGTCCCCAAAATCAAAAGCATGTCCGGACCGAGGGACAAATCATGTTGTACGATGGTGCCGATCAGATCAGACCGCGGGTGCTCCTCTCCGTAGAGGACAATGTCTGGCCGCAGCTTTCCAACTCCGAGTGCGCGTTTTCCCCTCTCCTCTCTTGCCGCTGTCGCCCCTGCGCAATGGGGACATGTCGGCTGTCGGCCCGCCAGAGTCTCAAGCTCTCTCTCCTTATCGTCCCAGGAACTGGTTAGGCCGCAAAGAAAGCATCTGAGTGACTCCAGCGAGCCATGAAGGAACACACACTCTACGCCCCGGTTGGGGGCGGAGTGTGTGGGGGGTTGCGCCGAGGGGAGTACCTGGGCGGTGGACTGGAGTAGGGTGGCGGCGGCGGGTAGTGACCCCAGGGTCGTGGTGGCGGCGGGTATTGACGTGTCTGCGGTGGAGGCGGCGGGTAGTGACGTTGGATCTCGGAGAGTCGGTTCTCGAGACGGTAGGTGTACGGGTCCTCCTCCTGGGTCTGGCTCGTCTGCTCGTTGCGCCTGTGGGACTCGGGAGATGGCGGGTCCGATGGATTGTCCCGGCGCTGCTGAGCTTCGGCTCTCTCCTGAGCCTCGGCTCGGTCCAGAGCCCGCCCTCTCGCCGCAGCCTGGCAGAACGCCAAGTCCTGGGCGAATTTCGATCTGAAGTACGCCTCCCAGGCCCTTCTCTGTTCCCCTGGAGACGGCGGAGTCTCGGGCCGAAAGTACGGCTGGAACCTCCGTCCCTGAATCTCGGGCTCCTTGTTCGCGGGCCAAACCGCCTCCTTCACCATGGAGGCTAGGTCCTTTGCCTTCGCCGCCAGCCAGTCCAGAGTTCCGCCATGCTCTGGCTGAGAAGCGGGCACGGCTGCCTGCTCCGAGTTCGAGGCTGGTGCTGAGACCAATGCGGTCCTCGAGTCTGTCGATGTTCTGGGTGTAGCATCGTACGAGCTTCCGTTGGTCCCGTAGGACGCTGAGGAAGAGGTGGGAAGCGGTTGGCGAGACATCGCGTGCTTTTTGTCTGAGGGTCGTGGCGAAGGTGTAGAAAACCGAGGTTTTGATGGGATCTGCCCAAATTGACGCGTCAAAAAGATCGCGTCCCTTGAGATTGGGGAGGGTGGTTTTCGACTGCGAGGAGTTGAAGGATGATTGCGAGGTAAGGTATGGGGTAGATGAGCCAGAGCCTTCTTCGGTTTGGTCTGTTTCTTCGCTGTCCGTTGATGACGAAACGCTGGCTACCGAAATAGACTCGCTCTGGCTGTATGTGCGTTCAAGTGATGAACTCTCGTAAGGATCTGAAAGTATTGGAGGAGGAGATGATAGCGGTGACGAGGTGAAAGGATAGGATGCGGGTTGGTCGATTTCAGAGGAGAGATGTGAAATCCTGGGTGTTGACGCTCGTGGAGAAGAAGAAAGGTTGGTGGGTGGTCCGGATTCTGAGGAAGGACCAAAGTCAGGTGGGCTAGTAGTGCTCAGGTCGTCCTCAGGCTGTCGAGGAAGCAAACTTGGGCTCCCATTGGGCGTTTGTGCTGTAGCCCTGACCAACGCGGAAGGCACAGGTCTCCGCTCAGTGACGTGCCTTGAGTTCGCTGTCTGCGCCCCTGAGAAACCTGTGTCATCAGGTGGATTCGGGCCAGCCCCGGTCCCGTTAGGGGACACGTTCATTGCACCATCGCCCAGGACTACAATTGACTCCTCGACATCCGACATACCCTGTGACGCTACCCTGATGCTCGTGCAATCCTCTCCAGCCACAGTGATGCTGGTGCCATCGTCAGCCGTCATTGGCTGGTCCTCGTCTCCGGTGGTTGATTGTGCTCCACTTTCAGTTTGCTGGTTTGTCTCCTGGCTTGCTGCGTCCCTTGTTTGGTCGCTTTCATCTGGACGCCTCGGCTCACTCTTCACAGATATCTCATCCTGAATCGAGAGCTTCCGACGCTTTGAGGGTCTCTCTTGGAAGGGTCTCTCTTGGACCGCTTCCACCAATAGAGGCGACGACTGGACATCTCGCTCCTCAGCCCTCTTCTCCAGTTCCCTAGAGGCAGCGTCAAACTGAGCCTGGATCAGAGAATACAGACCGTTCTCTGATCGAAAGTCCTGTTATTATGTTAGCAAATACTGCTCCAAGCATCAAGATTGTATCCTGCGACGCGTCCGACTAACTGGTATACCCGAGTTTGTGCTGATGCCGGCACCAGTCACCACGACTACTTTCTTGGCTTTGTGCAACGAGTTGGCGATGTCCTGCAACAGCAGGTCTGACCCCGGGGTAACATGGACGGTCGGCATGTTGATGATGTTGTCCTCATGCGGCTGATAGCTGGGAGAGGTATGGAGGAGGTACGAGCTCCTCCTTGGATCCAAAGAGCTTCAGCATCGACCTGCCCGGCTTCAGACCATGGCTACTGGCGTCGGTTTGAATGGCTGCAGACACCCTTGTCGCCCTTTGTCTGTGGTGCCTGGTCTCTTTCTCTTCTGGTCAAGAATGTCGAACTTCGCGTCGGGTGCTCTTCGGAAGCTTGCGCTGCTCTCAGAATCTTGCTTCTCACGCTTGGACGCGTCGAAAGCTGAAGTCGCCGACTGGGATGTGCGGGGTAGATGGATATCGGGTTGGAAAGAACTATATCGCCTTGCCGGAGCACGAATATGAGGTTGCAGACTGATTCGACAAGATGGAGGATCGATATCGAGGAGGCGCAGGACAAAGAGCTGGCCGATATCGCGAGATTCTCGGTGGGCGTTGGAGTGAGGTGAAGAGAGAGTGGAACAGTGGTCGCGATAACCGTGACGCGACGGCGCTATGAGCCCTGTTCCTGCTCCACTGCTCCAGGAACACGAACCCAAAGGCACGGACCCCGAGCTAAGCGCTTATCGGCGGCTAATAAGCGCGTCCTTGGCGCGATAAGGCGCGTTGAAGGTTGCGGAGAAGTGGAACTTCGGCTCTTGACACAAGTTCACTCTGTCGGCTCGCAGAGGGTTGTCCTGGCTCTGAGGAGCAATATATTGGACCACTGTGCTTCTCAAGCCGAGGAGTCGGTCTCTATGATGCTCTGCCTGTCGTCACTTGCCTGTGGGATGTCTGGGTCCGTGGGAATATATGGGGATGGCACAGAGAATCCGTTCTATCTCTATGGACTACATCGGGTGATTCTCTGACACCTGAATCCCTGAGAGGGGCAAAGCAATGCTCGGCTGTTTTCGCCGCCTCAGGTTGACTCTGCGGGTCTTGTTTATCGTCTGTGATCGGCCATCCCGTCCCCGTCCCATCTTCACACCCCCTGACATTTAGGGTTAGGATTAGCATGGTGCAAAGACTCGATCATGGTACACTTTGACCCCCAATTTGGTCGTGAGGCCCTGGATTATTGTTGTTCTTCAGCCTTATCAGGAGACTGTACAGAACCAGGATACATCGACAGAAAGGACGGTCCTTGAAAGCACTGGCTGGGTCCCTAGACACGACCGGAGACCGCGTTGGTCTTGAAGAACAAGGTCATCAAGATCTGGCTTTGACGCTAGCTTAAGGAGGGCAAAACGAGGCGACAACGACGGGAGGCAGACAGGTTTATTTGGGTTGTTTGGACTCTTTCGCTAAATCTTGTGCAACTTTGCTTATATGTGCCCAGCAACCACAAGACTTGTTGACCAGAGGAGCAATCATCTTGCAAGATGATGTTTCCCCTATACCAGCCACTGTCCAAAACAGTTAGGCCCACCTTCCTTCTGAAACTATCGAGGGGTGGTCTGCCGTACTACGAACCTGGAAGCTCATAAAGCTCCGATGCCATTTTGCCTTTCGAGTGTCTACTGTGAGCACATGCTCTGCAGAAGTGGAGTGCTGTCAGCCCTTCCTGTCTAAGCAGCTTCAACCTCTTGCACGCTGTAGAACCGGTACCTGCGGTGGTGATCAAGTCTACCTAGGCACGTACACATACTTTGCGGCCCAATACGCGATCACATTGGTAAGCATCTGGAAGTCACCAAGCACGAGAGGCCACGGCTTAGGAGGCTTGAAATGGCTGACCGAGAAGTTGTGAGAGGCCATCGGTGACAAGGAATTAACGATGTGGAAGACCAGAATGGTTCTGTGTCACCACCCGTGGCATCACATTCGAGGCACATTTGTGGTATGCTGCCAGAAGACTGGGTGTATAAACATGCTTCTTGTCCATCTGCCGGCTGGCATTCCCAGGTTCTCCGCGCTCTTTACCACTAGCAAATTTCTGCTTGCTCCAGCTTTACTTCCAGTCTCAGAAATGCATTTCTCTCATCTCAGGGCTTTCTTGGTGTCGATTGCAGCAGCTTTGCCGAGGGCTTGCACCACTCCCGGTCAGTCTTTCTTCTATTACCGTACGTCTTTTTTAACGCGCTTGACAACGAAAGGGGCACGAATTGTCAAGACGCCGAGTCTCCGAAAGAACGACTGACAAGCGAATACAATTGTGGACAGACAACAGCAATATACTGTCTAGGACCACGGGCCTCTTGACCGTACTGCTCTTGGCCCCCATTCAGACTCTCGCCGTCCCAGACGTTGTGCTGTTCGACAATGACGCCGGTTGCAGTCTGGACGGTCCATACCAAATGTGCAGAGACGTCCCAATAAACGCATGCTGCAATGGTGGCGGCCATCTGTGGACCTGTGCCTGGACGCCGACGATCATGAGGTGCTGCACACGTATTCCACACAGTTTGGCGACCACTGCCGCATCCCTCTCGAGAGCGCTCTCGCAAACATCTGCATCTGTCCGACGGGCACGATCGTCATCTCGGGTGCTAGATGGAATTTCCAGTCCAACGGGCGGCGCGATATCAACGGCGGTAAAGTCACTGTCGTCGAGGAGGAGGATGATCCTTGTGTGGAGACAATGACGCCTAATGCCGTGGGCGTCCGCGTCAATGGGACTCGGTTTGTCGTCTCCAACACCACAGACCGGACAGGGTTTGCTCTTGTGAACCAGATGCTGGCGAGGAGGTTCGATGATGCGGCGATCACAGACTGGATTGTCAACATTGGTACTGCTGACTGAGATCAAATAAGACGCGGTATCATGACTTGTCTCAGAGAAGAAAAGGTTTCAACATGCCGGATAGGATCTTATTTCTGATAACAACCTGGTATAGGATTGAGCTGATTATCATCGCACTGCCACGAGTCTGCCTCGAGCAGAAGGAGAAATGCCTCCGTGCTACCCCCCATATGGTACGGGAGATATCCAGTGCTCGCGCCTCTAGTGTACAACCGTAGCCTTAGTCTACCTCTAATACCCTTTTTGAGACGCCATACCAGTAGTCCATACCGGTAACAATGATATATATCGTACATCCCGAAGATATGCTGTATGTACATTTCCAAACAAGGCTAATAACACAATGCGGAAGAAGCGGAGAGGGAAGATGGAAGGAAGTCGTAAGCAGGACCGTCGTTCAAGCTAAAGCTAGCTCGTTGTTCGGTGGAGGTTGGGGCATCTGCGTGGGATTTAGTGTTAGTAACAGAGCATACCCCAAGGATCGAATCGGGCATTTAACTCACCTCCAGTTTCGTGCCTCCCGCCATCATCTTCTGGAACCCAATACCAACACCCTCAATGACGGCAAGCAGCACGGCGCAGCCGATGGCACCGTTCCTCGCCGCCTTGAAGCCTCCTCGTATCGCCAGGGACCCGCCGGTCAGGAAGCCCGCCCCTATCGCGTTCCACGGATCTTCCTTGTGTCGCAGGCCCTTGATCGCGCAGTCGAAGGAGCTGAAGAGACCGCCCCAGACGCCGAAGTTGCCGCCGAGGACCGGCGCTCGCATCTTGATCGCTGTGAGGGCGCCTATCCTTCGCTCGCCGTAGGGGCTGTTGCGGAAGCCTTTGATGCCGTGCCATACCGTGCCGCCTATTGCCTGTTGGAGAAGAGAGTTAGTCGTGCTGGGCCGGAGCAGGTGGCGCCGCAGGGTTGAAAAGACAGGACAACCTGTGCTAGGTGATCAGACATACCCCCATGGCAAAAGCGCCGCCAAAGTCATTCAAGACTACCCATGGACATGGGTCTCGTGTGTGATCGAGGGCCGTCTTGTGCTGTAAAGGAAAGACAGACTGTAGAACCGGAGTGGTTGACGGGCAGAAGCGGATCGTGGAAAAGCTGCGTGACGTGACGTTCGCGACCGATAATTACTTTTGTGGGGCCGCATTTGCCTCCACTCTTCCGCCGCCACCGGCCGGGTCTCCGTCCGAGCTCGTAATGTTCCAAAGCAAATACAGTCACTGACCTGGAGAAGAATTGCCTGCTGTGTTTCGGGTGGCATGTAAGAAGCTGATAATCGCTATGCTACCGGTGTATCATATGGAGGAAGAATGCTTTACAGGACTCGGTGTCACGGCTTCCTCAGGTCCAGCCTTCCGCATCAACCTCAGGCTGGTTCATCCCCTCCACCAGCCGTTTGGCCATCACCTGAACCACCGTAGACGCCGCCATCCAATATCACAGCCTCATTATCATCCAGATCATCCTGCACCCTCCGCCACCTCGTCTTCTTATCCTTCCTCCCCTCCAACTCAACCCCCTTCCCTTTCACCTCGAAGACCGGCTTGATCACCCCTCCCAGAAGCGGGTTCCTGCTGAACGCACCTCCAGCGCCGGCAACGCGGTTAGACTCAACAGCCTCCACAATAGGAGCTCCGTAGTCCACGCCATCCGGTTCATCCCACGTCGGACTCGGCGGCCGCTCAATAGCAGCCATCTTCCTGACCACTTTCTTGCCCACCAAATCGATGCTGACGACCTGTCTCCTCTTCTCGTACTCCGGCCGCGCGTTCCACTCCATTTCTCGAAGCAACTTCTGCTGCCTCTTCAGCTCTCGCGCCCTCTCCTCGGGGCTAGCCCACATGCTACCCCCGGACACAACGTCAAAGTCAGCCGCCTCGTCACGGACCGTCGTCCGCCGCGCGTTCTGCGCCTGAAACGCGAGGAGCTTGTCGCGATGTTCTCTCGCCTTCGCCTCCGCGGCGTTGACCTCCTCGAGTCCGGTCCTCGGGGCGGTGAAAGGGCGCGGCGCCGCGGCCACGTCCGGTCGCCGGTGCGCGTCCCGGTCGGCTGCCATCTTCTCCCTGCCGCGCTCGGCCTTGAGTTCCTTGATCATGCCCTGGACCTCCGAGGAGCTGAGGAGGGGCGTGCCGCAGAAGGTGCACGGGCCTAGACCCTCCTTCACGCAGATGACCTTCCCGCAGTTGAGGCAGTTGGGCGCCGCGGTCTGTAGCGGATGTCGCGTGGCGACGCAGTTGCATCTGCGGGCGGCGATGCCGGCCGGGGAGTTTGAGGCGTGTTTTGGGTTGGTGGTCAGCTCGAGAGATCGGATGGCTTCGTCCAGGTCTGTGACTGCCGTTGAGGCGCCGTGCATAGGGGTGCCGCCTGTGATGGATATCTTGGTAGCTGCCGGCTTAGGACCCGGTCCCGGTGTAGATGACCGTGAGGTTGGGTTTGAGCTTGGCCTCGAGCTGGGCCTGGACTTGGACTTTGGGGCCAGTAAATCCGAGATCAGACTACCTGCAGCTGAAGGTGGTGCTTTGGACGGTGGTGGTGTTGCTGACTTTGGTGGTGGGGCCTTCGTTGGTCCATCTTGAGGATGCGATGGTGTTGAGGTGCCAGATCTTGCAGGCATATAGTCATCTTCCTGATTCTTCTTGCTATAAGCCATGCCTGGGGTAGGGCCGAGGGAAGCAACCGGTCGAGGGGCTGGAGTGTGCAGCGGGGCCTTCTTTTTCTTACCACGCTGCGACTTCGGTACTCCTTCGATATCGCTCCCCTGTGGCGTCCTGGAGCTGGCGGAAGCATACCCGGATCCAGTTCCTTGCGCCTGTGCTGACGCCTTTGACTTGGGGTCTGCTCGTCGTGAGTTGAAGGACGAGATAAACTCGATAACCTGCGGTGAGTCGCCGAGCAAGTTGGTGAAGTGCTCGGCCGCCTCATCTTTGGAGAGTGTCGATGCGTATTCCAGCACCTGTTGGAGCTCCGAGTCCGGAAGTGGAAGCAGCCTCGACAGCTGTGAGTGCGACATCTTTGTAGCTCTTTCACCTAGCTGGCGTTGTGATTCGTCGTGATGTTGTTGGTGAGGGTTTGATACCTTAGTGATATCAATGTTGGATTAAGCCTCAATGACGGGAGGTCCCTTGCGTTGAGCGTCATGCACGATGAGTAATGCTTGGCAGCCCTGCCAGGGCGCTAGCAGGAACGGAGGTGGGTCCGTTTGGGCCCACCAAAATTCGGCCCTCGACCTCCGTCTTTAACGTCAACTTCACTTCCAACACGCTGCCCACGGCTGTCGCGGCATGATTGAGCAAACAAGACTCAATCTTGGCTCATTTATCCGCAAGAATTTCAGATGACTGTACAGCAGAGATATATGGTCGCTATGGATCGGAACTTGGTCCTCTGCATCATTGTAGTCCGCTTCTCGATCCCCCTAAACCTTCCATATCTCGGTTGCGGAATACAGCAACGTGTGATATCCTGGCGGTAATATCATTTGATGCTCTATTATAGATTGTTTTCTACTTCTCCTGGACACTATGCGTATGGGATATAAGATCTGCCTCGGCCGCACTCAGCAAGTGATGGTGCTCTTCACGGCGTTCTCCTTCTCCTTCTACGTCATCCGTTCTCTAGTCTGTAACTTCTAGCCCATCATGGCTCAACGACTTTCTTTACTGTCTGCAGTGTCAATCGTTCTGGGCACGGCCTTCGCTCAGCAGGCGGGCAAGTTGACGCCCGAAGTTCATCCCTTGCTCCCATCGTGGGAATGTACGGTAGCCGGAGGATGCGTGCAGAAGAACACGTCCATCGTTCTCGACTCCGACTACCGCTGGACTCACACCGTCAATGGCTACGACAACTGCAAGTCGACTGGTCTCAACGCCACTCTGTGTCCCGACGCGAAGACGTGCTCCGCCAATTGTGCCCTGGAAGGGGTCGACTACGGCAGCTACGGCATCTTCACCAATGGCAGCGAGTTGACTCTTACGCTCTTTGTGAACAAGACAGACGGCACGAGCTTGTCTTCTCCACGCGTCTATCTCTTGTCCAACGACACCACCTATGATATGTTCTCCCTGTTGAACAGGGAGCTGACCTTCGATGTGGACTTGAGCCAACTACCATGTGGCACTAATGGCGCACTCTACCTGAGCGAAATGTCTGCCACAGGAGGTCACAGTGACCTGAACCCTGCTGGGGCGGCTTATGGTACCGGCTATTGCGACGCACAGTGCCCTACACCTGCATTCATCAATGGCGAAGTAGGTCACTGCCTCTGAATATGACGGGGCACAGCCGCTAACGCAACTGGTTCAGGCTAACATCGACAACTACGGGGCGTGCTGCAACGAAATGGACATCTGGGAGGCCAACAGCGCCGCAACAGCCTTCACTCCTCACCCCTGCAACGTCACCGGCCTGTACAAGTGCTCCGGCGCCCTCTGCGGCAACGCCGACAAGTACTCCTCCGTGTGCGACAAGGACGGCTGCGACTACAACGCCTACCGCCTCGGCCAGGTCGCCTACTACCAGCCGAACGCCACGGTCGACACCAGCAGGAAGTTCACCGTCGTCACGCAGTTCCTGACCACGACGGGCAACTCGACCGGCGACCTCCGCGAGATCCGCCGCCTCTACGTGCAGGACGACACGATCATCGAGAACGCCATCGTGCAGGTCCCGGGCATCGACAAGGGCAACAGCTTGACGGACGAGTTCTGCGCGCAGGAGAAGAAGGCCTTTGGGGGGGTCGACTCGTTCGCCGCGCAGGGCGGGATGAGGGGCATGGGGGAGGCGCTGCGGAGGGGCATGGTGCTCGTGTTTAGCGTCTGGGACGACGCGGGCAGCGCGATGAAGTGGCTCGATGCTACGTTTCCGGACAACTCGGACCCGGCCAAGGATCCGGGTACCGCGCGCGGGCCGTGTAAGCCTGAGGAGGGGAAGGCGGCGGATTTGGTACGTACTGCGCCGTGGACGCAGGTTAAGTTCTCGAATGTCAAGAGTGGGGAGATTGGGAGTACCTATAAGGGGAAGAATAAGGTTTCTGTGGCTACTTCTGGCTGAGACGGAGGCACGATGCAAACTAGGGTTGGAGACGGAGAAACTTATAATTCATGCAGTAGTAGTTCATGTAGACTTGATCATCAGTATGTATGTACAATGAAACGCGCAAATAAGTTGAAACCGCGGAACTATGTACAGCGCGGGAAAATATGGACATATGAAGTTGAGTCAAATGCTCGAGATACAAGGAGATAAAAGAAATAAGGAAAGACAAACGACAAACAACCAACGCGTCCAGTTCCCCGTGTCATAGAAGCATTTGCTACATCAGTGTAAATAGTGACTTGAGGATGTGAAAATCGTCCAAAAGACCAATGGCGCTCCTGGCGTGGCTCATCCGGCGACGCGTTCAAGGCATACCGGCAACCATGTTAGCATACTGGCTGTTGGGGTAGCTGAGCAGGTTGTTCGTGCTATCAAGAGAGCCAAGCGAGCTGTAGCTCGTAGAGATGAGACTCTTGCTGTCGGTGCGGTCGGCAGACGCCTCCCAGAACATGCTGCCGCCCATGCCCTTGCTCTTGAGGTACGAGACCTTGCGCGTCACCATGTCGGCCGTGTCGTACGAGATCAGCTCCTTCGCGCTGGCGTCGTAGCTGTACGTGGCGCCCGAGACGGAGTCGTACTGCTCAGTCGCACCGGCCTTGGGGAGAGCCTTGTAGTCCCACACGCCGTTCTCCCAGGAGCCGCTGCCGACGCCGCTGAAGGACTGGCCGATGCCGTTGGTCGACTCAAAGGAGCGGCCGTAGATGGGCATGCCGAGCACGATCTTGCTCGCGGGTACGCCTGCGGCGACGTAGCCAGATACGGCGGCGTCGGTGGAGAAGGGCGTGGCGGTAGGGTTCTGCGAGTTGGGATACAGGTTGGCTTGGTGTCCGGAAGTGGTGTCCCAGGAGCCGGCGTAGTCGTAAGCCATCAGGTTGAAGAAGTCGAGGTACTGAGACATGGCGCTGAGCTTCATGATGTTGTAGTTGGTCGGACCGGCGGGAGAGGCGATGGTCAGGAGGAAGTGGTATCCGGGAGCGTACTGTGAGGCGTAGCTGTCAAGCTCCTGGCGGACGCGTTGAAGTAAGAGGACGAAGTTCTGGGCCTGCGTGGCATCGGCGGGGTACTCCCAGTCGATATCAATGCCGTCGAAGCCCCAGTCTTTCATGAGGGTGACGGCGCTCGTGGCGAAGAGAGAGCGGGTAGCATCCGTGCTGGCTGCTGCCGGGAAGTTGGTGGAGTAGGTCCAGCTACCGATGCTGAGAAGCACCTTGAGTTTGCGGTTGGCCTTTTTGAGAAGGTAGAGCTGCTTCACGCAGCCGTAGGCGTTGTTGCCGACATCGTTCCAGGAGTCGGTGGCATAGTGCTTCTGGAGATCGGCGTAGGTATCGGACGAGTAGCTGAGGGATAGTCAGCCGGTTGCCATACCACGATCGACATGTGGGTTCACTTACACCTGACCTGAACTCTGCAAGTTAGCAAAGGCGTAAAGAACATAAGTCAGCTTCGAGGCTTGAAGCTGAGCCGGTTGGTAGTCGCGGCCGTAGATGCCCCTATGATGCGTTAGCGTTGCTCATCTCCGTGTTCACCATCTGTAGGTCCGTTAACATACCAGTTGGTGAAGTAGGCGGCATTTTGATAGCCAGAAGCCCGCTTCTCTACTTCTTGCTCTTGGGTAATGTTGATAGGGCTGGCGCCTGCGAGCCATGAAGAGAACGAGATTCCGGCAAGTAGGAGCTTAAAGATTGAGGGAGCCATGGTGAAGGTATAAAAGGAATGTATAGCCCTCAGAAGAAGAAGTCACTTACTGGATGGGGGCAAAGAAGAATGGGTTGCTCTGCTCATCGGATTCTAGTATCTCGAGGCTTAACCGACAGTTATATAGGAGTTCGCGACAGAAGTATGGTCGCAGCCGCAAGCTGATGCCATCCCGGGTTACGACACACGGTCAAGGTCCAGGTCCCCTTGACCCGGTCCAACGTTAATCTCGTCCTCCATCGACCAGACTGCAAGTCTGGTAGCTGCCGTGATGGAATACCGCCCAGCCCAGCAACGTTGCCGGTAGAGTGGCCGCTCGTGGGCAAGGGAGTGCACAGTAGTCTCGTTCTTAGACTAGACCGGAAATGATGGTGTGTTCTGGATCCATGTGTCGCAGCCGATGTTGTTGGAGGCGCCCAGGATGACAGCTGATGGCAGCCTTTCGAGTCAGAAGTCCAGCTTGAGCTCCATCAATCACCCTGGTAATCTTAGATCCGCCGTCTTGGATGCCATCCCGTCTACCAAGGGTGGCAGGCTACCCAGCAGCCACATGTGTGGCAACGTTGCCGCTTTCGCTGATGATTGAGTGCTGTTGATCTTGCTCTTGACTCCATCTGGCTTGGCGCCGGTACTGAACGGTAGACTAGCTCCAGATCCAAGCACCGAGATTTCACTAACCCAAGTGGGACATCCGGAGACGGAGATGTGGGTGGACGCCCTAGAAGCCTCACAGAGGTGAGGAGTTAGAAGGGAGATTGTTTAGGATACTAGCTCGGTATCATTTGCGATATCAGCCAGTCACGAGCAGCGGGAGCTGTGCACCACGACAAGGCCATGGTGAGCAAGCTTGTCAGTCCTCCAGGAGGCTCAGATAACACGGCCATGTCATGAGTGAGATATTGTGGAAGATGTCTGCGAGGTTAGCCAGATGGTATCTGCGCAAGAAACCTCGCCATCAGGAGCGTATCGGATATGAGTACTGACAGGATACCTTACGTACGCTGTTCTAAGCTCTGCCAGGCTGCAAGCTGCAAGCACTACCGTAAAAGCTTATCACACGCGCAGCCATGGGAGTTATCGCGTCGCGTGAGATGGTTTCCCCCGGCATGTGACAATAGTTCTCGTCATGGGGAATCGGAGCCCTACTGAGAGTCTGAGACCAGGAACCATCAGGAACCGGCAGTCCGATCTGCAGAGAACAACGCGGGCAACAGGGGTGCCCGGATCAGGCAGGTCGGCGGACGAAGTGGCGCTCGTGATTCGTTAGGAGGTGAATCTAGTTCGGCCAATGCCGCCGAGATCCATTTCCACTGCACGCCACCACTGCAGGGGGGGACGCTGATGCCACCCTTGTGAGGGAGTGAGGGGCGGGATGACCCCATGTTTCTTCAAGATTGGCGCCCCAGGACGGGTAGCTTATCAGGAGTTGTTCCGGCACTGATGAGAGAATGTTAATGTCGCCAAATGCTTCCAGATTGTGAAAGACAAATCATTCAGAGTCCAGCTCAAGGGAAAGAAAGTACGACCATGGTTTTTGTGTCACTCGATGGAGGCTCTTTCTCGGAGGAAATTGTGCGACCCCAGGCACGTGGATTAGACACAATTTTAGATTCTTTATGCCGCAATTAATTACAATGACAAGAGCCTCAAATCACCGACACAACTCCAGGAATCCCAGAAACCTTGGAAGTCCCCTATTTCCACCACACCATGACTGGAATCGGTTGAACACAGTGACCGACTGGAACAACAACTGCCCCCGAGCCCGAGCACAAGATCGACTTCTACATGCAGGTGCCAGGCAGTCAGTTACTTGTTGTAGATCACTGCTTAACTGAGCACTGGGGGCCGTTATGCCCCTGCGCTAGGAGCTACAAAGTGCACAAGTCGAATCAGTCAGGGCACAAGTCCTGCATCTGTGCATCAAGCATGGCCTTGGGGTCTTGGGTTGCATCAACCACCACATGACATCTTGCAACGTTACTTGCTCTTCACAACCGCGCTTGACTTTGACAATACTCCTATTTGTCGGCGCGTAGGCATTATAATGGAGAATGAGGCTATCTCGAGGCCCAAATAGGAAATAGTACGAGCTGGGCGAAATCTTAAGCTTAGTAGAGGTATCTTGTGCTGTGGAATGTTCGGGTAACAAAGCAACTAGTTATGCAGGCAAGTGCAGATATTATCGACTAGAACTTATGCATGTCACCAATACACGTTCCATCCCTTCCTCCGTGATATCTTCTCATTGCATGGCAGGATGAGGACAAGGTAAATACAGACTGTGAGAGGGTTGACATACCACCAAGGTATTCAGAGAACCACCCTGCGAGTGTGATCCTCAAG
This sequence comes from Coniochaeta ligniaria NRRL 30616, assembly GCA_001879275.1. NCBI lineage: Eukaryota > Fungi > Ascomycota > Sordariomycetes > Coniochaetales > Coniochaetaceae > Coniochaeta > Coniochaeta ligniaria. Next base: position 3,808,464 of record KV875095.1, read on the forward strand.
AAACCCATAAACTGACAGACACTGGCTAAGGTATGATCCTATTATCCGAACTTGGGCATTCATTCCTCAATCCTCTGTCTAAATTCCACAATGAACACATAGTTGGTTGGTTCTACATTAAGCTGTATCGTCTTTTCGTATTAGACCTACAGCACACTTTATCACGGTGACAATCGTACAGCATGTGTCACGATAGAACACACTCGGGGCTAGTACGTGGGCCATAGTGGGTTATCAGTTCTGCTTGATTTCATGCAAATATACTTAACAGCTCCGAGCACTTATATGCATTGAGTGGATAGATAAGCGCATGATCTCGCCGGTGTACTCTCCAGGGAACATAAAGTTTCTTAGTCTACGAGGATTGGGAAGTTCTACCTGCCGCCAGACTCAGCTATCCCCTGTGATATGCTTCTTAAGGTATGCATCGTTCATATCATGGTCCAGAGGCTATAGCGGTGCTATTGCATATGGTCCTATCCAGGACAATACTGCTCAGATGCGGCTCGGCTGCTACTAACATACAATGACGACCGAATTTTCAGTTCCATCCACTCTTCTCACAACTAACTAGTCGGTTGAGCCGACATTTATCTGGGCTGATCCACTGCTCTGGTAGCCCTCAGTTGCCAAGATCATCTATCAACAAGTATCAGCAAAAATGTCGGGCACAAACTCAATATAAGGTAGGGTAACTCACATAGTCATGAGAACCAAGCTTTTGTCCGACTTTGGTCCAGGCATCAAAGTGATTTTGCGTCGTGACAGTGCCGCCAATCCGCTTCACGGTCCGGACAGACCAGTACTGGGCGAATGTGGACGTGCCCAAGATGGAGGGTTGGTTGACACGCTGGGTCTGGTAGATATCATATGTGCCTCCGTCGCTCTGGATGGTGCCCTTCTTTGTGGTGCCGCTTGAAGGGTTGTACGAGCCGTACGATTCGACGATGTAGTACTCGACCAGCGGGTTCTTGGTCCAGCCGTAGAGCGACACATAGCTGTTGACGTTGGCTGCGTTCCAAGTGCCGTTGTAGACGACATGCTTTGGGCCACCCGGATTCCACCCCTTACCGGCCACGAAGTTGCCGACATTGCTCCACGAGACCTTGTATCCTCCCGCGGCTAGGTTGTCGTACGTGACGCTTCCTTGGCCGTCGGTCCAGAAGCTATAGAAAAATCTGTCAGGATAAGAGGTAGGGTTAGTCGCTTATGGTTGGCAATGTTGGGTAGGGTTAGGAACAGGTTTACCCATTGTTCGTACCCGTCCCGGCTGGCGTGCTGCGGGAATGGAGCTTCTCCCCGAGCTGCGGAAGGTTACCGACAGTGTCCGGCACAGCAGGCGCGGCGATGACGCCGGCAATGCTCGAGATTGCGAGTACGAGGGAGGATATGGCCACCATATTGAAGATACTGGTTGACAGACTTGATAGACTTCTCACATCTCCAATTCTGGCTATTCTCGAGCGCAGTCTCACAGACTCTTATACTTACCGGGGGCTTGGCACATCGATATGGACCGCATGCTCATCATCGTTCCCTTCAATATCGCCATATCAGGCTCAGCCCGTCTTCCCTACACTCGAGCCGTTGAAAGTCATTTGTAGATTAATATGCCCCCACCGGATCTCACATAAAGTGGCGTACAAATGCCGACCTTTCTGGGGTAGAATAGCTCGGTGACGGGTATTCCGCAATTGCATATCAATGGATCACCGTGTTGTTGGACATTTGCCGGCGGCTAAAGGGATCCCATGCGTGGCCAACCATGCATGCATGTGTGACCTATAGTGTACTTTGACGGATTGATAAGTCGTCAATCACTATATGACATCTTCGCCACTCTTAAATTTCTAACCTCCGTTGAGTGCTCGAAGTGGAAATCCGGGTCGAAGGAATGGCGGGTGCACTGACTTTCATGATCCTTGGCGACGGTATCACTCCACCGGGTACTGAGCGCGGAATATATCAACAAGTATCCAAGTACCTAGATTCTTCGTGGGAAAGCTTAGGTACAAATCAGGGTTTCTAACCTATTATCCCGATACTGTCGTTCCTTCTTTGGAAAGCAACAAGGCAGAATCCAGTCTGCCACGTCCACAGGTTCCTATGTTAATAGACTTGGTCCAGAGCTTCACAAACACATCAAGGAACGAATGAGAACATGAGATGACACAGACTCAGATGATGTGCTCATCATCAGCAAGGCGACTATCTGCGACAAGCACCCCTGAAACTGGAATAGATTAGGTTTGGAGAGACTGATCAACTGTAGTCTGCATGGACCTATACTTGTATGCGGACAAGAACAACTTGTTATTAGTAGTTGGAGAATCCCTGGACTGTGGGTAACTAGTGTCAGAGAGGACATCTCTATCAGTAGATAGTTTTAATCTTCTAAGTTCATCTTCTGTACGACAAGTTCTATGAGTGTTGGAGTATAGGACACCCCGGGTCAGGCGGCGTGTGGAGATATTGACCCGTGACTATTGAAACTACCTTTCTCACTTGGCTGCACTATGAGCTCCGGTGACCTAGCCGGGTAGTGCGGTGACCTCGAGAGAAATACTGAAGGCGGAGTGATGCTTGCAGCGGCTATTTTATGTCTTGGCAACTTCTTACTGAAGTGTTAGGGTTACGAATCTCATGTACGGCTCACACCATTCTCATCTATAGACGATATGATGCCAAGTATTGAAGTGATCGTTTGTGTCTGCAGGCTTCAGGCTTTTTGATGCCTGCGCCAAGGCATTCTACCATTTCTATGCTCTGGAAATGTTGTCCCAGAAACTTCAATAAACATGTCGGAGAGGGACATAATGGCTCGCAACATAGTTTATCCCCGGTTATTCGCTAAAGTTGCGTCTTCAGAATGGAACTTAGGCCTAAGTGAGCTTGCTTTCGTCTTCGCTTGGCCAAAAAAGGAGAAGCGGTGGGCCTTCCCTACCATATCAAGGAGGCAACTGGTACGAGACTGGTCAGTTGACAGTGGAAATTGATGGATTCTAAGCCGGAAACAGCAACGATGCCAAATCCCGTGCTTACAATAATGGGGCTTATGCAACGGATTTTGTCGGGTTTGAGGTATTCGAGATCTGAGCATGCAGCTAGATGGGAGTCAGGGGTAAAAGGGGCCGTGCCGATTCGTCGTCGCAGCAACCGGCAACCACAGTATAAAAATAAGCGTGACTCAGCACCTTCATCGAAACGTAATAAATACTCGCTCGTCACCTCGACCATCTTAAACCCGGGCCAGAACTGTCATCTTCTCGATATGCCCTGACAAAAGATGTCAGCCCCAGTTTATCAGCCCGTGGCCTCTGCCGAAGGTGAAATTCGGCTGTTGATCCTGCTTCCTGCTTCGAATCACGATGCCGACATCCAGTGCGAGCTCAAGACTGCCAGGCTTTCAGACAAGCCAACCTTCGAAGCGTTGTCATACACCTGGGGTTCGATAGGCAAAGCTGACGAGATCCGTCTCAATGGTCACAAGTTTCCAGTCTGGGAGAATGCCGGCGCGGCACTTCGGCAACTGCGACTTCCCAAGAAATCCAGGCACCTTTGGGTCGACGCCATTTGCATCAACCAGGATGATCTGCAAGAGAGATCGGAGCAAGTTCTCCTTATGCAGCAAATATACGGACAAGCAGAGCAGGTTTGTGTGTGGTTGGGAGAGCTCACAGACGGTGGTATCGTCGGCATGAAGGAGTTGCAGAATAAGGTATGGTCCGTCGGTTGGCACCAGTTCAAGATCGACAGGAAGTATGGAAAGCCAACGCTTCCCTGGACTGAGCAATTCACGACGTCAAGGGGCATCATGAATAGGTCTGCCTTGGTCGAAGAGCAGAGCAACAGAGAGGTCCGGGAGATATTAGACCGTCCCTGGTGGAGACGCACGTGGATCATCCAGGAGGCCGTCCTCGCACAGAAAATCATCATAATGATTGGCTCGGAGGCGACTACTTGGGAGAGTATCGACGCCTTCTTCCGTCGGATCGCGTGGACAACCGACCGAATGGAGGTGTTCGGGTTGCCAGTCCATGAGAAGGACTTGTTCCCCGACCGGCTGTACCGGACCATATCCGACTTCCGGGAGAAGTGGCATTCGTCCCCAGACACTGTCAAACTCTTAGACGTCCTCTACCGTTTTCGACAACTAGAGTGCAGTAATGCGAGTGACAAGATCTATGGCTTTCTCGGTATCATTCCCGAGGTGGTTGACATGGGTCTTGTGCCGGACTATCGCAGCACTGTGGCCGACGTATACCGGCATTTTGCGCGTCAGCATATCGACAAGACAACCTCGTTGGATGTGCTCAATTGCAAGAGAGAATGGCAAGGCGCAAGAACGGCATCGGCGACAATGCAGGCGTACAGCATCCTAGACCAAGCAAAATACTATGATGTACACGCACTGATCGAAGATGCACCGGGTAAGGCACCTAGACGAGGTTGGGCCAGATTGCCGGATGGCTGGGAGAGGATACCTAATGGCAACACGACGCTCTTCAAGGATAATAAAACTGGGCTTGTGCTTGAAAAGAGCCCTCTCGAAGGCCTGACACCCTGCCCTGCGGAGTATTACACCAAACAGAGAGCACTGCCCCCTGGCTGGACTAAGAGGTGGGACAACATCGGTTGTCAGACAGTCGATTATGGCGTGGAACAGACAGAGGAAGAAAAAAGCGTTGAATCAAGGAAGGATGAGCTACGGCACCATCTCTCAACTCTTCCATCTTGGGTTCCTAACTGGGCTTTTCCGACTGCATGGGACCCGGAACCACTCATTGCATTCGACATGTCATCACGTCAGTACTGGGCAGCTGGAGATATTTTGCCACACGTGCGTTCGGAGTCAGACTCGCACATATTGTCCTTGGACGGGCTGATATTCGATACTATTGAGCAACTTAGTCCAGCTTGGCACCCAGAGACCGACGTAGCGCCCATTTCAAGAAAGGGGAGTAAGACTCTGCTGGCGTGGGAGGAGCTTGGTACCGCTGACAGGCAGGACTGCCCGTACAATGCCACCCTTGGCCGAACCAACGCTCTCTGGCGGACCATGATCGGAGACAAAGCCGGCGACGAGGCGGCTCCAGACGACGAGAGGTTCTACGTCGAGACATGGTACGATCGGGTGGGCTGGGCCAAAGACCAACCGGATCTTACCTCTCTTGGGCCTTTAGATGCCACACTTGTGGAACAAGAGATGAAAGGGCTAGAGAATGAGATGCTCTACCACTTCGTGGCGCTTAATCCATCTCGTTATCCGGAGTTTGGCGAGAAGTTAAGACAATCTAACAGAGATGGGGAGCATATTATCAAAAGATATGGAGAGTATATGAGGCGGATACACAGGGTGTGTGCACATCGGGCGCTGTTTGTGACGAAGATGGGGTACATCGGGCTGGCGCCGTGGAACGCGAGAGAAGGCGACGAGGTAGCAGTGCTCAACGGGGGCAGGACACCATATCTACTTCGTAGGACAGATGCGACGGGTCAGCACACGCTGGTTGGAGAGTCGTACGTATATGGTATTATGGGCGGGGAGGCGACAGTTAACGGATCTGGGGCGCGGGTTCCGACTCACGCCTTGCATATTTGTTGATGACCTCTTTGCTGCAAAACATACTCGACGAATTAGCGATATGGCCCCGATTTCATGCTCACTACTAACCAGGTTACAATGCTATGCTTCCGGTGGACAAAGTACAAAAAAAAAAAAACCCCGGTTTCTAATTGTATATGTAACTATACAGCATGTTTAACCATATGCTCTTCTCGAGCCCGAAGTAGTTGAAAGTGGTAGCCAAAGCTTAGGTAGTACCAAAAGAACATCCGAGTCCAACATGGGGAGAAAAAAAAGAAAAAGAAAAGACCATCAGAGAGTCTGCCACCGTTGCAAGTGGATAAGCATGGGCCATAGCCCCGATCTCGCGCTCCCTTCCTCCGCCAAGCCGTCACACTGTCGTACACCCGATATTGAATTGCTCAATTCTGTGGTCGTAGGGGTGGAAGTTTCGAGCGGTTTGTTGAGGGTTGACGAGTCGGAGCAGCCAAAGCCTTGGCAGCAGGAGTCGGAGCAGGAGGAGTCGGAGCAGCCAAAACCTTGGCAGCAGGAGTCGGAGCAGGAGGAGTCGGAGCAGCCAAAACCTTGGCAGCAGGAGTCGGAGCAGCAGGAGTCGGAGCAGCAGGAGTCGGAGCAGCAGGAGTCGGAGCAGCAGGAGTCGG
>KV875095.1:3814701-3916762 GCA_001879275.1 Coniochaeta ligniaria NRRL 30616
GCAGCAGGAGTCGGAGCAGCAGGAGTCGGAGCAGCAGGAGTCGGAGCAGCAGGAGTCGGAGCAGCAGGAGTCGGGGCAGCCAAAGCCTTGGCAGCAGGAGTCGGAGCAGCCAAAGCCTTGGCAGCAGGAGTCGGGGCAGCAGGAGGACTTGCGGCAGGGCTACCCGCGACCACGGTCGGATTAGTGATAGTAGTTGAGGCCCGGGTAACGGTATCGGCAGCACAACTCGAAGCAGCAGCATGAGCGGCGTCAACTGCCCTAAGTGCGGCGGCTCGAGCAGCAGTGAGTGGAGAAAGAGGACGCCGAAGCGGAGCTGGAGCTGGGACTGGAGCTGGGACTGGAGCAGAAGCTGGACCAGGGGTTGGTAAAGCGGCAGTAGGAAGGCGGCGATACTCCTACTTCTTGTTAGCCTACGCTTTGACGTCAAACAAAGCATATTACGCTTACTGGGGCAGATGCGCTAGTAGTAAGACCGCAGCCCCGGATAATAAGGCCGTCTAGATCTCGAATCGCCCGTGTGGCAGCATTGCGATCCGGAAAGGCAATGTGTGCCCAGCCAGGGTGATGCCGCCCTGGGGCCAAACCATCGGCCTTCCAGAAGAAGGTGGGAATAAGTGCTCCAATATGGTCCCGAACCTTTGCCTCAACTTCCTCCTTGGGTGCATCGAAAGCGATGTGGCCCACGTGAACAAGCCTCTCTTCCTTCCTAGCCTATTATACGTTAATCAGGTAGTCAACTCATAGCTTAGCATATACATACATCACGCCATCGATTACCATGGTACTCTGAGTATGAATTGTTAGCTGCTAACGTCAAATAAAGCTTTCGCAAGTTCTCAGGATAAAGTATTACCATGGGTTCGGGCAGTTCGGCGGTAAGGCCCATGGCCACGTCGGCGGATTCGGTCCATTTTGGCAGCTTGTACGAGTTCAAGAAGGATATTAGAGTTGATACAAGATTTCAACAAATGTGAGGACTTGATGATGTTGGAGAGTGGTGTTGGATCGAGTTGGGAAATGGAAACGCGTGGGTTGTTGTGATGGTAAAAGATGGCTAGATAAGTATGACCGGAAACCCACGAAGAAATTTCCATCACTTTCTTTCTGAAGAGCACAGGGACCTCACCATCTTGTCACCTACACGGACTATTCAAGTCTTCTGAGCATCTGGTGAAGTGTCGTATTTGACCAGCCGGCCACTGTCCACTGATCATATACTGCCATCTGACCGACCTCTTAACTCGACATCGCTCCCTTCCCTTCCTACATCGGCAAAATCCCAAGAATCCTCGCCATCTCCGTCCTTTTCTGCTTTTGTGTTTGGTCTCATGCCCAACTCCATCTCTTCCCTACTCGTATCCCGCCACACACGCACTCGAGCAGCCCTTCCACCAAACCGGTCATGAGTCGCACTCGCTGTTCCGTCCGTCAACTCAACAACTTCTCCCCTCTTACTCCAGTCTGCAATCGACTCTCTCAGAATCTTCCAGCTCATAACAAAGAATATGACGGCATTCCAGACTCCTTGTAATGGTAAGACAGTTGCTGTACCGACGTTGTAGGCGTACGGACTATCTGAGTAGAACATGCCGCGGATGCGGTTGATGCTGGATGGTATCCATGTCACTAGCACGGACACAGCGAAAAGGAAGCTTGTGCGTAGGTAAGCTCGCTTGATGGGGTCATGGATCTTGAAGCGGTCGGCTACCCGCTGGATGCTTCTTTGTGTTTGAGCAGTGATGTTGTCTTTGGGAGCAGTGCTTTGGATTTGCTTCAGAGGCGATGTTACGATAGTACTGATACCGGGCGGCGGCGGTGGTAGTGGCCTGTTGTAGAGCGCGGGTGTTCTTGGCCAATCATCGCCGGGTTTGTTCTCATCATGGTGAGCTCTTTCTGGCTTGCTGATGGGTGGGAAAATAGAGGATGAGGAAGATTCAGTCTTGGTGTGTGTCACACGCACTTCGGTCACGACGTTGACCGTGCCATACATGTCGGCGCCGGGTTCGGGTGACAAGGGCCAGTCGTTGGCCTAAGGAGTTTCTGGGATCAGCCTCGGTCTGCGAGAAGTGCGTAATGGTGGGTACCAACCTTATTATGTGGTGGAGGGCTCGTGACTGTACCCTTCCTTTGGGTACTAGTCAGGGTAGTGCTGCTGAACTGGTGCAGGCGGTTCCGTACGCGGAAGACATATACCCCTATGCTTAGATAGATGACCATGGACGAAAGAATGCATATCCAAATCAGCATGTAGTAGGTGTAGATGCGCAGCGGGTTCCAGTCATTCGTTATCCAGCACCACAGCTAAAGTCTCGGTCAGCAACGGCGTGTAATAGTCGGGTTTGATATTGATCGGCATGAAGACTTACACCTGCACTTCCGTACACCTGGCCCTTACCCGGCGCTCGAAGTTGTAAGCAGACCAGGGCAACTATGAGAGGCCCACCGTAGCATACGATGCAGTATAGCCAGCCCCATTTCTTGATAGAGTGAGGGTTGCCGTTCATGAAGAAGACCATCACCACATTTACGGCCATGGCCAAAGACCACCAAGGGTCGGACTGTATAAACCTGGAAATCTTGGTCAGTGCTCGACTTCGGATGTCCGGTCATGCCATACTTGACGAGTTGGGACTTACATCTCGAACAGGAACGCCTGAGCCTGGCAAAGCGAGCTCCCTTGGCTAGATAGACCATCGGTGGCGATGATGCTGGCTATAGAAGCCCCTGCGTTGGCAACAGACGCGAACAAAATGAAGGTATTCGGAACTGTTCGTATCCTGAAAGTCGTTAGATCATGGCTTGATCAGGAGCTATGACCAACACTTGCCTCTCAAACAGCGCATAGGCGATAAATATCAGACACACGCTGAACAGACTTAAGCTGCCTCCTGTTCTCTCCAAGACAGCCAGGACAAAGATCTGGTCATCGGTGAATGGCGAACCGCCAGCCATGGTAATAACAGTAATCCAAAGAGCATGTATAACCAAAATAGAAGAGACGAGGTTGATAGTTGATAGTCCAGAAGAACCCAGCAGTAGGCTCAAACCCCGGATGGGTATGAAGCTGTGATCTGTTAACCTCAACCCAGATGAGTGTGGTTATGCTGGATTGTCGACCGGGGATGAGCAAGGATCACCAGCTGGGTTCGACGATCCAGATCATGAGCTGGTCAAATAAAGCCAAAGGCCAAGACGTCCTCCTGAAAGCCGCAATGACCGCAAGAGTGGTGTTTCTGAAGGAAGGGCGGTTGATGGGCACTGACCCAATTCGGCACTGTAGATGTTTCAGGGGTAGGTGTGGCCGTCGCGTGGTCGAGGTCAGTGTGTCTCCCGTCCCGTGGGGTGCCAATGATAAATACGGAAACAGAAGAGAATAGAAATGTAAGTATGGCTTCAGCCTCGAGTATATGAGTTTGAGGCGCTGGAATCATTTCTGAGCTTCAGGCTTACGGTTGAGGCACGACTCGACCGCAGTCGGTAATGTTCGCCCACCGGGGAGGTTGCATATGGAAGGAATGGCATCAGCCTCCCGTACATAGTTTTTCTCCTGATAACCTGGTCAGCCAAATGAAAGCAAGGCATACTCCAATTTTCAGGGTTCGCTATTCCAATGCATTTCCCTGGTATCGGATGATTTCCCAATGGGTTGTTGGAAGTCGAGATGAAGCCGATATCTGATTCTCAACCAGTAGCCACGTAATCCGACTGCTGAATCTTGGAGATACAGGCATCGAAGGTTGGGTCATGTCCGACGCAATATGGATGAATATTCCAAGAAGAAGAGGGGTAGGGACTGGAGTCGCTTGCAAACCGGTGTCCTCGTCAGCTACAGTGAACATGTCCTCTTGTGGCGATGCCGCCGATGCGCTAGAAGCGAGCCATTTGCGCTCTGAGACTATACTGATGGGTGACACAAATGTACCCCAATATCATGTAAGCGACATGAAGTGTGCTGTCGTAAGCCCCTTCTGATAGGCTTTTGGTTGGGTCGGGATGTGGCCTGGTCGACCCGGGCCGTCCTACCAGCCAACGGTCTCTTGCAGGCTGAGTATTGGCAAGGCAGTTGCTGCAAACCATGGAACGCGGACTACCTTCTTCTTTTGGAGACTTTGAGCGAAACGAGACACCAGATATTGGTACGTCTCTCAAGAAGCTGGTTGTTGTCGAAACTTGTGCCGACCGCGCTGGTTCGTACAGGAACATTAGGATGTAGGTGCCGTTCTCTTCGCGCTAAGATCTGGATCTGATCCGGGGAACTAGTGTTGATGACCGTGGGTCTGTGGGCTACCAGACAGACCCTGGGGGTATTGCCGAAGACTCAGTCTTCGAGCTGATATGACAGAATGGGCTGCTGTGGCTGCAGCTTCTCCTCGTTATGGGTTCTTGTGGGTGTGCAGTAGGACCGTTCTTATCATGCCTGATACTGCGATGCGACGCTATCCCCATTGAGAACAGACTTCTGTAAGTGGCTCCCATACACAGCCTGCAGGCAGGAAGGGCTCACAAGAGCTTAATAACGTTTGATATACGCAGCAGGGGTTGTCCGCACTGACTTTGTCGATGCCCCTGGTCTCAGCCCAGACCAACAGATCTTAACAGGGGTAATGAAGTTGTTTTAGCCTCGATGCAAACCGTCGTAGAAAGGATTCTCTGGGTTTGGCGGATAAACTTGGCAAATGTTTGAGGAGGACACTCTGAGTGGCACAGCAAATTCGACACTTGAGCAGTCTCGGTGAGTTTTGCCCGAAATATCCGCAAATCGTCTTGGTTGTGCCTCCTGTGTATGCAGTCATGACAATTGACTACCTATGTTGGATATCATTATTCGTACGCAGAGCTTGGAAGCATATGTTATATGGGCGTACTTCTGCGATATGGAGTAGGAAGAGACAATGCTGGGCCAGACTCCTCACTGGCAGACCGGTCATGGCTGCGTACCGTGTTGTCTCTTTGCTCGCCGGATTTGAGATGGTGTGCACAGAAACCAGGAACCAACAGGTCGGAGATCTATCCGCAAACGAACGCCTCCCGTCTGTCAAGACCAAGTCACACCCAGTGACTGAGCAGTTATGGTTGTCATTCCGAATCCGGTCCAGAAAATCTCGCCTAGGACATCGAATGTTCCATGCAGACATAGAGGCTTCAAGAACCACACTGCAGGAAGAGTTGGGATAACTGGAATGCAGGTACAAGGCAAGGAGATCACGCTTTACCACTGTTCTCGACCCTGAATGCTACAGTAGACCTGGTAGACTCTCTCGTTTGCCCGTAATGTGCGTTGGATCGCAACCAATATCCAATGGACCTTTCCTTGGTTGCCAATTCGGGCCAGGGTCTCAACTTGGTACCGAGTTGTTAATAATATCGTCCCCCCTAGCGACATCTCTCAACTTGAACATGCAGTCTCGTGGCGCGGAACAGCTCTCTAGTTCTTGATGGGGGAGAGAACTGAGTGAACCCGATAGTTGGCAGCCTGCGTGAGGCATATGTTGACACGAGGTTCACTCTTGACAGAATTTGGATAGGGGCAAGTTCTGATTCGGTTCAATTGGTTGAGATCTCTAGTCAAGGACGGTTCTGACATTGACTCTCGTCTCGTTATGAAATCCGCAACAATCGTATACGGCCAGTTGGTCTAGAGACATGACTCAAAAGATGATCTAGAGCGTATACAAGAAGTCTGGCCGCTTGTCGCCGAGCAAATCGATCTCAGAAGCACTCTTGCCCTCGATCAAGTGATCCCTCTTGCCAGCTTTGCGTGCCTTGTTCTCCCGTGAAAGTAGGATCTGCATGAGAAGACTGCCGCCAAAAATGCAGATAGCCAGGTATGCAATAACCGTGGCGTGGCCCTCGAAGAAGCGAGGGCCGCTGAACCAGACGTTGCTCGACACGATGCCGTTGAGATTTCCCCAGCCAATGACGAAGCCTAGTACGATGCCACGTTTGTAGACTCCTTCCGTGTTATTCGCAATCCAGGCAATGGTGATGGGGATACTGGCGTAGATGCCAATTGCACCGAGGAACGTGCCCGCATACTGCACCCCAGGTTTATTGGTAGCGATTAGCATGACGAACCCGGCGATGCCGATGGGTGCCAAACACATGTTGTAGATGCCGCGTTTCTTATGCTTGTCGCTGGCGAATCCGACGGCGACGGTCACGATGGCGGCTCCCGCATATGGTGGTACGCTGAGGAGCTGGTTCTTGACGATGCTCTGGGTGCTGGTAAAACCCATATTGCTGATGATAGTTGGCAGGAACAGACTGAAGCTGTAGAGAGGCATCAGGGGGCCCATGTAGACGAGCATGCCGGCATAGGTCTTCCAGTCCGAGAGCGCTGCCCAGACGTAGGTCATCTTGAACTCTTCGTGCTCGGCACTGCTCTGCTTGTCCATCTTGAGACGACGGATAACGCGGGCACGATCGTCGTCCGACAGGAATTTGGCATCATCGGGGAAGTCGTGGACCATCCAGAAGGAAGCCACAGCGATGACCACGGTCATGAGGCCTTCGATAATGAAGATCCAGCGCCATCCGGAGTACCCGCGAATACCGTCCATGTTCTGGATAGCAGCTGCAAGGAGCCCACCAAAAGAGCCGGATAATGCGGCCGCGGAGAAGAAAATGGCCTTGACAAGGCTGTTAGCCCGCTGAACAACAAATCTGGACAAGAAACGGCCAAACTTACTGCGCGGACTGCAAACTCGTCTCGTTTGTACCAGCAACTGAGGTAGTAGTTCACGCCTGGGAAGAGGCCAGCTTCCGTGACGCCCAAGAAGAAGCGAGCAGTCATCAGCCCACTCCAGCTCGTCACAAAACCCATGCCCACCATAGAGGCCCCCCAGAAGATCCTACCCTGGAGTTAGCGACGGAGAGGTTTTCGGTAACACGAGGGAACAAACATTGTGATCGGCAGGAAGACCGACGGGCGAAAACGCTTGAGCATAATGTTTGCCAGAGCCTCAAAGACGGCATATGAGATGAAAAAAATGGTAAGCGTCAGGTTGTAGTGCGTCGTGTCCATTTTGATGTCGGTCGTTAAGTGAGCGATTTTCGCGTTGCCAATGTTGGTGCGATCTAAAAAGCATACGAGATACAACAGACAGAGCCATGGGATCAGGATCAAGTCCAGCTTCCAGACCAACTTCCGCTCCTGTGAGATACAAAGCACGGGTTAGATATACTCCAGTCATTCGCTGTCTGCGCTCTTCTGCACTATAACGTACCACTTCTGCTTTCTGCGCATCGCTGAGACCGGCGTCAGGATCCGCGGGCAGTTCGGTGAAGGAGAAGACGACCTTCTCGTTGGGACTCCCCTTTTCGAAGTCGCTGAGGGTGCTCATCTTGGCGTAAGTCGTACAGGAAGGATTTGTACCACCTCAAAACCGGTGCAGCTTCTCGATATATATCCGCAGGCGGTGTATTGGTATTTACTCTTGGTCTTCAAGACGGCAAGAGCAGTACCATAGGAACCCGGGCTAAGATAAACAAAGAAAGATTGAGTGACAGACACAGCAAAGCAGACTTGAAATAGGACGAGAAGACAGGACAGGACCAAGCCAATATTGCAGAATGTGGCGGCAGTATTGATAATAAGAACAAAAGCCTACTGCCGAGGTGGATGCACCAGACGCTGCACTGTAGGGCTTGCACATGGGCATACAGCACGTAGGACAGACTCACAAGTACACACGTTTTGCCAGAGTCGGGCTGGCCACTCAAAACTCACCGAGGATTACACAGATCTCCAGGGATTGCCATTGCCGGGTAAGCTTCCATCCCTGGGTTTCTGCCTTCATGGACAGCCCAAGCCAATAGAGGCGGGAAGCTGCAGTGTCGAGTGTGCGCCGCTAAAACACAGAAAGACGTTGAGAACATGCGGATAACAAGCATCGCATAGGTTCGACAGGGGTTGAGGACGCAAGGAGGTATGTAGGTAGATCAAGGATCAAGCGAAATCCAAATGCCATCGAGGACTCGTGTTGCACCAGATAGCTAAGTATAGCCGTTCATTACCATGGATGTGCTCGACTCGACAGCGACTTTGGATACGTGTCGCTGAGACGGAATCCTACCCTAGTCTGCAACATGCGCATCAACCAACCGACCACTTCTCAAGCACTTTCTGTGCCATTGAGGCGTCAGGCAGCTCCGACGCCGCAGCGGTGCAGCAGCATAGATTTGGTAATTAGACCGTGCCGTCTCTTCATTGATTGCTGTGAAGGCTGCTCGCTGGGGAAAATCTGCATGGGAGAGACGATTGTTTGCTTAGACACTTTGGTGAGAAGTTTTGGACAAACAAGCATCCCTCGCATCGAACGCGCTTGGGGGCTCTTGGGGGCGGAAAATAATCTGCGAATCGTGAGCCAGACCGAAAGCCTCATGTCTTGTGAAGGATCATTGTAAAGGATTCTGCCACCAAACTTGAATCTCTCCATGTATCATGGCTAAGCTTGCACTCCGATCCCCCGCTTGCCGATCAACAGCGTCGATTACTGTAGATTGCCAACAACGAGTTGCATGCAACTGCAATGCCAGAAGCAATCGGCGAGAAGGAGAAGTGATATCGAAGCAAATCCGGAAGTTGATGGGCTGCAGGCCCGGGAAAGGCTCTATGCACGGCAGCGGACCGAATAGCGCCATTGGACACCCCGTGTCAGGCTCATCTCCGGCTACTCAGTCCGAACAGCCTGCACCGTCACCTCGGGTCCCGAATAAAGCCACCGAGAACTGCCACTCGGCAACGCAGAACTGCGGACAAGTAACACCGTCACATTCTGCTGGCTGATCTCTCAGGTCGAAGCAAACAGTTTGCAACGTCCCTGGGGCGCGAGCAATGCATGTGATGCATGGCATCCATTGCTTACAGCACCTTAGAAATCATGTCATCGGCCAATGGCAATGTGCCCTGCCGACAACTCGGATCAAGATGGTTGCTGAATGGTATGGAACGCTCATCGGCAACTCGATGATCGAGGAATTCCTGGCAAATGTTAGCAGAGAGACCAACGAACGCCATTACTTCGAAGGGATACTTCAACATATTCTGTAGTACATACCACCCTATAATGCGCAATACGCGGCAAGAAGTAACCACCTCAGTTGCCAGAGGTGTCGGTTTTGGGGTGAGTGGAGGTTCAAATGGAAGGTGGGAAAACAAGCGACACAGGTGGTCTCGTCCACCTGGACTACGCATGTTAGCGGGGTACCTTAACAATCGCGGGTATCAAGACAACAGAATCCGGTCAGTGACACGACTTACAGTCAATTAAACGAACAGAATAGAGAAGTCGAGACGATGAAACGACGACTAATCAGGTACCTTTGGTACGAATGTATCGGCAATTTAACGTGCCGAGAGTTCTGTAAACTTGTACTGCGCTAACGTGCGTAAGGTATTCAGGTGCACAAGTTATTGAGAAGTGCGGACCTTGGTCAGATAACCTCGTTCGGCAGGAACGGGATTTCGAAGACGTCACCATTTCTCGTCGACACGATGATCCACGCGTATTGATCGCTTCCTCAAAAGGAAAAAGAGGACCTGAGATGGAGAATGACACAGTAGTGCTAACATTGTAAGGCAGGCGCAACCGCTGTAGACTTTCTTTTTCGGTCGTGTAGAACGTCTACCAAGCCATTGTTGCAGACAAGCAAAAAGCCATAAAATCCCGAATCGCCAGCCATGTCTCCCTCCAAGTCTCAGCCCGGGGACAACCTCGGATTCAACTGCGCCCTCGTGACCGGAGGCGGCGGCGGAATCGGCAAGGCGATATCCCAGTACCTCATCTCAAAAGGAAAGAAGGTCATCATCGCCGGCAGAACAGAGTCCAAGCTCCGGGAAACGGCCAAGGAGATAGGGGCTGCGGCTTACTACGTCCTCGACACCGGCAAGGTGGCTGAGATACCACGCTTCATCGAGGGCATCACCAAGGAGCACCCTGAGCTCGACTGTCTGGTCAACAACGCAGGGGTCCAGCGCCCGCTGAAAATACTGGAGGACCAGGACTTTCTCACCAAGGCGGACCAGGAGATAGACATCAATATCCGTGGCCCCATGCATTTGACTCTGGGTCTGCTTCCGCACTTCCGGTCGAAGAAGGATGGAGCAATTGTGATCAACGTTTCGAGTGTGCTGGGTTTCATTCCGTTCTCTGTCATCAACCCGGTGTACAACGGGACCAAAGCCTGGCTGCACTTCTGGAGTATGAACCTCCGAACACAGCTCGCGCAAGGCGGCGCCGACAACATCAGGGTCATCGAGATAGCGCCGCCTACCGTTGCCACAGATCTCCACCGTGAGAGGGAGAATCCGGACGACAACAAGAAGGAGAACAACCCGGATGCGCTATCGGTGGACGAGTTCATGGAGGAGGTAGCTGCAAAGTTGGAAAAGGGCGATGACACGATTGGGGCTGGGATGAGTGCTGATGTTGTCAAGAAATGGTACGATCAGTTTGGCGAGTTCTACTCGAATAAAGCAGGTGGAGGAAAGTAGAGCAACCTATGTAGCATAGCGAGCAAGCGTACAAGGCGTTGGTTCAGTTTCGTTTCCCCTTTCCGTGCCAAGGAACCGACCATCTGGAGGCCGGCTTCACAGCAGCGTCGGACGCATCCTGCATTTTCTTGAAGGAGCTCTGCTGCAGCACCATCCACCGCCCTTCCATTTCCTGCTGGCTGATGAACCCCCGACCGCCGTCTTCGCGCGTGTCCTCGTCCATCTGTCCATCATACCCCCCATCAGCAAGGCCGAGCACGCGACAGAGCGCTTCCGCCTTGCCAATTAACCATTTTTCTTGACGCAGGCCGTGCTTCCAATGTCCAGGAAGCACCTTGTAGCCAAGGTAGGCTCCAAGTAGGACACCAGCGAAGCAAGCATTGGTGTCGGCATCGCCACCGCGCATGATGAGGTCGGTGATAAGCTCCTCGAACACCGTCTCCTCGACAAGTGAGCGGTTGTCTCTCGCTGCCATCTTCCTCATGGCTTGTCGCAGAAGCACGATCCCGGATCCAAGGGTCTTGTAGACGTACCCAATCGCAGGTGGATCATCAAGTTGAAGAACGTCGAGGACCTCGGCATTGACATGCTTTTCCAGCTCCGACATGTCCAGCTTATACGCCGCTGCATCTTCAACCTCATCTTTCCCACAAGCCTCTTCAGCAGTACCAGTGAGCCGTCCTCTCTGCTCCAAGTCCCGCTCAAACCACACCACCGCCCTCGCAACCAACCCATCAATATCCTCCTCGCGACTAACCTCTCCCCGGACCACACCCCTCACTAAACCAGTGCCAATGACACAAGCAACCACACACCGCGGATCAACATGCGTAACCCGCGAGATACTGGCCGCAACAGCAAAGGCCTCCTCCTCGCCCCGCCAGAGACACATCAGGCCGAGCGGGTGCGTCCGCATCAAACTTCCGTTCGGCGCGATCCGCCGCCCCGTCCGCACCCAGTACGGCGTCGACACCGCCTCCGGATCGTCTTCGAAGCCCTTGGTCGCGACTACTGTGCCCACCAGTCGGCCTAGGCCCAGCGGCATGGTGTCCAGCGCTCGCAGGCCTTGCTGCACCCAGACGCGGAGGCGAGAGGCGAATTGCTTTTGCGTCGGGAGTGGCGGGGGGTCGTCATCTTGGTTGTCTTCGTTGGTTGTGCGCGCGGTGTGCAGGTGGGATAGCAGAAGTAGCAGAGCGTGGTCTGTGTCGTCCGTCCAGTCACCGGGAGTCTTGGGACAGCGGTGTGTGTCAAGCTTGAAGGGAGTAGGCGTCGGGAGGAAGGTGAAGGAGCGCGATGGGTAGGCTGCAGCTGCTAGTGGCGCGGAGAGGAACTCGGTGTAGAGACCTATGGCGTCGCCGAGGGCGGAACCGACCAGAGCGCCGATGGTTCGGTCGTGGAGAGCTGCTCTGACCAAGGCGTTGGCTGATGAGAGCTCGGCGAACTTGCTGTGGGGTGTCATCTTCATGGACTTTCGAGTTATGCTTGGACATAGACATGTTGTGATGCACATGGGTAGGCGAGAGCACACAGCACTTTATGGTGTTGTGCAACTCGATGCCTAGAAGCGGCTGATTGACTTGTGGAGGCGAAGCTGAAAACGAGGCGTCGAGTCCTATCCTTTGGAATGCGTGATCCCAATACCAACAGGCATCCGCCAAGGAGAAATTCAACTGGTAAGCCACCTGATGCAAACAATGCTAGAATTCCCATTTGTCGTTGCGAAGCCGCGCTATCGACTACAAGGCAGCTAAGATGCTATATACAGTTGGGATGACGCCCTGCATGCCACCAAGCGCAATTCCATCCAGAGGCACCATGCGCTCTATCGTGTTCTCGACATATATACAGAAATCGGAGACATATACAATAATCCGTCGGGGAAGTATCATGGATTAGAGGCCGACTCCTCAGACATGCTGAGCCATGCCTAGCGTGTTGTTGCCGCCATTGAACGCGACGAATTGTGACTTAAAGAAGATATCGCCCCAGATCTGGAGGTCCGATGTGGTAGCCTGGACACCGCCGAAGCAAGCTGTGACGCCAGTGTTAGCGATGAATATGCATGAACTGAAATGGAGAAAACTCACTGTTACCCTGGACCTGGGCGAAGTTGATGTCCTCGCCCTTAACCCGGGCTTGGTAGATACCACCCACATCGAGAATCAGATCAGGGAGCGTCGCGTCACATGGAACAGTGACACCGCCGACCGTAGCATCGTTTACGGCACCCTGGACCTGGCCGTAGTAGCCGTCGGCAATCTCCTGGCTGGTGAGGATGAGGGTGGTGCCAGTGTCGGCAATTGCCTGTGCAGCAGTAGCGGTCTGAGCTGTACCGTTGCCGACAGCGAAGCCCGCGGTGGCGAACTGCCAGAACCCTTGGGTGGTGTTGACCGGAATCCACGCCATGGCGCCGGTAAACTTGGCGCTGTCGATGCGACCGAACTCGTATGCGCCGACGGCGTTCTTCCGGAGGTCGGCGGTGAAGACAGGCTCGGCAAGGGAGGGCATGACGTTGTCGAAGAAGGTCTTTTGCTGCTGAGGCTTGACCGTGTTCAGCTTGGAGAAGGCAAGGCCAAGAAGGCCGTTGTTTGCTGTGTCGGAGACGAAAGACTGCGAAACGGCCGTCGCCAGCTCAATGGCCTGTTGAGTAACCGTGGCGCCTCCGATGACAACTGTGTCTGTGCCAACGTTGCCGGCGGCACCTGAGCCATCGCCGTAAGAGATGGAGAAGCTTGCACCATTGATCATCTTGAAGCCCGTAGACTTTGTGGGGTCATAAACGGTGTGGCCTGTAGTCGCTTTCGCGCTCAGCTGCGAGTTGAAGACCCAGAGATCCGACGAGCCAGAGTCGAAGTCAAGGTTGAGTGTCTGACCGCCAATCTCCACCGGCGACAGGTATTCCACGTCACCTGCTTCTGGTGTTGCTGTGACAAGGCCTACACCAGCGGTGCTGTTTCCGACCGCAGCAGTAGTGCCGTTGTTCCCGCCCACTGCTGCGCCGGCTCCCTTGCCCCCCTTGCGGCCCTTGCCCTTGGCCTTGCCGGTCTGCGATGAAGCCTTGGTCTGGACATTTTCGGTAGAATCTGGCTTGCCCTTGTTGTTGATGGCGTCCAACAGCGCTGGTGGGACATCCATCCTGTACTTCTGATACGCCTTCAAGAGCTCCCTCGGTCCATCGTGGCCTTTGAAGTTTGCATTTCGCACCCGCTCAACCTTGAAGGATCGTTTTTGAATGGCTCTCGGTGCCGCTGATACTAAAGACGCCAACAGGCCAAAGAAGAGAAAGATATTGAGAAAGGAAGGCATCTTGTTAAAAACAGCAACCACACCAGGTGGGCGAAGACGAGTAAAGAGAGGAAGACCGAAAAGGGTATATGCTCCGGTACTAAACAGAAACCAAAGGCCGCACCTAGGAAGAAAAGGTGACGGCGAATAAGGAAAGGAAGGCAGAATAAGGGATATAGAAAGGAAGAGGAAAACAAGAACGTCAATGTGGAAGCCATCTCCTTATGTCGAAAAGCACTAGCTTGACAGATTCCAGGAGGCCTTTCCAGGCCTGCCCAGGGTCCATCTCGGCCCCAGTCCAGTGGAACAACCCTCCTTGTTTGAATGTTATAACCTATGAGCCCGAAGCAGCAAAGCAACGTCAACATTCCACCCGAGAGCTGGTCCACGACGCCCATTGCAACAAGTTTGTAAGGAGGTCTTTGCTCGAGAGCCACATGTGGTCCACCATGGCTGGTAACAGTGGAAAGCAACAGGGGGCCAAAACGAGCCTACGGGCAAATGCCCCACTGCTCAGGAACGAGCAGGGTTGGCGGCGGTTCTGAATTGAAAGCTTGAAACCTGGCGCTGTCCATTGAAATAACGATGTGGCAGTGGAGTGGCCTCGCAACAAGCCACATCGAACAATGCTCGAAAGCACAGACTAGAGCGACAAGGATGGCCTGGCTAACGATGTTTGAATAAGAATCGGGCGACGTTGAAGCTTTTAGGCCAAGGTCTTGACCAGGAAGCCAAGCTCAACGGAAGCCAGCATCCGGATTCTCATTGCCAGGTTGTTGCCCTACATTAGGGCAGACTGTTCGGGGCTGTTCAGAGTTCTGGAATGTTGCGGGCACTCCCTTTGAGGCTCTTGTGTTTCAGCTGCGGCAGGGTTGTGGGAGATCGACCCAGCGCTTCTGCTGGGTCCGGTGCGCTCTCGGCGCCATGTCGATCTCCCATCGGAACATAGGGACGATCAACCTGGGCAAACACTTGGCCACCCCAGATTGAAAGAAACGGAAAAGGAAAATGAGAGAGGCTGAGGCCATCTATGGTTGTGCATGCAGCATGCAGCGACACGATAGGGAGCATCCATCTGCATGTCTGAAAGCATGATAACGAGGGCAAAGGACGGTGCTAGCGAGGCTGGCGAGGCGACCACGTCGGTCAAGCAGTCAACATGATGCTGTTATTGGGGTATTCCGTGGTACGTAAGCTCGAGCTGGGGTATGTCTGAGCCTTCGGAGGGAATCTTGAACAATGGAATGCTTCAGCGAAGGAAACGGTCCTTCCAACCACTTGCGTGCATGTCCACAATCCAGGTTAGCAGTGGCAGGAGGTTGAAACAACGTGCTGGTTCGAAACCGCGCCTGACGACGGCCATCCGCCAATCGATTCGGCGTCCTTCAGATACTGCTGAAACATCAAGTACGCGTCCGGCTCTTCCTTGCTTCACAATTGACAATTCGACATCCAAGCGAGCCACGACCGAGTTTCGCATCATAAGATCCTCTGATATCATGAGGTGTGCTGCTGATCAGTGATCGCCGTGGATCTCTCAACACGAACCGACGGGAGCCTGAGATTGCGCGTTCTGTCGCTCCTGCACTCTTCCATAAAAGGAGGTTCGCAGTCGTTGCCTTTCCTTTCATGACGTTAAAAGGTTTGAACGATTGCGATTCCGCATATGCGTGCAACTGGATTTGGAAATTAAACCCGTTTGGACAGTTCTTTCTTGTTGAAGCCTGCAGCTTCGAGCTTTTAAGAGGAGGCCGCCCTTCGCATCGTTGCGCAAATATCTCCAGTTCCGTTGTGTCGGTGTTGGAACAAGGTAGCGACGGGTGTTATTGAGTTTGATTGTCCCAAGATTGATCAGAATGTTGCCGCAGCCACGTCCGTGGACCGTGATGGTAAAGACTTAAAGTATCTTCCTTCGCCTTAGAAGTGTACCTTGTCTGCCAAACAGGTAGCAACGCCACGGCTACATAAAGGAGCGTCCATAACGGGCTTTCAACTGCTTGAGGGCCATCATCACCTCACAAGAAGGACTGCAGCAGGGCCATATCATCCATGGAAAGCCTGGCATATGTGCAAGTTATAGATAACAGCCAAGCCGGTCAGATTTCCCATCTTCTGCCATGTTCGCTCCTGAGCATTATCTTGATCAGGCAAGACATCAGTTTTCCAGAATTGAAGAACGCTCAGAGGACCCCACCTTCCATCGTGCCCCGCCCCACCAAAATCGCGGTCAACCGCGACAAGCAGACGACGCAATCACGTGACTGATTCTGCAGGTAAGCTCTTTCCGTTTCCAAAACAGAGCTTCCTGCCGAAGCGCTTGAGCCAGGAGCGCGGAGCCCCGCTCACCGTCTCAGCTGATCAGGCCAAACTTTAGGGGTCCCCAGCCTCTCGCCTCCCGCACTTCCACTTAGGCACATCCCCATCTGCAACCGGTGTGACAAAACGGTGAGATTCGCATCAGTATCACGGAATTTGACATCGTCGCATCTCGTCGCGATAAGAGAAGCCCGATCTTCTTTCCTGCGGGGGATACCTAACTCGGCTGTCCATCCCTGCCAATATCAATACAGACTTCGTCCCAGCCCTGGATCGACTCAGCCTGTCGCCGTTGTGACACGGCGGCTGCACAGTGTCCGCGTCGTCTTCTATCCTCACACCTCAGCTTTCCGTTTGGCCACTTGGTTTGCGGAGCTCTGTCAGTACATAATATCCTCGACCGCCTCGACGTCCCTTTGTGCTCGACGCGGCACGTCTGGCCATGTCTGAGGACGACTACTCGCGGGCGGATAACTCGGTTGCTCCGCCTCATGTCCCCGGCAAGCATCGCGGTCCCCGCTTCACGTGGAATCCCGCGTACGAGGTCACCTTCTTCCGCTCGCTATGTGATTCCGTCAACCGCGGCCTGCGGGAGGGCATGACCTTCAAGGCGGAGGCATGGGACCGCGCCGCGAAGGCCCTGGTTGACAATCACAATGCGTATGCGAACAAGGGCCATCTCATCAACAAGAGCGACAACGCGCGCAAGAAGTACCGCATGTGGCGCGGGCTGAGGGAGAGTCCGGACTTTTATTACGATCCAGAAACAAAAACCATTACTGGCAGTGAAGAAGCGTGGCAGAAGCACATGGAGGTATGTTTGGGCGTGATGCGCGTCGTCGCTCGCTACCATAGTACACCGCTAATCGCGCACACAGCGAGAGCCCCTGTCTCGATCATTGAGGGGACGCGCATTCGAGTACGAAGGCTTCTACGAAATCCTATTCCCCGACGTCATCGGCACCGCCGGCGCGCCGAAGCGAATCACGTCGCGGAAACGAAAAACTATGAACAGTACCGATACGGAAGACCAAGCCGAGCACGACACACCAAACACGACCGTCATGAACCTGCTAGCGGACGCGACATACGGCAGCAACAATGGCACCATGCCAACGAATGCGCAGCTGCAGCACCAGCAGCAGGGGCAGGTGCGCCAGGCGACCAGCATACCGGCCCCCTTGCCCGCTGGCGCACAGCAGCAACGGCCGACCTCCGCAGCCCTCCCTCCCCGCAACTCAGTCACCACGACCTCGGCGCTGACACCGCCGGAAGAAACACCCCACACGCGGCAGCGCTTCCTGGCGCTCGGCGACCAGCAGCGCCCCGACAAGCGCAGGAGGACAGACTACGTCGGTGTCCAACCAGCCGTCGGCCCATCGCCCCAGAATCACGATGGCGGCAACGGCGTCAACGGGAACAACGGGAATAACGGCATAAACGCCCTGGCGGAGGCGCTCAGGTCAGCCAAGTCGGCGAGGCCAGGATGGTCGGAGCAAGCGCTCGACATCTTCTTCCGCGATTTTGGAGAGGAGGACATGGACCTGCAGATCAAGATCGCTGAAAAGGCTCTTGCGGCGGACGAGAACAAGGCGATGGTGTTTTGCAAGATGCCGGTTCTGCTACGGAAGCATTGGGTCAAGCGGTTGAGGGAGGTGCACAACGGGCACAACAACCGCACCTGACCCACTTGCATTTCGTGATGGTTGCGTTTCTTTTGGGATTGGAGCATGTTTTATCCTTCAGGCTTTTGTTGCAGGCCGCGCTGCGTGGCTGTTTACGAAGAATCGTTTTTTTGGTTTATGCGGTTTGAAGCGGAGACCTTCTTTCTGGATGTCAAGGGGATCGGAGGGATCGGGGAGATCCAGTGGACTTGCTTTCCGCTTGCATGAGGCGTTAGACGGCGTTAGGATTACCCGATATTTGGCAAGTAAGGTTTGAAGAGAGGTATTCTGGTGGCCGTTGTGTGGGAATGAGTGATGATCCAGTTCGAGCTTGACGACACTGTCGTTTCGAGGGAATGTAATTCTAGCATGGAGCCTTCATGGTTCGGCGATCGTTTGAGGTGAAGGCAGCGATTTGGAAGCATAGAACTGTCGTTGGACAAGCAATGCTTAGCGAATAAGATATCCCTGTTCGTGTACGGGCTTTTGAATACATAACCTTCAGCACAAGCGCATTCCTGGTTCAAGGCACCAATAGTTACTTCTGGGGGACAAGAGAGGTCTTCATGTAGTTTTGCTCGCAGCCCAAACATCAAATGAATTGCTATCATGTGCCGCAGAGAGATAGAGTACTTGTACACAATCCATCACACCTAAGGAGATGAGAGACGCCCATGAGGAGAGAGCACCAGAAAAATGAAGACACGCCTGGTATGTATGTCCCGCAGCCCAAAACCTGCTCCGTGCTAGGGACTCGCTGCCAATCCGTCCGTAACCAGAACTTCTCCACGTCACACATTCACATCTAAGCCTTTAGCCGATCGACTATTGCTTCTTGCCCTTGCCCTTCTGGAGGTAACTGATGGTTCCCTGTTAGTGATCATGCAGATATGACAAATTGGGCCATCCGCTGTGTGTGCAGTACTTACTTCGTGAAGACACCCTCAAAAGCACCGACAACGCCCAAGACACCGAGACCGATACCAGCATGCTTCCAGCTGAAACGGCCACGCTCGTACAGCCCCCACGCCTTGTAGCCCAGATATCCGCTCAGACCGACAA
Source organism: Coniochaeta ligniaria NRRL 30616 (assembly GCA_001879275.1). NCBI lineage: Eukaryota > Fungi > Ascomycota > Sordariomycetes > Coniochaetales > Coniochaetaceae > Coniochaeta > Coniochaeta ligniaria. Next base: position 3,833,524 of record KV875095.1, read on the forward strand.
CAGCGAGGAAGTTGCTGAGGACGAGGGCGCTGCTGGCGCCATCGGACAGGTTCTCGAACTGCTTGGTGAGCCAGTTGTCGGCCTGGTGGGCCTTGCGCGAGGCCTTCTTCTTGGCGAGGTCGGCCTCGGCGCGGACCTTGTCGGCGGCCTCCTGGGCCTCGCGTTCGAGGTTCTGGCGGGTGGCTTGGGTGTCCGTCTTCACGTCCTGCTCCAGGAAGTCCGAGGGCACGGTGTGGACTGAGGGAGCGTCGACGTCGATCAGCGATGAGGTGCTGGTGCTCTCGGAGACCTCGACTTGGGGTGGCTGAGGGGCGGCAGCCTGCGAGGAAGGATATGTCAGTACCGTGAGCTATTTTGCGCTCCGAGCGGACACGTGTCGAGTCTTCTACCAGGATCCGGCCGCAACGCAGATCCTAGTCCAGCAAATATGCAGAGACACATTGACATGTAGTACGCGGGTTGCGATGATGGCAAGTAAAGCCAAAAGATCTGTACTCACCTCCTCGGGGGTCTGCTTGGGCCCCTTGGCGGCAATCTCAGCGTACGACACTGTTCGCGTGACGTCAGTTTCAGAGGTCCTCGGTATTGTGCAAATAACGGATGGCTTACTGTTGGCAGGTTGGGATGAAAGCGATTGAGGTGTAGAGGTCAGGGTTTGCGACTTGATGCGATGCACAAGAAGAAGGTGCGGGCTGTTTTTGATTGCTTGACGGTGATGAAGGTTGCTGCTGGTTGGAAGTGTAGCAGAGAAGCAAAGAGTGGGAACATGTGATGTCGAGGGAGAATCCGGATCGTCTGCCTTGGAGCTGAAAGTGGAGATGGCGACTTCAAACCCCTGCCACCAATGACGCACGCGGCTCATGAGTCGCTCCTTAGCGCTTTCCCAGAGTTTTAGCACAGTAAACCCAGCATCAACACCACATGACAGACGGATCCACATGCAGTAAAGGGAAGTGGGAATACCGACTAAAGGCAAGTTGTTAAGCGAACCGTAGTCGTGTCGGGCCATGGACGTCGCGCATACTGGACAAGCCAGGCCATCGAGTTGCCAAAGTCTGGAATATTTGCTCGATCAGCTTTGGGAGGGGAACATTTGTATTCCACAGGACTTATATATACAGTGCTGTTATACATCTACCATCTAATAGTAATACACCTCAGCAGACAACCTTCCAAAGACTCTTCAAGCCAACAGACCCGCCTATTGCTTGCCCCTGTTCGCGCTTGTAGCATCAACAGCCGCCGTAGGCACGCCAGGGTGTTCCTCGCTCGTGACCTCGGGTTTCCTCAGCTGCTGGATTGTCTCCTCTGCTGGACGCTGTGTCTCCTCTACCTTCGGCTCGTCGCTGGTCTTGGGGAGATCATCTCCGGGGCCAGCACCTTCAGCGCCAGCCAAGGCTGGCGCAGAGTCGTCCTCCTCGTCGTCTTGTAGCTCGGCGCCGTAGATCTCGGGGTATTTCCGGAAGCAATCCTGCATGTGCTGGAACTTGTCGATGCAGTCCATGCCCTTGGGCTCCGCCTCTGAGAAGACGAAGCAGCTGAATGCGGCCTTGAAATCCTCGCCGCAGGGGCCGTGGGCCATGCCGCCCAGACAGGGGCAGTCCCAGTTGATCTCGCCCGTCTCGGGGTTGAAGGCGCCCTGCTGGCCGGCCTCCTCCTCTAAGGCTTCTGGCGAGCCCTCTTGGAAACCAGGTTGAGCCTCACCCGGGGCAGCGCTCGTCGTTTGTTCCGACGACGGCGACTCGCCGGGCGACGTGGCAGCGGGAGCAGAGGGCGTGACAGCCGAGGTTGCTCGTGTTTCTCGTCGCTTCTGCTCGATTACGGCTTCGACGGTTGGGAGGTCGGAGTCGGAGAACTGTGATGGGGCAGGAACCGTTTGGGCTGAAGGCAACATAATGCTGGTTAGCGCCTCCCGTACAGAAGATGATGATGTGCGACGAAAGCGGCCACGGGGCTACTTACGAATTGGCTCATCTGCGAAGATCGGGCTCGTGTTGTACCAGTAGACGGCGGCAACGGCCAGACCCCATCGCGCCGCAGTGCCTTTCCATGATCGCCTTTGGTTCGTAGGGGCTGTGGTGAGGAAGCGGCGCGAGGTCGAGGTGAGGGATGGTGTTGGCCGGATAGCGCGCAATGCGCCCGGAGACGATCTGAGGGCGGTGCGATACATGGCTGCTGCTGCCAATGCTAGAGCTTGAAACGAATGAACAAAATAGGTACCACCAACAAGCAACGCAAAGACGAAATCAAGGAGAGTCGTACGAGTGGACAACTCAGAACAGGTGAGGAGATGGTGGTGACGGCGTCGTCGTCGTGGTTGGTAATCCGCTAATCGACAAAATTTCTGGGCCGTCAATCGTAGCTTCTGATTGGCTCTTCTGCTTCCTGTACCGCCGTGATGCCCGGAGCGCGTGGGCCCACTATCCTCAGCACCGGATTCCGGAACGACACTCGCTGTCGCGACTCGCGAGCCTTCTTCAACTTTAGTTTCAAGTCCGATACCACCGTATTGCACCATGAAGCTCTTAGAGCTGTTTCTCTTTCGAACGAACGTTAGCTCAACAAACGCTTTCTCAGCCAAGCCTATTGATGTGTTCGCAAAACGAGCACACTGAACGCCGAGATGAGCGGCATCTCCTAGAGGATCTCCAGTTTTCGAAGTTGCGCATTACCACTTACAGTAGTCCTATCTTTAGGTAAAGGTCCATATAGCTAGAGAAATCAAGTATCAACAGTATCTCGATGAATTGAGCCCTGGAGGTTACAGAACTTGCACTCCATCCGATGGTTATCGCGGCCCCTTAGTCATCTATCCGATGTCTTGAATGTCCGATAAAGACTTAAAACCGAATGGCCAACGGGAACCTCAACTTTGATTTATCTTCAACTCTGTATCTTTATAAATTCGCGGCCGGAGACCTATGAAATGGGTGATTTGGGAGAAGTAGGACCTACAATATGGGAACCTGCGAACCTATTCCGCAAAGATGCGGCCAATGACGGGGATCAGTCTTCAAGTCCAGCACCTCCGTTTGGTCTAATTATCCTCAACCAACCATTGGGACACTTCACTGGTGTAAGGAGACTGTGGGATAACGGTAACGCACTTATTGCATCCAGATGCCACTTAATTCAGGGTTGACTGACTGTAAATCTTCGTAGCTCAGACGCATATCGCAGCTGACGGAGGGGCTAATTGCCTCTACGAAGCTGGTGTTGCTCGTGGGGAGCATCTATTCGTACGTTGTTCACTTCGCGTCACGATTCAGGCATCATGCTGAGTACTTGTTGCTGATTCTTTCAGGACGACCTCGATACCATCATCGGCGACTTGGACTCGCTAAGAGACGACGTCCGGCACTATTTCGAGGCGCCCCCTCGGCAGACCAAGATCATCCATGATCCGGACCAGTACTCTACAGACTTTGGCAAGGCTGTGAAACACCTCAGGAATTCTCATACTGGGCCAGTCGACATCGTCACTCTCGGTGGTCTTGGAGGACGAGTAGACCAGGGCCTGAGTCAGCTCCATCATCTCTATCTCTTTCAGAAGGAGCCCGGTTACCGGCAGGGCCGGGTGTTCCTCGTCTCAGAAGAGAGTATAACGTTCCTACTAAAGAGCGGAAGCCACAATATCAGAGTGCGCGACGGCGGGGAAGAGATTTTTGGAAAGCATGTGGGCATCATACCCATCCGAGAACCGAGCAGAATCACGACCAAAGGCCTCGAGTGGGACGTCGACGACTGGGAGACGGACTTCGGCGGCCAAGTGAGCACGAGCAACCATGTCCTGCCTGAGACGCAGGTTGTCGAGGTGCATACTACGAAAGACGTGATCTTCACCATCGCCGTCAGGCAACTGCAATGATGCCCGCTGGCGGCAGAGAAATGAATACCAGAATAGATGTTTTGAATTACGCTTGGGGATAATACAGCTGTACAACACCATAGAGCCCATGACATTGCCCTTGCCTTGTCGTCCGAACGCCGTGCCAAACCCCTTGATCAAGAGACCAGACATGCATGATATTGCGTGCAATGCAAAATATGACCGATTTGCTCACCGCAGATAGTGTAGCACCAGCCAGCAGAACAAGAAGAACACAATGACGCCGCCCCAGAATATCCACTTGTCCTGCTTGGCCCTCCTCTCGATCATCCGTATCGTATTTCCCGACAGCCCAAGCGTACCAGCCACGTCGTACAGCCGCTTCTGCGCGCCCTTCAAAGTCTCTCGTTGGCTCCCCAGATCGCCCAACACAGCTTGGCCACGGGCAATGTACTCGTCCAGCGCCGAGTTCGTGCTTGCGAAGAAGTTGTGCTCGCGCGCGACGTGTGCTTCTCGACTTATGTCTCCCCCGCCACCGCTCGAGTTCCGCGCGTGCCCCATCCCGCCGCTGGAGATGCCATATCCGGACGCGCTCGCAGAAGCCGAGGTAGCGTTATTGTAGGGGTTTTCGGGCGTGCTGGTCACGAACGGCCTCCGACCAAGAAGCTCGGCGCGGTTCTGCGTCTGCACCACGTCATCCCGGGCGGCCTTGAGGCCGTCTAATTGGGAGCGGTACTCGTGCAGCTCGGCGCGGAAGTTTCGTATCCGCTCGAATGCCTTCTCTTGTTTTGCGTTGTTGAGCTCTTGCTTGGCTAGGGTGTTGTACTCGTCTAGTGTCCGGGCGAATGATGTGAGGCTCGCGGAGAGGGCGCCGAGGGCGGCTGGAGTCAGGGCGGAGGGGGAGGGTTGAGATGGGTCGTCATTTGTGTAGGATGGGTTCACGAGGGCAGAGAGGTCCTTGCGGATGGAGGTGCTCTGCTTGAGAGCGGAGTTGAATGCTGTGTTCTGTTTAGTTAGCATCTTTTTGGGCGAAGCGCGTTGTGTCTGCTGGGTACTGGACTTACCATGGCTGGTGGTTGAAGATATACCTATCCAGGCGTGCTTCAACACAATATAAGGGAAAACGTGTCCTGCTGTAAGGAGTCGCTGGTGCCTCGAGGAGTCAATTTTGGTGATATATCCTCCTGATGCTGCTCATGAAAGGTGGCTTCTGGCCCAAAGCTGTCCCCCCGTCGTTCTCGAAGAAAGAAGTGGGTCCCTGTGTATCCGACGTCACTGCCTGTCAGGGTTAGGGTCAATACAGTCAAGCGGAACTCGGCATGGAAATATCCGGCTCCTTCCAACCTGCACAGGACGGCCTTGTTGACGATGTCGGGCACGCGCGTCTGGCTCCAACAGTTCATCCTCCTCGCTCACGATGCTGCTAGCCTTTACAGGCATGGCTCGCTATTGTGATCAACTGTGCTTGTCAGGGGAGGGCTGCTGCCTGGCCGCTGCAACGGACTCCGGACTACAAGTAGACCATTGCTCCTCCAGGCCGTGACTTGGTCTTCTGTCCCCTTCACCGTCGTCTCACGTTCCCCCATCCTACTGAGCCATGGCCTCCTCCGGAACCACTTGCACTCACACCGCGCTTCATGTTGAAGTATCGCCGCATGCGGAGGAAGCCGGCTTCTCTCCGCTATCTGCGTCGAAGCTTGCAGCAGCTGCCAATCCCTCTGGACGCGCTCCAGGCTCAAGCAAAGACCAAGCAATAGTGCTCGACTCTGAGGATTCTCCTGCTGACCCCGAGCCCTGTTACCCCGCTCCTCTGGTCCTGCCTGGCGATGCGCTTGCCGTGGATCCCGGGTACCATGGCCAGAATCTGCGTTCTTGGATTCAGTTGAAGCAGCGCAATGCTGTTACCGAGCGGCGGAAGATGATCTATGTCGCAAGTACGCCTGTTATAACAGACGATATGTCCATCATGAGCCGGTGGACGGTACCTTTGGGTAAATCGCGGCGCCAGAAGGCGGAGGTGAAGCCTCTTGATCCGGACCATGTGATCGAGTACTTGGCTGCGTTCTACCATGGCTTACCGGTCAAGCAGTATCCGGGAACCTTCCGGTTTGTTTCCTGGGATGAGAAACCTACCAAGAAACAGTCCTTCGTGGGACTCGCAGTCGGCAACTCTTGCACGAGGGTACGGGCAAGGCCACCTCCAGACGGGAAATTCACCAGGCAGCTAAACTTGAACGACGTTCTTGACGCACTCATGGCAAACCTGCCGGCAGATGCGTTTGCCGTCATACTGCTCGTCGACCACGACCTGTATGAGGATAAAGACGACGACTTTTGCTGCGGGCGTGCGTATGGTGGAAGTCGCGTCTGTGTCGTCTCCTCGGCTCGGTATCGGCCCGAGCTGGACGATTACTGGGGTATTGACCTCCAACACATGTGGCCGGCGTCACACTGTGCTTCCTACGTCAACAAGATGTGCGGTCTTCCCAATTCCAGGCTTGGTTCGAAGACTCAAACGGTAGCAGACGAGGAGCCGAAGCTGAAACCCCTTCGTGCCGCCGTCGAGGCTGCGAAAAAGGCGTCACCACCTGCAGATGATCTCTACGGGCTGTGGTTGTCGCGGTTCGTGCGCACCGCGGCCCACGAACTCGGACACTGCGTCGCCCTAGACCACTGCATATACTATGCTTGCGTGATGCAGAGCACGACCGGAATGGCGGAGGATGTGCGGCAACCGCCATATCTCTGTCCCGTCTGCCTGAAAAAGGTCACTCGTGCTATCTTGGACGTCAACAAGGGGATCGAAGCGGACGTGTACCTGGCTCGGAGAGACGTGGCGCTCCTCAAGTACTGCGAAACGTGGAAGCAGAATGCCATGTTTGCGGGATATGGAGCTTGGTTGGATTGCATGCTTAACCCTCCGGTGCATGAATAGCTCATATGTCGAAAATTGGTCGAGGCTTCAGTCAAGGGAGCTCAAAATACGAGGTCATTTCACGCACTAAGCTACCACTGATCCATTTGCTAAACTAACTATCGACCTAGGCACCCTTGCCGGTGACCATATCCAGACTTGCCGCACGCTCACAGAGCTCCTTCAACGTCTTCCCGGTCCACTCGAAATCATCCATGTCAAGGTACACCTGGGCGCTCAGCCTAGCCCACCAGCGATTCTGGATGACACCCAAGGCAATGAAGGTGTGGTACTCGCTCATCAAGGTCTGCAACAGCCACTGGGTGAACGCGAACGCCGACTTGCGAGGGACCTTGAGGTATCCCTCTTCGGTCGTGCCCCCCTCGCTCGTATCGTCGTCGTCAACGATAACCAGCGGCAGGGCAACGTTGACCATGCCACAGTTGGTCAGTGTGCCGGTCTTGTTGTCCAGGACTTGGGTTCCAAGGATCTCTGCGACCTTCTTCCCGCCTTCCTTGGCAAGCGTCGTCTGGTATTCGATGATTTTGGCTTCTCCGCCGATGCTCTCTCGCCACTTGATCGCATCTTTGCATGCCAGATACGGCGAGTTATCGATGGTGCCGACAAACTCGAACTCGTTGACAAATCTGGACTTGCTGGACGGCGGTAAGGGGTTGAGACGAACGGCCCCGCCCCGAGAGACGTAACCATGTGACGTCGCCAGCGAGGTCCGGATCAGGTCCTGATTCCGGACCGGCACGTAGAAGGCGGCGCAGCCGCGGGGAACGTGCAGCCACTTGTGGCAGTTGGTGAGGAAGAAGTCGGGATCCAGCTTGCCTAAATCCAGGTCTATCAGGCCTATTCCCTGAGCGCCGTCGACGAGCGACATGACTCCGAGCTCTCTACACGCCTCGGTCATGGCCTCGAAGGGAAAGCGTACTCCTGGTATGGAGCTGATGACGTCATACAGGGCAATGACTGAGCGCTTGCCCTCGTCCTTGGAGGCCTGGACAGCCGCTCGGAATTTGGACAAGACCTCGTCGTCTTCGACCGGGTATGCGAGGCCGATCTCGCGCGACTTCACGAGGCCCCTGCTACTGTCGACGACGCAGTCGATCGTCTTGGCACACCCGCCGTAGGTGGTGCTGAAGTAGAGGATCTCGTCTTTGCCGTCGACGTTCCAGACCAGGTTTTTCAGGACCGTGTTGACGGCCACGGTGGCGTTGCTCACGAACACGACCGTGTCAGTGGGGGCGCGGAGCAGCTTGGCCACGGCTTCGCGGGATTCATCGAGGAGCTTGGGGTACTCGTATCTGATGAAAGGGTCCGGTCGGGCCTCTGCCCTGTCCTGGTACTCCCGCAGCTTGGCCTGTACCGGCCGTGGGATGGTGCCGAACGATCCTGTGGTCTGTGTGAGTGGGTGGTCGACTTTCCAACACTCCGGTATGGGAATCAGTGCATACCTTGGTTTAGGTTGTGGTAGGCTGGATCGAGCAGGAACTGATCTAGCAACGGTCTGCCGAAGATGATCTCCTGTTTTGCTTTGTTTGCCACGTCGCCATTCTTCTCCCGAACGGGGAGGTCAAGCGTGTTCAAAGTCATGGTTAGCTTGTGACCCCGGAGGTCCAGTTTCGGCCGGGTCACAGTAAGTAAATATAAACTCAAATTGTTCCGTATGGTGTCAGGGCTGTAAGTTTCCCAGTTCGTAATGTGCGCAAAGTGCGTACAGCTCGGATCTTATATGATGGATCGCACTCGAGCGTAGATCACTGTTGACTCATAACCCCTTTCAAAGTTTATGATGCCGAGTAATCGGGTACATCCACAGTCCCGACTAGCGGTCCGAAAGCGGGTTCCCGATAGCAGCATGTATGTCCTGGGCAGGGCGCGGCGCGCTACAGAAGCGCCGTTGCTATTCTGTGTGGCGCTAAAGGGCGGCATCTTTCCGCACGCCGTCCATAACCGTCGAGCAGAAGATAGAGAGTAGTGGATATCGGGAGTCATCCCTCAAGCAGGTTCGATAAGTGCAGAGCTTCCTGTAGTCTGCGTGAGTGAACGGATTGGATCGGCCTTGTCCCAGTCGGTTGTTAATATCGACTCAAGCCACTGTAAAGCCAAGGGCGTGTCCATGAGCGAATAGACATTGCAGCTATGCCACCCTCGTCTGTTTGAATGGCATGTCGTAGACGATACACTAGGGGTGGTCGACCAGAAGATAAGATCCCCGAATGCATATAGCACTTCCAAACATAACTTACTAGGTATTGTGTATCAGTCGAAAGACGTTTAGTAGCAAAGCTCTAGTTCTACGACTCTGGTGATGATATTCAAGAACTAATCGCAAACGAGGCATGATGCTGGCGTATTAAGGAGGGTCCTACACAGTTGTTGGCATAAAAATTACAGTGCTCAATGGCGTCTTTAGACTTGGAGGATCGCTGTTTGTGCTGTCTGACTCTTCGATCTAGATATAGTGAGGAACCAATGTGTATGGGGAAGTAGAGGTAGGTGGGAGTCACAACTATAGGGTAGCTCAGCTTTTACTCGCGTCTGGTTTGACCCCGCCTTTTCCCCTCCCATCAATTTCCACACGTCGCTTCATTCGACACCATCAACGACACAGACGACATCGCCAGCCACGGTATGATGTTTCCCATCAGGTCCCGCCCTGAGAAGCATTGCATTACTTTGTACAGCATGCGATCTTATTTGGTGCAAGAAGCAAGAACGGAAGCCGGCGCCCAGACACAATGCCAATATCGCAAGCCAAGAGCACCGCCATCGCGGGGGACGGCTCGCGATGACAGCTATGTGGTATATAAGGGCTGCTTGGTGGCTGCGAAGTCTGCCAGCGTCGTGCCCTTGCGGTTTCCAATTGCCAAAGGACGCCTTTAAAGACTCCGGTATTGGACCTGCATGCGCTCTCTCATTTTGCGGGGTTGGGTAGTGTTCCAAGACCTGATGTGCTGTACAATATATTGGCTAATTAACCTCTGGCAATGCGGGCCGGTGTTGACCTGACGGGCACTGACGGACAGCTCACTGTCGCCTCGAGCGCCAAGGCCTCTCGGGATGCTTCCTTGTCCGGGCCTTCTGTGGTACATCTCGAACCAGCTATGGACACCTTGCGTCCGGACTTAGGACAGGTCATGGCGTCGCAAATCAGCGAGATATCTTAATGATGATGTCGCTTTGGCTTCATAACTCGCCAGGTACCGAACCAAGATCGAGTTTGAGAAACTGGATAGCGGGCCAAATGCCGGGATCATCTATACCATACAAGCCTGCCGAGCCCCAGCCCACTTACCCTCGGAGTCACACCGCCGCTGTTTTACTGCTTTCGGGCACTCAAGAAGTCTTGACGCTCGTCACTTGATATGAGTGATGTGGATACAGGGCGGTTCAGTGATGATCAGAGAGGCCTTGGAGGTACGGCTTCCGACTGGGCTGGTGACCAGCTATGATGAGCATAATGTCTCTCCTGACTTATAAGGAGAACGCCACCAAGTCAGATATGGATTATTTTGTCCCAAAGGTGGAAGCCCACTGATCAGCCTCGCGACTGTGAGACAAGTTCAAAATGCATTCTCATCTAGTCGCCCTACTGGCAGCAGCCACTTTGGTCCGGTGTGACCAAGGGGCATGGGCGCAGTGCGGTGGAATTGGCTGGACTGGAGATACGAAATGCGTCTCGGGGTACTCATGCACCTATTCTAACGATTATTACTCACAATGTCTTCCCGGTTCCCGTAAGTCTGCTCCGCGACATGATCGTAGAGCGCGAGGGACTGACCTTCCCCTTAGAAGCGCCAACCTCGGCTGCGGCATCTCAGCCGGCTCAGTCATCGTCTGCCTCGCAGCCGCAGAGCAGCGGGGGAGGAGCAGTCGAGCCGGATACACCAGGGGCCAACCCTACCGCAACCGGAGCATGGGCGGCAGCATACTCGCAGGCAAACGCCGCTCTGGCAAAAATCTCGCAGCAGGATAAGATAAACATTGTTACCGGTGTTGGCTGGAACAAGGGCCCATGCGTTGGAAACACCAGTCCGGTTGGCTCGATTGGGTATCCGCAGCTGTGTCTTCAGGACGGGCCTCTTGGTGTTCGCTACGGCACTGGTGCGACAGCTTTCACGCCAGGCATCATGGCTGCCGCTACCTGGGATGTGGATCTCATGCGGCAGCGTGGTCAGTATATGGGAGCTGAGGCCAAAGGCTGTGGCGTACACGTGCTTCTAGGCCCTGTTGGCGGACCGCTTGGGAAGCTCGCTCCGGGAGGACGCAACTGGGAGGGATTTGGCCCGGATCCATATCTGACAGGCGTCTCCATGGCAGTTACGACAGAGGGAATGCAGTCCGCCGGGATCCAGGCGACCGCAAAGCATTTCATCGGCAACGAGCAGGAACTCAACCGCGAGAAAATGAGCAGCAATATTGACGATCGGACGATGCACGAACTATACCTGTGGCCATTTGCTGACGCTGTCCACTCCAACGTGGCGTCCGTCATGTGCAGCTACAACAAGCTCAACAGCACATGGGCCTGTGAGAACGACAAGATCATGAACGGTCTCCTGAAGCAAGAGCTCGGCTTCCAGGGATACGTCATGAGTGATTGGAATGCTCAGCATACCACCAACGGGGCCGCGAACGGTGGTATGGATATGACCATGCCGGGTAGTGACTACGACGGCAAGACCATCTTGTGGGGACCGCAGCTGAACAGCGCCGTCAGCGGTGGGCAGGTCTCGAAGACTCGCCTGGACGACATGGCTCGTCGCATTTTGGCCGCCTGGTACCTCACCGGTCAGAACTCAGGCTTCCCCTCGATCAATATCAAGGCCAACGTGCAGGGCAGTCACAAAGATAACGTGCGAGCCGTTGCACGAGACGGAATTGTGCTGCTTAGGAATAGCGGAATTTTACCCCTAAAGAAGCCCAGCAAGCTCGCTGTCATTGGTTCCGCCGCGGTAACCAACCCGAAAGGCATCAACTCGTGCACCGATCACGGCTGCAATACTGGCGCGCTCGGCATGGGCTGGGGTTCGGGTACTGCCCAGTATCCGTATTTCGTGGCTCCGTACGATGCTATCAAGGCTCGAGCACAGACGGATGGAACCACTGTCAGTCTGCAGGACAACGACAACACGGGCTCCGTCTCCAGCACAGCGTCCGGAGCTGACGCAGCCTTGGTCTTTATTACCTCTGACTCTGGCGAGGGTTATATTACGGTCGAAGGGGTGGCTGGGGACCGCAACAACCTGGATCCTTGGCACTCGGGCAACCAGCTCGTCCAAGCTGTCTCGAACGCCAACAAGAACGTCATTGTTGTCGTACATAGTGTCGGTCCCATCATCCTGGAAACCATCCTGGCTCTTCCGAACGTCCAGGCCGTGGTGTGGGCTGGCTTGCCCAGCTCGGAGAGCGGTAACGCCTTGGTTGACATCCTTTATGGCTCGACAACTCCGTCTGGAAAGCTTCCATATACGATCGCCAAGTCTGCCAACGACTACGGTACTTCTGTGTCGAGAGGCGATGATAGCTTCTCCGAAGGCTTATACATCGACTACCGGCACTTTGACAAGGCGAATATCGCACCGCGGTACGAGTTTGGATTCGGTCTTTGTAAGTCACAACTTCCGTTCTGGTGCTCCTATCTATCACTTCACAGATATTATGAACTAACCAACTACAACAGCGTACACCAACTTCACCTACTCCGACATCACCGTCACATCCACTGCACAGTCCGGTGCCGCCACAGGCACCGTCATCTCGGGCGGCCGAGCCGACCTCTTCGACACCGTCGCCACCGTCACGGCAAAGATTACCAATGCTGGTGGCGTGGCCGGTGCCGAAGTAGCCCAGCTATACATCGGCCTCCCGTCGTCGGCGCCGGCTGCTCCGCCCAAGCAGCTGCGCGGCTTCGCGAAGCTCAGTCTCGCACCCGGAGCCAGTGATACGGCCACTTTCAACCTGCGCCGCAAGGATCTGAGTTACTGGGATGTTGCCAGGCAGAACTGGGTTGTGCCGTCTGGCTCCTTTGCTGTCAGTGTGGGTGCTAGCTCCAGGGACATTAGGTTGACGGGTACCATCGCAGTATCGTAGAGCATGTTCGGACTCAATGCTGGAGCGGCTTTAGTTGCCCAAAATTGTACATAGCGGCATTCAGACAGGGACGATGTACATAAATGGATGTCTCTTTCTTCTGTACACACAATATGCCTTCGCCACAAGCATCCTACTTGGCCCGTTACCAACCAGACCACCGTCTCCTCCAGCTAAAGTGCCCCTTCGGGCTTCTCAACAGAGCCCGCATTTCACTCACGTCGCTAGAAGGCGGTCCATGCTCCAGGCTACCGGCTTCCACAGCTAACTTGGCATACTTGACAGCCATCTTCTCGTCACCGAGCATATTGTAGTTCAAGGCCGCGAGAGTATACGCCCCTGCAATCGCGAAGTCCAGGTTATCGTCCTTATAGAGCTTGATATAACGCCTTATCAAGGCGGGCGTCACATTGGCATCCTGGAATTCTGCGAGTTGAGTCTGAATACTGGCTATCTCCTCGAGCCGCTTGTCGGACTTGGCTGCAAGCTTGTCTGGCAGACTGCACTGCGAACACGTGCATTTGAACCCCCATGTCTGAAGAGCTCGCTCTTGACGAGCGGCTCGCGGTTCGAAGCTGTCCATGTAGGTGATTGTTAGCTCCTCGCCCGGCTCGACGCTTCTGACAGCCGTGGTCGTGTGGACCAGTTGCTCGCTGATGTAGAAGGCTACGTTCGGACGGCAGTCGTGGTTGAAGCGCGACACCTCGGGGTAGTTGCTGTAGTGGTGCCCGTCTTTGCCGCCCAGGTCCGTCTGGAAGGAGTTCGTCGCCAGGATGTCTGTGATCTTGTGGCCTCCGAAGTGGCCCATCTGGGATAGGAACAGTGACCGCGTTGCCGGCGGGAGTAACTCGACCGCAGCATCGAGCAGTGATTGTTGCTCTTGCGGCGGCAGCTGCTCGAGGAAGTTGCGGTGAACAAGCAGAGCTGGGGTTCTGTGCATGATCGGTGTGCCGCGGTGTAGCGAGGCGTTGGCTATCAGACCGAGTCCTTTGCCGGGGACCTCAGCAACGTAGAACTGAGCTGGGTCTGGCAGTCTTCTTGCCTGGTCCTGTGAATGGACCTCGTTCACAACGTCCTTGACCTTGTGCATGTTTTCTAGCGTTGATATGACCGATATTCCTCGTCCCCGGTTGAACCCTTGGTTTGCAAAGAGGCAATAGTCCCGAACACAGAGCCCCGTATCACGCCAGCTGAACTTCACTGACCCATTATTGTCAGCTGCTTCGCCCGCCTGCTGTTGGTTTTGCGATTCAGCGACATTGCCATCATACCCAGCCCCGCATACAGGTTCCGAAATGCGGATTGCTGAAGGGCAAGTGTCTGGTAAATGATGAGCTGCTTCGACGCGGTAGATTGAAAGGGTGGCCAATAATATCGAATATGTTCTCATGGTTATCCGCATCTCGATTCCATCCCGAGTAACTTGTGCGAAGGAGCGCGGATGGAGGAGAAAGAGTTGCTGTCACTGGGTAGAAACATTGCTTAAGAAAGACTCCATTAATCGGGTCATGATCCCCGCCCGGAGGCTCGCACTTCATTGATGAAACGAAGCATGGATTTGGTTGCGCGTTTTGTGTTGGCGGCAGCTGGGCTGGGTGCCGTATTGCCGGAAAACCACTGTGCTGACGGTAATCAACAGGTACCTACTCAACATGCACGTCCGTGCCCAGCAGATCGCGAGGCCATCACGACGGACCTTTTTGCATCTCTCGGATCAAGGCCGTGAACCAAAACATGCGTCAGAGAGGCTGAAGATGCGGAACGTGTTTGGTACTTGTGTATAGAACATGTAACATCTGGTCTATCCCAAAACCTCTAGTAACCTTCCAAAGTCTCCAGGCACACCTAGTCCGGTCACGCAGTCATAACCTGCCGTCGCAGCCCAGCCGCCCTCCCCACCCTGGTCGCCAAAGCTACAACCATCTGCGGCCCCAATAGTGATATCACTCAAGACTTTTCGTACTTCCGCAGAATACAGCAGCGGGTTCAACCAGCCCAAGCTTGGCTTCCCAGCCCTCAATCGTGCATCATTGATCAGCGCGATCATGGCGGCCACGACAGGTGTGCTGGCACTTGTACCCTGCACGACCGAGCCGCCGCCTCCATATTGTATCGAAAACGCTGAGCCTACTGCGCTGATGTCCGGAATGGCACGGCCGGACTGGTTAAATAGCCCAATCTTGGTGTCATTGGACCTCACCAGCTTCTTTAGGTAAGGAAGCACCGCCTCTTCCTGCCAGCTAGGTCGTCCGAAATAGTTGCTGAACCCTCCAGCGCTGAAATAAGCAGCGGTGACGGGCGGCCCCTCGTTTTCGGTGGCACCGATTGCGGTGACCCACGGACAACTTGCGGGGAAGGTAGGGATGAACGCTCTCTGGCCGGTGCCGTCGTTCGTGAAGCACAGATTCTGGCCGGTGCCTGCAGCGCCGCCGTCACCGGACGCAGAGAGGATAGACACTCCACGCGCCGCTAGTTGGGCAAACAGATCGCACACGCGCGAGGCGTAGGCTCGTGGGACCGACTGCTCGTCGTCGGCGTAGCTGATGCTCAGGACATGGGGTAGTTCATCGTCTGGCTTGGCAATGAGTGCCTGCAAGAACTCGAGATATGGCTCGTTGTCGCTCCCCGTCGCGGGTATCTCGGTGCCGCTGCTGTCGAGTTTTACGCCGCGTCCTCCGGTGCTGTAGTAGGTTACTGCTGCTGGATAGCCAATGGTCATGGCGTACTCGATGTCAAGTGAGGCTTCAAGGCCTGCCATCCAGATTGGGTCCTGTGTATTTGATCCGTTGTTGAGTAGCTCAACGGTGAAATTGTACGGCGGGTCGAGTCCGGTAAGCTCGGGGGCATATATTTCCACGAAGTTGGCAACGTCTTCGTACTGTATGTACTGCTCCAGGAAGCCAGCAACACCGAATCGTGACGGCGAAGGTGAGGTGGCGTTGTATGTGATGTTATAGAGTTTACGTATGCACTCAGGGAACGTCGCCGTCGCACAAGGTAAGTCGAGCAAGCCATCCGGCCGGCTAGGTTGAGTTGTTTGCCGATCGTGCGGTGGAGGCTTTGGCTGCACCGGAGGGCGGCGAGGTGGCATGAAGTGCACGAGTGGGTATATGAAGTCGATATAGGCCACCAACTGTGGTGGGACCGTATAGCGACGTGTTCGAAGAACCGGAGCGTATGTGCCGTAGGTATACCAACCGAGCTCAGCACCAAAGAGAGCCTTTGCTGCTTGAGCTGTGATGTTGAAGCTGATCCAACCATCAAACGTCCTTCTGTCGCTGATTTCTCGCGAGTCAAGCCAGCTCAAGATCGAATCTACTGCAGTGGACTCCGGTCTCCTGTAGTCCCATATCTGTTGCTGAGAGTAGTGGTTTGCTGTGTTGCGATGTCTCAGAGGGCCACTCTGGACCAGCTGCGACTTCAGCTCGGCCAGCTTTGGCTGCTTCAAAGCGATGAAGAGCGTGATCGAGTCCTTGTCGTCGGCTGTGGAATTAAAACTCCATCCTGTCGGAATCTCGGCGGCGGTCTCCAGCGTCACCATTGCTGTAGTCCGAGCTAAAACTGGCAACCCCAGTAGGGCCACAGCTAGTGAGAAAAGCATGCTCGATGCAGCAGTAGAGAGACCAGACGATGCAGACCATTGCCAAATGCTCCTAAACGCTTGACTGTGTTAGTTTGAGGTCATATCCACAAAGGCCAACAGGGCAACATGGCTCAGAAGCTTTATGTTGTCCTCCGCGCCGAGCTTCGCTGTGGATAGAATGACCCGCAAGTAGTTTTTAATTGTACTCCTTCCGGGCCAAGGGCGAAGAAATTATGGTCGTAATATATGAGTCCTGGGCCGGAGGTATCACGTTCATCTCTTCGGAGTAGAATGTGGGGAGCACGGAAGGGGGCCCATTACCAGATTCAGCCGCGACATAATATCCTAAGGCAGTGCACTGCATGGCCGTTAAGCTAGGTCCGCACGGGATGGGCTTGTCGTAATAAGACGTCCGATATTGATTGTTGTCTGTTTCAATGTTGATACATTGCCGTGTTTGCAGTGACCGGGAAACACCAAGAACATTCTAAGTAGATGTAGTCGGATAGGTTGAACTTGCCCAGAACGGGACAGGACGCAGGACGCTCTTGCTTTGGACAAGCAGGGACCAATTTGCCCCAATAGACACTCCCTCGAGCTAATGATTCCAGAGAAGAACCCTCCATCTCCAGCCGCTCAAGAGCTTCATGTCCTTTTCATCAATATCCTCTTGGCCGTTCTCGATCTTGGCGCTGAGCCGCTTCAGCCGCTTGGAGACAGTCCTGGCGACTCTGAGCGACACTTCGTTCGAGAAGACATACAGGACTGCAAAGACAAAGAAGGCAAGCGCCGCAAACCGCCCTTTCCCATGCACGGAGTCTCTAATCCGAGCAATCAGGGATCTGCTCTTGCGGAAGGCATATTCGGTATGGTTGGATGTCTCAGTCTCTCCCGTAGGTCTTCTGAATATGGCCCTGATAGCCGGTATAAAGGAAGCACTGGACATGGCAGAAAAGTTAAGCATGCGATCCGGAACCACAGCACTGAGCGCGCTGATTGAGAACGGCAGAACACTAGACAAGAGTCGGGTGCCCGGCAAGGTCATACCACGGAGTGAGAAAAGAAGGCAATAAACAAATAAAACAGCTTACACGACGGTACCGGTTATCCAGCGTCGCCATCGGTGAGACTCGGCAGTCTTGACCATGGCCGACGTGTCGTTCCTCAGGGTTTGAAGATCGGTCAGGACATGTGCGGCCTGGACGCGCAGGCGCTCTTCAATGCCGACTTCATCAGTCCTGTACCGTCTCCTTTGGAGACTCATATACTCTCGAAGGGCAAACTCGACACTGGACCGTCTGTCCCGGATATCTTGTTTAGCCAGCGGCAAGGTTGTGTAGGTCGGACCGCTGCTCTGGCCAGGCAGATACGGCGCGGGGACAGGGCCAACTGGTAACGGCGATGCTCCGGCAGGCACAGCGGCTGCGGGAGGCGGAGCGTACGAGATTGATTCCATGGTACTTACCAGGTAGTGCTGAGTGCTTCAAGCGACAGAGTACCTAGATGACGAAGTGGTGCTCGTATTTAATGGATGGGGCAAAGTCTACCGCAGCGCAGAAACGACTGGGCGGACAACGCTGGCTGTCTGGATGAGGGGTTGGAAAGCTGCTGCCGTCCAGCGAACCAGTGTGCAGCATCATGACAGTTCGAGCGCGGGATTTGAAGCTTCCGATGCCGTGGAACATTTCTCCCGAACATGCAGGGCGAGACATTGTACCCAGGGGAGAGGCAGTCTGGTCCTCAAGTTCATTTCACGTCATTTAGAAATAAAAGAACTAAAGGAAAGAGCCACCGACATTGTGGTTCCTCTCAATCTTGAACACAAATCTAAGGTACCTTAACACGTGACAGACGGGTCCAGGAAACTTCCATCCTCAGTTTCACTGCTACACAAAACTCCCATATCCTTTTCTGGAACATGCTGCTTTCGTGGTCGTATATCTGAATCTTCCATTCTCGGCATGTGCTTGAATGATCGCGGCGAAAGCTAAACCGGAGTCATGTCATTCGTGTCATTACCTTAATTTCCAAGATGTATTCGTTCATGGCGATCCCCCATTCGCTGTTCTCGAACCCAAGAGCTCCTCCAATTAGAGGCAGCTGGCCCGTGACAGTTTCCTCAGGACCCACTTCTCCAAGGTACCTCCGTACCTAGATCCCTTAACCTCCACTTCTAGTCCTTCGTTGCAGGCAGTCGCAGTTGAGCTGCCTCGAGACACCAAGCTTTTTGGCTTTCCATGTTTGACCCGTTTGTATTCTCCACTCCCGCGGCACGACCCATGATTCCGTCCCCTCTCCTCCGATGAGGCTGCACACGCTCACAGGCGTCGCCTCCGTACCGGCAGTGCAGGCGCTTGCCGTGAGCGGCGCCCTGTGGCTCCTCCTCTTCGTCTACTGCAACTACGCTCTATGGCGCGACCCCCACGGCGCCTACTTCCACAGCGACCAGGTCTATGACCTGGGCTACTCGCGCGTGCGCCAACAAGAGGCTCGCGCCTTTCTCGAGCAGTACTCGACCTCGAACTCGACCGCCCCGGCCCCTCCTCCGCAGCACGTCGGCGACAGACCCGCCCTCTGCGTAGCCTTCACCACGGTCCGCCGCGAGCATCCGGATGCAGCCCGCTACTTCTCCGACAGCGTGGGGTCCATGCTAGAGGGTTTGTCGTCGCAGGAGCGCGCCGCGGTCAGCGTGAACGTGCTCTTCGCCAACGCGGCCGGCCCGACGCTGCACCCGGACTTTGGCGCACCGTGGCTAGACGCGCTGGTCGACCACGCGGCCGGATACGAGGAGATGTCCGACCTCGAGGTAGCCGACCTGCGTCGCATGGAGGAAACCGAGGACTTCCAGCGCAAAGGCGTTTTCGACTACGTATATGCGCTGGATCGATGCTACCGCCAGACACGCGCGCCGTTCATCGCCGTCTTCGAAGACGACATCATCTTTGCCGCCGACTGGCTGGCGCGTACATTGCTCGGGTTGCAGAGACTGGTGGCAACTGCCCCGGCCGACAAAGGGCCGGGGTGGCTGCCGGGGTGGCTGTACCTGCGCTTGTTTTACAGCGAAACATATATGGTGTGGGATGCGGAGGCGGACTGGTGGTATGGCCATTTGTTCGTGACTTTTGCGCTTGTGAGCCTCACGTCTGCGGCCGTACTCGTGCTCCTCCGCCTGCTCCTCCGCCTGCGCGGTAACGGTGGTGGCCCGGCGAGCCACCATCCGGGAAGGCGGACCTTCCTGCACCTGCGCCTCGATTTCCCAACCATCACGGCGCTCTCGCTGATCGTTGCCCCGGCCTTCACGGCCCTGGCTTTCATGGCGGGCAAGTACAACTTGCCCATGTACGCACTCCGCGGGCGCAGCAGCGCTGTCGGGAGCATGCTCCGCAGTGGGCAGGAGGGGACCCTGCTAAGGGACGCCGGCGTAGTACCCATGGACCGGCAGGCGTGCTGCTCACAGGCGCTCGTCTTCAACCGTGCCCGCGTGGCGGAACTAACAGCGTATCTGCGGGAGCGCGGCCGCGGTCAGACGGACCTGATGATCGAGGACTATTGCAACGAGAAGCCTCTGCGGCGGTTCGCCCTCGGGGAGCAAGCTGTCCAACACCTCGGCGTTAGAAGCAGCCGGGGTGGGGGCGGCGTGCAAGGCAATAGTGTCTGGGCCTTTTACTTTGAGCAGAGTCGAGCGGAAGAGTTGGAGGAGAGGAAACGAAAAGCGCTGGAGAGCATAGATTGGGGGGCGTTTAACGCATCATACGATTCATTTAGCTCAGGTGAATGGGGATACTAGGGCGTATATATAAGGTAGCCTAGATTATTGGTAATAATGATTCCGCGTAAGGTGATGTGTGTATGGTTTGGCAAGAGCTTGGTGGTCCAGTAGGCACTGCGCGGGGCATGCACAGTTGGCTTGAACATGAGGAATGTAACCGTTACTCTGTCTGGTTCAAGTGGTCAAAAGATGGTATAGTCTCTTGCCTGTGTCCCCAAACTCGAGTCCTTCTCTCGTGCTTGTTTTGTATCGTAGGCCCAACCGATCGTGGCAACACCTTGAACAGCTTCAACATTGGGAGGAGATATACGGTACGTACCTTCTGCCCACATTTTAGACTCCAGTGGGACCCTCAAGCTGAAACCAACCAGAACCTTAAAGCGGGGTTGGCCAATGAGAAGCCCAGAAACTGTGATTCATCGGCTGCCCTGAGCCCCACAAGCTACCTATGACCCCGCATGCTTGAGTGAAGCTCTCGACAGCTTCCAGTCTCCAAACTCTCCAAACTCTGACTTGGAGGCCGCTCAAATTAAATTTTGGTGGCGTAGGCAGACCATTAGCGCAAGGCGTTTCGTTTCGCCAGTTGCATTTATGAACAAGCAAAGAGTGAAGTAAGGTACAGGTACCTGAGGTGCCTTAGGCAGACGCGAACCTCAAGGGCAACAATCCTGCGTCATTGGTTGCGTGGACGCTCAAGGCAGCCGTGCCACCACCATTTGCTTCACTTGACATCGACATCGACCACAGGTAGGATTCGCCGTTAGCTTATTTACCGGCTTCTCCTTCAACTCTCATCTCCCCATCTCTCCCTCATCTGTGTTCCCTTTTTACAGGATCACAACTGCCTTTTGTTGTGCCAAACCGTTTCATTTCCTCAATCGCGACATCCAGACCTGAAGCAGTTATGGATACCATCCCAAAGCAAGAGTTCCGCGTTCGCGACCTCTCGACGCGTACGGTAACGCTCTTTCCCACACGTGCCCAAGTTGTACGAGACATCAAAGATGTCGTCCTCAAGGTAAACAAACGACCCCAATTCTGCCCCAAAACGTGCCTTGCTGATATACCCATGTCTCCAGCCTGGCGCAAACGAGATCACCATCCTAGGTCTGAGCCCCTCCGTCGACGAAGATTCCATCAAGGTTGAAGGCACCGGCTCAGCCATCATCTCCGACATTGCCGTCGAACTCTTGCCGAACCGTGATATTTTCGAGGACATCTACCCCGAATCCGACAACGACACGTCCGACGATGACCTCGATACCGAAGACGATGAAGTCCTGAAGAAGGAGAGCGAGGCTTTGGCGTCCGTCCGCGAGGAACTTACCTCGATGCGAGATGAGCAGAAGCGAGCCAAGGAAATCATCTCCAGCGCAGAGTGCCAGCTGAAGATACTCGACGCCTACGGCAAGAATCTTGATCGCAAGCGTAGCGTCGACATTGGTGCTGGCCTCGATGCCTACCGCGTGGAGCGTGAGAAAGTCTTCAAGGATCACATGGATGCCACCATTCGTGATCGTAAGATCAGTAAGGACATTGCAGATCTCGTCGTGAAAGAGGCACGCCTGGCGAAGATCGACTCGAGGAAGCAAAGGCAGGCAGACAAAACCAAGGTCAAGACTCAGAAGGCCAAGACGAGGGAGGCTGAGAAGCGGCAACGCCGCGAAGCCGAGATACGAAAGGAAAAGCGCCGCATCCAGAATGAGCGCGAGAGCTTCTGGCCTCGTTCCTGCTGGTCTGTCCGGATCACTCTTGATGCTGTGAACATTACGGATACGCCTGGTTCATCACGTCGGAGCTCCATAGCAAGTGCCAGTGAACTCGTCAAGGTTGCACCCGAGAAGCGTACAACCTCCCAAGACTCGGACACGACTAGCTACACCTGCGACCTCTCGCTCTCCTATGTCGTCTCGTCTGCTTACTGGTCGCCGAGCTATGACCTATCCCTTTCGACGACGTCCAGCACAGCGCTCCTTTGCTTCGACGCCCAGCTCACCAACAAGACCTCCGAGAACTGGTCCAACTGCAAGATCGTGCTGAGCACTTCGCAGGCTACCTTTGCCGGATTGCAAGACGCCATCCCTACACTGGTGCCATGGCGCGTTCGGCTTGGAGGCCGAGGCTACGGAGCCAAGAGCAGCATCCTTGATAGCCGCGAGGAGCGAGCCGAGAAAGATGGCTACAAATCCCAGCAGAATGCCTGGGGAGCACAGAAGTCGCGAGCTCATCTGTATGGGCGGCATGCCTTTGCCGTGCCATGCTCCGCTCTACCTGGACCTCCTATCGATGCAGCAGTCCTGGAGCAATACCGGAGACAAATGGGAGAGGCGCAGGGGTCATTCAGCGACACACGTGCTACGTCTGCAGCGCCAGGTGCGGCCCAGTCTACTTTCGGTGGTAACCGCGGAGGCGGTGGTTTATTCGGAAGCGCTTCCAGTAACAACGTTCATCTTGCGCCAGCGACTAGTGGATTGTTCGGTGCGACCAGTTCGGTATCAATTCAGCAACAGGAAGCGGCGCAGACTGCTCCGACCTCTGCGAGAGCGTTCTCTTCTAACGCTGGCTTGTTCGGACGCTTGAACAAACCATCTTCGCCTCTTACGAGAAATGCACAGACGAGCGAACTCCTTTCAGAGTCCTACCCGCAACCTCCTCCAGACGAGGATGATGTAGCGACGATGACAGAGGCTACCCCAGAACTCTCCTTCCAAGAGACGGCCTTCGAGGAGACGGGACTGACAACCACATATGATCTTCCCGGCCTCAAGTCACTGAACACCAGCTCTACCGCCTCGAAGCAGCGTGTCGCCCGGGTTTCGTTCACCAACGTTGCATTCTCCCACACCGTGGTCGCCAAATACAAGCCCGTCGCATACTTGAAAGCGAAGCTGCGGAACGCGAGCAAGCTCACACTCCTCAAAGGTCCCGTGGGCCTCACCCTCGACAGCTCGTTCATGGGTCGCTCTACTCTGCCGCGCTGCAGCGCTGGCGACAACTTCACCTTGAGCCTGGGCGTCGACCCCGCTATCGACGTCGTCTACCCCAAGCCCGACGTCAAGCGCAGCACCAGCGGCATCTTCAACAAGGAGGACAGCTCCGTCTACACCCGCAGCGTGACCATTGCCAACACGCGCGCCTCGGCCGGGAAGCCGATCAATCTCGTCGTGCTTGACCAGGTGCCCGTGTCGGAGGATGAGAGGCTCCGGATCGTAATTACCTACCCGAGAGGGATGGCTGTCGGTGGAAACCCGGTGTCAACGGGTGTTCCGGGCAAGCAGGGGGCGGAGAATGCGGCCTGGGGAAAGGCGACTGCGACGCTGAAGAAGGCTGGCGAGGTGTCGTGGGATGTCGTTCTGAATGCCGGACGCAGTGTCAAGCTGCCGCTTGAGTACGAGGTTGCTGTTCCTGGTGGCGAAGGCGTTGTCCAGGTCTAAAACACCGGCATGGATCGGCAAGTTCAAGCTTTTGGGGGGGTCGGCAGAGACCGAGACCAATTCGCCGTCCTGCGATAGAGAGATAGCGTAGACATTAGGTCCGAGAGCGTGGATATGCAATGATACGTCGCTGATCCCAGTCGAGGATATACTATGTGCTTGGGCCCCCGGGCATGAGAGCGCCGCCCCGGGCGAAATACCTCTACTCCTCGTCGATCATGTGCCTTTTGCTGTTTGGAATACGGGAGGGTACAGATGCTAGATGGGGAGCCTTCAAAAGGAAGTGATGTAGACAGGAACGTGTTTGTTTTACCTGGTTAATAGTCCTATCAACATAACCTTAGCTTTTGGCTAGCATTGGTGTTCGGAGATTACTAGTAGGCCAACCCACGGACCGGCGCGTACATTTGCTCTTTAAGTAAGAGATATATTCGTAGGTACGAGCCACCGTACGTTATCACATATGTGAACTGCTTTATTGACCCTCAGCCCATCCTCGGATGACCAGGCAGCTCTGCTGCTAGAGGTACCCGGTTCCAGTCCCCAGTGAGCTCCGACGGCCGCTGTTGAGCAGGCAGCTCCGCCGATACAAGACGACTCTCGGACAGCTCTGACGCCGTATGCCACGGACCAGTGTAAACCTCTGGCGCGAGCTCGGGGATTCTCTTGGCTGGATCTTCTGGTCCTTCCGTGTATCCGTTATTCGCACCAACAGAAGAAGCTGACATCCGAGCTTGGCTTCTCCGTCTTCTCATCAGCAACCATGTGCCCAATGCTAGTAGTGCAAGGGCAACAACGGTGCCGGCCGCGATGCCACCGATGGCGCCGCCGCCCAAGCCAGTCCGACTGAGCGGTTCGGGTGCCGGCTGGGTGTTAAAGGCGGAAGATGTTGGCGAGGAGGTTGGCGAGGATGTGGGCGAGGATGTTGGCGAGGATGTTGGCGAGGATGTTGGCGAGGATGTTGACGCTGCCGCTATCAAAGCCGCCGGATCGAAGGATAGATAAGTAGCCGCCGGCTGAGCGGAACTTAGTGACAAGTAAGTCTTATTGAGTGTCGGACCATCGATGCTGTGCAACAGGTTTTGAACCGTGCTTAGACACGCGTTGTCTCTGCCCTGATCGCACTGCTCCCTGTCCCACGCGAACAATTAGTTAAGGGTGCCTTTCGATTAGAGCCCTTCAACCAAGAGTGAACGCTTGCCTGTCAGTCACACAACACCACGTATAGCCGTCACGCTGGCAAGTAAAAGTGCTGTCGTCGCTGGCACACGTTGCTATCTCGCCCCAGCAGATATCGGCTTGATCACAGCAAAAAGGTCTCAGCGTATTGGGGTCCTGCGCGCAAGCACGCAGCGGCGGGTCGCACCCGTAAGGGATCCGAGGGCACAGGAAGTTGGTATATGATGTGGTGAAAACCCAGTTTGTCAGAGCGTCTGTCATCTTGAGGAGCGAATATCGTGTCAACTACACGATTTTCTCTTTGCTTTTTAAGCCACTATTGTGCCATGACCCGTGAGGGTCTTCAAGTATTATTGGGTAATACCAGGACGTCAAGAACAGTAGCGGTGGGAAAACATCAAGAGAGTACCACCATACTTAAGAGCTTTACCACCACACTCTGAGGCCATCACACCTAGATTTCTGTGACTACCTAACCTAGGGTACCTGTGTGACCAGTATGTTTCCTTGCCAATGAGGCATAGGTGTAGGGGTTTCAACTTTCATGCGGGTTCCACGGGTAAACAACCAACCAGGTGTTCTTGCGCAGTTGCGAATTGCTACTCTGCATTTGTTCATGGCTCATGCAGCGTCCTTTGGATGAAAGAGGCAGTCAGCCGCAGCGATCGTGGATTCCTTCGTTGCAACCCAAAGAGAAACGGTGCGGCTGAGACAAGCCATGAGTGTTAAGTCTCAAAATATCACACGTCGTTGCGCTCGAGTGAACTCCTACTCCACACTTGACAACCCTCGATGCACCTTCTAGCAGTCCGCGTCCCGCCACAGACAAAGAGGCGTCACAAATCATGAACGGAAAATACGCCCGAGAGGAGGACTGGGAGACCCACCGGGAACGGATAACGCAACTATACTACCGGGCAGGCATGTCTCTGAGACTGGTCAAGCAGATTATGCAAGACGAACATTCATTTCTTGCAAAGTAGGTGAACTTCCAAGCATGTCGATTCCAAATGAAATGCCATTTTCTCACGTCCCCACTCATGCTACATAGCGAACGCATGTACAAGACGCGAATTAAGAAATGGAACCTCAAGAAATACGTCAAAGCCGGCGAAATAGCCGCCAAAGTCCGCCTCAAACGAGACGCAGGTGCCGGAATCCAGAAAGAAGAGACCGTCTTAGCCCTAAGAGACCGGAAAGTGGAGTGGTCAGACGTCGAAAACCACCTCAAGCGCAATCCCAACAGAGTGGTCAAGCTTGGAACAGGCGGCATCCTCGAAATCGGACATGTCGGCGGTATCCTAGTGCGGACGCAATCACCAGATCCCGCCACGGCAGCCCGATCAGTCAGCTCTCCGCTCGAGGGTGCCGACGACGTCCGGGTCGCCGACGAGATCACGCGGCTGACGCGCGACTACTGTCTCAGCGCCGTCGAAAACAGCATCTGGGTCCCCTCGGGAATGGGCCATTACCAGTCCACCCGCGGTGGCGCACTGGCTTATCAGCGTCTACAGCGATGGGGTGAAAGCATAGGCCTCGCATTGCACTTGATTATCAGAAGCGAGATGCGGAGCGGATTCAGGCTACTCAACTCCTGCCTCGACAGGCTACACTCGGTCTTCAGAGACGAGGATCCGTCACTGCTCGTCCACTTGGTACAAGTCTTTGTCCGTTTCGGGTCCGAGGCAGTACCTACTAGCCTGCGTGCAATGCTCAACAGCTACTTCAGGGAACTGGCGCAGACCGCCCTCGGGCCGAAACATCCACTGACACTGCTTTGGGACAGACTTGTCAGGGTAACACGGTCCAACGCGCCGGGTGTCACCAATCGATTCCCTCTACGGTGGATGTCGGGCAGCTTCGATCCCTGCTTCGATACCAATAACTTCTACTTCAACTATATCAGCGGCCTGTGGACCTCTCCTCAGGAAGAGGTCTTTTATAGCAAGAACTCTCTTTCCGACATCGTCCTTGGCTTCCAAGCCACCGACGATCCGCACCGACTGACGTTTTACCTCGTCCACCTCACCCAAGCGCTCGACATCTTGATCCAAACAGGCAATTTCGAGCAGGCCGAGACTGCCATCGAGGCTCTCTTATTCAAAGCACGTGCCACCACCAAAGGGCCTTTTGTCAAGGCCGAGGCCTGGTGGTTCTATCTCTACAACAAAGCTAAGCTACAGGGTGCTATGGGGTGCTACGTGGAAGCTATGTCGCTAGCATCTGACTTGTGTCGCCATAGCACAGAGGCGTACGGACCGAGTAGCAGGAGGTCTCTAGACGCCTTAGAACTACGGTGGAAGACCCAATTGGGGATAGCGGATGCCGGTGAAGTGGACAAGTTGTGGCGAGAATGGAAGGATACAGCAGCCAGAGTTGTCAACTCACTGGCAAACGACATTGAAGACAGCACAACAGAAGCCAACATTCCATGGAACAATGGTCGCGGCACGGCTAGCTACCTAGTAACGGTGTAGCGTACTTCATTTACAAGCAATGCAAAACGTCAAGAGTAAGGTAGTTAGTCTTTGTATTTATTTAGTCTTACTACGAACTGTACAGTTTAGAGCGCTTAAGTAATACGCCTCTGGAGGTTATATATGTAGGTACTCGATTAGACGAGGAATGTCATGTCGTTCAGCATAGGGTAGCTGACTACTTGCCTACGGTTATGAACAGTTCGGTGCACTTAACAATTGTCACTACTTGGTACTAGGAACATACGATGGGACTTGGTCGAGTTTGGGATATGATGTGCAGCCCGGCCGAGGACAGTTCCGGGGTTCCTGTGCAAATAGCATTAGATAATCCGAATCAACACGATTTGCAACAAGTTTTCCATTCCACCCGGTGCCCAAACGCCTAACTACCTCTAGCCAGTACCTGGTGGTATCGAATATACACGTCTTCGAAAGATTCATAGTGTTCACTTTTTGCTCCCCTTGACCTTTGTCTTCAGTCCGTTGAGCCCCTCTTTGGACGCTTTCTTGTTCAGAGACTTTGGCTTGGCCTCCTGAACCTTCTCCTTGGGCTTCTCAGCAGCGACGTTCAAGCCCTCTTTCGAGGCTTTCTTGGCCAGAGCCTTAGGTTTAGCCTCTTTGACCTCCTCCTTGGCTTCCTCCGTCTTTGACTTCTCTGCTCCGTTCAGTCCCTCCTTGGACGCCTTCCGGTTCAGGGCCTTGGGGTCCAGACCCCTCCGGCGCATGGCGTTCTTCTTCGCGCGATCAATGTACTCGGCATCCTCATTCTCATCGAAATCGGCAAACTCGGCCTCCCCATCAGTCTCTTCGGTGATAGGCGTCCTGTCGACGAACTCGGTCTCGACAGGCTTGTTGGAGGCAGCACCGCCCTGCTTCTTCATCTCCGGCGCCAGCACCGCGTTGGCGGGCGTGGGGCCGATCTTCTTGAACTTGGCGACGAAGAAGCCGTCCACGTTGTACGTGTGCGGGTAGTAGCGGCGTGTCAGCTTCAGGCTCTGGTCGAACTTCTTGCCCATGTAGCTGGTGAAGCCTTCTTTGCCGAAGGGGAGGCCGGTCTCGACCAGCTTTACGTTGGGGCGGCGGGCCAGGGCGTAGGCGACGACTTCTTCGTTCTCCTCGACTGTGACACTGCATGTTGAGTAGACGAGATAGCCGCCGGTCGAGCTGTGGTGGTTCACCGAGTCGATAGCGGACAGGAGCAGCTGCTTCTGCGTGTGGGGGAGAACCATGAAGTCCTTCTCAGTCTTGTTCGTCTTGACGGACGGATCCTTGGCGATGACACCAGTGCCGGAACACGGTGCGTCGAGAAGGACCCGGTCAAAGCCACCCATGACACGAGGGAATTCCCGGGCGTCGTACGAGCACACGATGACGTTCTGCGCTCCCAACCGGTAGACGTTTCCAATAAGACCCTTGGCACGAGACTTGTTGGGATCGTTTGCGATAATGACACCCGTGTTCTTCATCAGGGCAGCGCAATGTGTGGTCTTTCCTCCGGGAGCGGCGGCCATATCCAGCACTCGCTCGTTCGGCTGCGGCGACAAAGCCATGACGGGTAGGAAAGAGGACGCGGCTTGGAGAATGTAGTGGCCTGCAAGGTACTCGGGAGTGGCACCAAGAGGGACGGTCGACTCGAAGATCTGCAGACCGACCTTGCTCCATTTACCAACAGGTTCGAGTGTGACGCCGCGGTTGATGAGTGCTTGTGCGAGGTCTCTCCTGTGTGTTCTGAGTGTGTTGGTGCGGATGACAACTGGCCGAGGCGACTCGTTGGCCTCGAAGAAGGCAAAGGCCTCGCGCGGCGGGAAGAGGTTATACAGCTTCTCGGCCAAGAATTCGTTGTAGTTGTAGTACGCGCAGACGTCTTTTAACACCTGAGCGGTGTACTCTGCTCGCGACCGTCCCGCTCCGAGATTGACGAAATCCTCCAATATTCTGATGGTATCCGTTATCCTTTGCCTCAGTAGTTGCAAATCCGGAGCCAGAAGCGACTTGCTCTTGGCCAGCTCGTCGTCTTCTTCATCGTCACCCAGGACATTGGGCTGATCGCCATCAATGTTGGTCTGCAGTGCGGACTCCCGAAGCTCGGCCTCGGCAGCCTCGTCGTCTTCCTCCATCTGCTTGTCGAGTTTGTGGGACAGACCGACAATGTTGGCGGCTGTCAGCTTCTCTTCGCGGTCGGAGTCGGAATCGTTTTCGTCGTCTGAGAAGACGAACTTCTCCTTCTTTGCCATTTCTTGGTCCGAGTCGTACACTGAGTCGTCGTCGGAACCGAGAAAGTCGTCGCCTAGCTTTGCGCCGTCCAATTCATCTTCGTCCAGACCCGAGAAGTCGTCATCTTCTTCGGCGACCTCATCGTCCATGTCCTGGTCTGACTCGGGTGCAGGGGCTGCCGGCTTTGTCTTCTCCTTCTTGGCCTTGGTAGCTGCACCATTCTGAGCCGCCTTCACGGCCTTGGGCTGCCTTGGCTGGGCGACTGGCCTGCCGTTGGACTTCTCTGACTCCGGCTTCTTGGATCTCCTACGGCGTTTGGCGGGCGAGTCGGCCGGGGTGTCGTCAACGGGAATGCCAGCTTTCCGCTTCAACTTTGCAAAGTGCTCTGCTGAAAGGGGCTCAGGGGCACCCTGCTTCTTTCCCATGCGACGTCCTACACCCATTTTGTCGAAGTGAGGTGGTTTATTATTGGGGTATTGACTTTCGCAAGATGAATTGAGAATGCGGTCTGTCGCTTCTGCAGCGGAAATCTCAATGCTGGAATAATTTTCGTAGCGATAGCTTATCGATAAGAAGCGGACCCCACTTAACGACAGCAAATGAGGGGCGGGTTGATGTGCACCGTGCACTGAGATCACCTGACCCCGCCGCATCCCAGAAGGTACAAGGTACTTGCCAGACCAAACACTTCCATTGCTCCCAACCAGGCATGGAATGACCTGGTTGGGAATGAAATGACAAGACGTCGACACATGACTAGAACCGCCGTTTCATGTTCAAAATAACCCTGTCCTGTTGCGCAGCCTTTAGCTACAATATGAGAAGGGACGCAAGTGCCAGCTACGTTGACCTGGAGCAGCGTGTACACTGCACCCATTCCAGGCCGTATTGGAAGCCTCCGCCGTGTCAAGGTGCAATGCTGGCTCAGAAGCTCGACTCAATCCCTTCCTCGGTACTCAGCCAGAGGATGACGGTTTCTGGGCGTGGATTCGTCCTCATCCCCACTCCTTCACCCCGAAACCTCTCTGCCACACCGCTCCCACGCGTCCATGCCCGTTAGAATGGTGGTGACCAACATAGCCAAGCCAACCGTTCCGGGACTGGCGTCAATCCATCCAAGCACGACCCCGGGCAAGATAATGTCGAGACTATTAGCCACGACATTCCTTGCGAGTCCGTGCAGTTTCTTCGTTCTGGCCCTCTCCTCGATCTTGGCCGCCTCCTCCTTTTCATTGACTGTGGCCACGGTGGTGTTTTGCCTCGTCTTCTCGGCTCCAGATCCGTCCACTACTACTTTCGCCGGCCTTGCGGCGCGGAGCCTCTGCATTTTCACGAAGCTGGAGAGTGCTCCGCAGGCCAACGCAAAGAGCCAGAACCGCTGGGCCTCGATCATGACTACGCGGTCCCATTCTGGGGACCACAGCTGGAAGCCCGCGATCTTCAACTCGCTGACGATGGCGGGCGCGTCGAGGAGCAGGTACATGCCGTTGAAGGTGCGCGCAAAGACGTCTAGCCATGCTTCCGGTTGGGCCGGCGTGCTCTGTTGCTTCTCGCCGGCCTGCCTAGAGGGTGCAATGCTGACGTAGAGCTTCTGTGCTGCATGGAAAGACTCGACGAAGCGTAAGAGACGAAAGAAGCGCCTGCCCAAGTTCATGCGTTGGCGAAGGGCCAAGAGAATTGACAGTGTTTCCGCCGGCGCGTGGGCTTTGGCGGTGCCAAAGTCTAGGACGGCGAGAAAGATGCTGAACACGGCTGGATATGACGATATTATCTGGAAAACCGCTTGGAAGAATCTGAAGGTCCGCTCGAGGCCGACTAAGTACAAATCAGCCTGGCCACTCGGAACATGGCGCACACAGTTCCCATGCCTGACGGGCAAGGACGCCGCGGAAAAGGTTACTCGTGTGTTGATGTCAGTAACGTACCTGCATCAGTCGTGAACCTGATAATCTGCTCGATCTTGGCACCGGACGACATTTTGTCAACGTGTAGTGGTACTGTTAAGGTACCCGACACTTGAATGTCAAAGGGTTCTGGCCGTGGGTGAAACGGAGGACAGTGTCCCTGTGTCGAATTAAGCTTTGCACTAAAATTCCCTGATCCGTACTAGACCTAGCAGGTACAGCAAGCTTACCTCGCGATCAAATTGCAGTGCTTAGCGTCGTCTTGCTAGGCCGACGGGCAGGAAGGGGCCGCGGGCCGAGAGTCGGGGTCACTGTTTCTACGACTGTTCGGAAAGGCAAACAAGCTTGCAAATAGTGACATGAAGCTAACATAAAAGGAAGGGGAGCACGAAGTACAGTATTATTATTCTGCCAGGGAAGCTACAGGCTTGCAGATCACAGAATCGCACGAATCGAGCTTTGGAGCATTAGTCAGCCGTGCCGCAGCCAGTGCTGTGCCACAATGAAAAGGCGCGGAGACAGCATATAACTTTACTAATTTCAATTCCTTCAAGGTATGACGTGCCTGGCCGTTGTGCCGATCTCGCGAATTCGCCCTTGTCAGGACCGCACAAGGGCGTTCGTGACATCCTGGCGTATAGCCAAAGGGCGAGACCATGTCAACACACAGTCAAGCGTCAGTCATGGACATATTATTTATTAATAATACTGGTCATCGTCACGATGCCGGTTGAGGTCGAGAGTAGAAAAGGACAATGCCTCGAGTATGTTTTGCCTCTGGATCAGGAGCGAAGCTGAATATTACAGGTATATCTCTGTTGTCATTCGCACCCAACCTTTCCTCCTCCGACTCGAAGAAGTCAAGTCAACTTGACCAACATACGACTTCAATTTCTCTGGTTATTGCATCCCCGTCATTACATCTGCAAGATCATGGCCAGGCTCAACTCAGACAGTAACATTGAGAAGACACTTGCGGCGCCTGCATCGACAGATCCAGAGATCGGAAAGATCACCGCCCCCCTGCCCGAGAGAAACGAGCTGGTTTTGGAAGACCAGGAGTTCGTTCCCCCAGACGGTGGCTGGCTAGCATGGTCTCAGGTGCTGGCGACCCTCCTTACATGCACAATATCCTGGGGTCTGCCCTCGGCCTTCGGCGTCTACCAACTCTACTACCGAGACACGCTCAAACTCCCCCAGTCGCAGGTCTCGTGGATAGGCTCAGTGCAGTTCTTACTTACCTATGGGATCTGCACCTGCTCGGGACGTCTGGCGGATGCCGGATACATCAGGTCCACCATGGCGTTGGGGTCCTTCCTTGTCGTGTTCGGCACTTTCATGACCAGTCTCGGAACCGAGTACTGGCACTTCTTCGTGGCACAGGGCGTGTGTGTCGGCATAGGGCTGGGCATCATGTTTATGCCACCATTGTCGGTCACTAGCTCCTACTTCCTCAAAAACCGCACCATGGCACTGACCTGTGCTGCGACGGGGACAAGCATCGGCAGCGTCATCTTCCCTGCCATTATACAGTACCTCATACCGCAGGTGGGCTTCGGTTGGGCGGTGCGCGTCTCTGGATTCGTGGCGCTGTTTTGTATGGTGACTGCCATCATCCTGATCCGTCCACAACTGCAGCCAAGGACATCCGGTCCGATTGTTGAATGGGCTGCTTTCAAGGAGGTGCCGTATCTGCTATATTCTGTTGGAGCCTTCTTGCTCTACTGGGCGCTGTTCTTTGGCTCCTTCTACATCAACTCCTTTGCTCGAAATATCATCGGCTTCTCCACCATCGACTCGGTTCAACTCCTCCTCATCTTGAACGGAGTGAGCATTCCGGCACGGCCACTGGCTGGTTACATCGCAAACTGGCATTTCGGCGTCATGAACACCTATATTATAGCGACCATTTTCTTCGGGATCGTGACGCTTGCGTGGATGGCGGTACATGACAGAGCGGGTATGTATGTTATTGCTGTCTTCTTTGGGCTTGGCAACGGCGTATGTCAGGGCTTATTCCTGGGCTCTCTGGCTAGCCTGACCAGCGATGCCACAAAGATGGGGACTCGAATTGGGATGGTGCACACGCTGGTCGCTTTTGCCACGCTCGCTGGCCCACCCACAGCCGGAGCAATCATAGATAGCTCGGACGGAAGATATACCTATGCACAGATATGGGCCGGCAGTCTCATTCTTGTTGCAGCTGGTCTGTTCATAGGAGCTAGAACAGCAGTGGTAGGGAAGGTGGTTAGAGTGAGGATATAGAACTAAGGGTGGATTGGCGGAGCTAAGGCCGGCTCTTTAGACCTAACTTCCTTCCATATCAAATGCTGAATTTCACGATTTGTCTAGGTTCTCTTTAGAACCACCTATATATAGTATTGCTTGAAATGAAGTCCTCCTACGAGATGAAGCGTGGGAGTGCGAGACTGAAAACATTATCTGGGTCGTATCTCGACTTCAGCTCTCTTCCTCTGGCTGCCTTTGCGCCCAGGTGCTGTTCAAGAGTCTTCTCCCCCAGTGGCGTCAAACCTGGATGTGCGGCATCCAGCATTACCGGAGCGCCAGCCTTTCGTGCAGCTTTGAACAGATCACGGTTCCAAGTTTCCGCAATGTCTTTGTTCTTGAAGTCCTTTGTAAAGGAAGACGACCAGAAGAAGACATGTGATTGACCCACGCCAAGGCAGTGCTTAAGCTTGGGATCAATATGCACGTCTGCAGACCAGCTAAGGTGGCACATCGGATCATTTGGAATCGATTCGAGCGCTGCAACGACGGTCTCGACGAGGGCGGGCATCATCTCGCTGAAGTACTGGGTTCGCACCCCGCCCCAGGGCGTGTTGTGGTCCGGAAGTGTGGCGTAGTGTTCTGCTAATGTTTTGGTTTGCACCGGATTTATCTTCACCGGCGGTGTTGCGGCGACGAACTTCCCGAGATACCGCTTGCCTGTCTCGTGGTCGACGTCGGCCCAGGTCCAAAACACCATCAGATGAGGGCCACCCAGAGCCGGTAGGTTCATAACGAACATGTTGACAGTTAAAGGCTTTGGGATCTCGAGCTTGCTGACTGCCTCGTTGTAGTCTCGGATTGTTTTAGCGAGGTCGCTGGACTCGTAGATGAGAATGCCGGTCAGAATCTGTAGCATTGTCAGCATCGGGATTCTGGTCGGCACGCTGCACTTACTGCCATGCCGAGTGAAATTCATGAGGTACTCACGTCGATCTTGGGATACACCTTGATCGTCACGGCTGTGATGACTCCGAGATTGCCCCCTAGTCCTCTCAAGCCCTCCAATCTCTCATCTTCCTCCCCAAAGCTCACCACCTCTCCCTTGGCTGTCACTATCTCAGCACCAACGATCTGCTCGATCCCCATTCCGTGACTGTGCTGCATCGGACCATACCCTCCCAAGGTGGCCCACCCTACGTAGCCCACAATCCACACATTTCCCACTGGGGTGACGAGCCCTTCAGTATCCAGCTTCTCGATTAGCTCCTTCATCACAGTCCCTCCACCAATCGTAGCGGTCTGCTTATCTTTGGCAACATGCACAAAGTTGATTTCTCTCATGTCGATGACCAACGCGCCCTCGACGACAGTACGGCCTACGAAGGATCAGTATCAAAGATGCCTTTACAGTTCGCTAACTAGGGCACTTACCAAAGTAATCGTTTCCTCCGCCGCGGACGGCGAAGTGGACGCCATTGGCTATGCACCAACGCACCACAGATGCAACCTCTTTTGCGGACTTTGGAACAACTATGGCCGGCGGCTCAATTTTTGCTACCGCCTCGTTTCGGCAACGGATCTTACGTCGCTCAGAATATAACGGAGAGGATGGTGTCAGTACTGTAATGCCTGGCAGAGATGATCCCAAGGTTGAGAAGACCGAGCGAGGGGAGGTCATGCTGGTTATGATAACTGGCAGTTATGCGAATGGGAAAGAATAACCGGTGCAAGGGCGCAAGTAGTTGATCCAGACGGGGGATTACACCGGTTTATATAGGATTGCGGAAGTGAGCTCCTCGAGTAAGCACTAAGCTCAGGGTTCAGAGACCGGATACTCGGATCTTCTTTGCGTAAGCTGATGCTCAACAGGGAAGCCGTAAAAGCGGGTGTCAGCCATGATTCCCAGTCTGTAGAAAGGAAGCTGATCCCAATTGGCGGCTCCCCTACGAAATACTGTCTTAGTAGTGTCGCTGCCAATGGCCGGCAATACGTCTCAGCGGAAGACAGTTGATGTAGTAGACAAATCTCTCTGAGCGGCCAAAATGGCCGAAGCTTGTGGACTCAGCGTTCCGGCCAGTTGGAAGCTCGAGGAACCTTACCCGCTTGGTCTCAGGCATCTCCGGTTGGTAATAGCACGGAGTCAAGGAAGCTATTGCAGCGATAGTCCAGCAGTTGTCCGTCAAGAGCGAGTTACAGAATCACTCGACTTTCGAAAAGCATGGTGGATCAAGGACCGCACATTCATAGACCGAAGCCGAGACTGTGCATGTGTCCCATCAACAGAACCGGTTTCGAGCGAATGGCTAGACATCACTATAAGATAGGACCGCCGCCAGAGTTTCTCGTGCTTTGCACACCTCACTGTTCCATGGGACAGCTTTCCGTGCTCATGGCTTGCGCCCATAAACTACCCGTTGCCGGTACAAAGCATGGACATTGTCATCGCGCACCTGTCGACGCAAATGGGCAAGGTAGACCTGGATCTCGGTCGGAGACCAGCCCATCACGGCGTTCCACATATAGAGAACGTAGCCTAGGCACATATGTGTTAGCTAGATGGCCATAAGGGAGACATGGCTCGCTTGCAGTCCACAAGAGGCGAAGCTTTGTGAAGCCACCAACATACCCTCGGCATCAGATTCGAGAACAAGCCTGGAAAATTGCCCAAGTGTCTTAAGCCTCGGGTCAGCTGGCCAGCTACCGATAGGACACTATGTCGGAGGAAGCGCAAATGTCAGTGATGAACATTTCCAGGACGAAGTGCAGCATACCTTGTGTTCCCACACCGTGATGTCAACGAAGCCAGCTTCCTCCATGCACTTCTTCTGGATATCATCTTCAACAACTCTGAAAGTCCTGCCGAACTTTTCCCCGCCTGCCCAGAACACCTTTCCCCATTGATGCATAGGGCTACCCGGTGCTATGGAGCCATCGTCACAGTCCATGTTGATGGAGTTCTCGAAGTGTTCTACGTATCCTCCCGGCTTGCAAACTCGGAACGCGTCACGATACAGCGCGTGCCAGTCGACGATGGAGCCCATAAGACCGCGCAGGTGAACATAGTCAAAGGTATTGTCATGCCATGTCCACCGCAGGTTGGCATCGTCAATCTCGAACCTGACGTTTGGCGGGACCCAGCCGGGTTGGATGGGCGAAAGATCAGTTCCTGTCACTTCGGCACCGGGGAATTGTTCCGCAAAGTCTCTTCACGTCGAGATTCACAGGATCAGCGCAATTCTTCAAGTTCACCATCATGGCCCGTTGGATTGGGGCATCAGACATACATAGCCCAAACCCCTGACACGGATTGACGTTAGTGTACGCGCCACACATCCGTAAGAGTTCACACACGGGATATAACTCACCAGTACCCGTTCCAATGTCGACAACTTTCTAGAAGACAGTCAGTCGCGGTGACGAAGACGGCGATAGATCAAGGCGTAAGCCATGACCACACGACACGAGCGAGCATACCTTGATGTCAGGTTTAAGCGGCGCCAGGAACAGCTTATCTCCAAGGGCGAGAGTGCACATATGGTGACTACAAGACACAATCGCTTTCTGTTAGTAATTCAGTGCGGCGGCTTATGAAAGCTTTATATGCTAAGTGTTTCGCTTGGAGTGCTGAAATCGGAAGGAATTCCTCACTGGATGTCCATGGATTCTTGCTGTTGTTCATCGTTGGGGATCCTGCGCATCCATGTCAGCCCCTGGCCACATACCGAAGAGCGATACATATCAAGAGCAAATACATACCAGGACTCTGCGACGCCAACGTTGCTGTGGAAGGTACGTCCATGGATGTTGCGATACTCGAGGATGCTCTCTGAGAGCGACGCTGTAGAGCTGGCTGCATCTCCAAATGCGGAGTCTCCATCGTCAGGATCCCCTGCGTCGTCTTGCGGTGCTTCAGTGTCTAGCGAAAGCTGAGCCCAATGCGTGGCAGGAAGGATCTCGCTCTGCGGTTCAGGCAGAGGCTCCTTTTCTGGCGCAGCATGCGCGCTCTGTTCAGCAGCATCCGCCGGAGAGCCTGTCTGGTCCTGAGCCCTTCCTGCAGCTCCAGTAGTTGGAGGCGGCGTGGTCGTGCCAGTGGTCGGTAATCCCTTGGAGTCCGTCATAACAACTTGTTGAGCACTGGTCACGGTGATTGACTGACGGTAGTGATATTTCCCTTCTGGTGTTTCTCGTGAATAAACAGGATGCAGCGCTTGCAGAAGAAGTATTTAAGCGAGCTTTCCAAGGGTGACTTGGATATGCACGACCTGTCGGATGCTCCCCGCTGGGGGGGAGCATTGAAGAGAAATACTAGACTCAATCGGTGCATCCAAACCCTTCGAGGACTAAACACTCCGCATTAGCGTCGCAAGATCGCACTCGAAAGAGGAGGAGGAAAAGGGACATGTCATATTTGCAACCGTTATCCATTGAGCACTCCTCGGCTTGACTTTTGCGCAAGCCCTTTCTCTACAACATGTTTCCACCTGCTTCTTTGTCGCTCTGGACGCTATAGGCGTTGCGATCAATGATGGCCAACGACCTGGTTGGAACGCTGCTCGTCATCGGTGCCAGCACCCTTGCCCTGTATCTCATAGCGACGAAGGTGGCAACATGGGCCCAGCTGCGCCACATTCCAGGGCCCTTAAGTGCAGGCTTCAGCAAGCTGTGGTTGATTCGGCGGCAGATGACGGGAAAACTGGTGCTTGACCTCCAAGATGTCTGCAACAGATACGGTATGGTTGTTGTCACAGTCCAGTCTCGGTCAGGGTCTAACTGTGTGCTGCTGCTGCAAAGGACCGCTTGTCCGGATCGGTCCCGATTGGGTAGTGACGTCTGATCCTGCAGAGATCCGGCGCATCTGGAGTTTGCACTCCGGGTACAGTCGGTCACCGTGGTACCGTGGCCTGCGCTTCGATCCCGCCAAGGACAGCATCATCACAGCGACAGACAACCGTGAACACGGCCGTGTACGTGCACATCTGCTTCCGGGGTATCAGGGCCGAGGGCTGGAAGACCCAGAGCCGGTCGTAGATGCGCAGTTGGCCAAGTTCATCTCCCTGGTGGAGCGCAAGTACCTGTCGTCACCTACAGCTTTCCGGCCGCTGGACATGTCCAATGCCATGCAATTCCTGACACAGGATATCATCTCCGCCATCGAGTTTGGAACCTCGTTCGGATACTTGGATGCCGATGCGGATATATACGGTGTGATAGCAATCTTCGAGGCCCTTCTCGGCAGCGTCATGGTCATGGCGCTATTCCCCTGGCTAGTCAAGTTACTTGCCTTGCCTGTTGTGCGACCCCTCCTTCCCAAGCCTACCGATACCCGCGGCCCGGGCCGTCTACTCGGCCTGGTCAAGGCACACGTGGTTGCACGATACGATGGCGGTGCCAACGGGCAAGAAAAGGTGCGACGCAAAGATGTTTTGCAATCATTTGTCGAATCCGGTCTATCTCGCGACGAGGTTGAGTCCGAAGCCCTGATTCATATGGTAGGCGGAACCGACACGACAGCTCTCGCACTACGCAATGCTGTCTTCTTTGTCGCTAGCAATGCTGTTGTGTACCGGACGTTACAGTGCGAGATCGATGCCGCCGTTGAGGACAGCAGTCTATCCCCGTCAGAAATTGTCTCTTGCAATCGAGCTCGAGCAATGCCATACCTGCAGGCCGTCATCAAAGAAGCCTTGCGCATGTGGCCGCCTGTGATGGGTCTCATGGCGCGTATGTCTGATAAAGACGACACCATCTGCGGTCTTCGGGTCCCGGCCCGGACCCATGTCGCGTGGGCTGCGTTGGCTGTGACGAAGGACCGAGATATCTTTGGCGTAGATGCAGATGTTTTCGCTCCTGAGCGTTGGATTAATGCGGGACCCGAGCAACTCAAAGCTATGGAGGGCGTACAGGGGCTTGTGTTTGCTGGTGGCACTCGATGGGAGTGCCTGGGCAAGCGACTTGCACAAATCGAGCTGGAGAAAGCATTATTCGAGGTCAGTACTTTACAATGCATGCTCCATGCTCATCTATATTTTATTGAGCTTCTATCTGACAAGAGCTTGCTAACTATGTGGCATACCACGCAGCTCTTCCGCCGGTTCGATTTTGCTATGCTAGATCCGGTGCAGCCTTTCACCTGGTCCAGCTATGGGACCACCGTCCACCATGACATGAAAGTGAAAATAACAGCACGAGAGATCAGATAGATAGGTTCACAGTTGCTTCCTTATAGCAGCGTCACGGACAGGTTCCATCTAATGTGCGAATCTGAAATCTAACCTCCGGCTTCCGCTGAGCTTCGTGCTGTTGACATAGTCGATTCTCTCCTGCTCTGTCATCGCGGCCCAAACCTTGTCACGCTGTCGGTTTCTCCAAATGTAATACACTTTTGTCAACAGGAATAGGGCAATGACAGAGCAGTTGATGATGACTAGGGTCAGATTGCCGTCCTTGTACTTTGGCTTGTCGTAATCTTGGTAGATGTAGGCAGATATGATACTGCCCACTTGCACCGACATCTATAAACAAGTACATAATTAGCTCTTATCCGCAAGGTCGGATCGGGCTTCCACGATCTCGAAAAGGTGATGTGCATAAAGCTCACATTGTACAATGCAGCGCTCACTGAACGAGCGCCCACGTTGTTCGAATTCTTGCTTGCCCAACCAACCAGGATCGCATCTATCAGCAACACTGTTAGCACAGAACTGCAGACTTAGTGAATTATGGGATGGATATACTAACGAGCATATGGGTAAGATGTCAAGACCGTTACTAGGGCATATGTCCCCCATTTGTCTGTGGCGACACCTGACCACCATCGTAGGGCGACGAGGCATGGCAATGTCCACAGTGGCTGCAGCATTGAAACAAGAGTACGTTCATTGAGCTTCTCCGACAAACGGGTAAGGAGTATCAAGTTTATAATATGGAACACGTTCTGCTTTGCAATTAGAACCCGGTAGCTCGGCGATGGCTTGTTCAACTCACATATGGTATCGTCAGCAGATTCGTATTGAAAGGGTCGAACCCAAGATTTCGCAGCGTAAGTGTGATGTATGTAGTTGGCGGTGCTTGCGGTATAAATGCGACAACTCCAATGATGTAAAGCGGCCACAGATCGTAGTCCTTCAGTGACTCCCACAGGCGCTTAGGTGTGATAGCCTGTCGGTTGTTCATGTCGCCTTTGGATGGGTCGTCACGAAGAACCCTGTTAACAACAATCGCCACTTCGCGGTCAGTAAACCATCCTTTGGGCCGGAACCAGGTCTTGGTCTGGACAGCCGACGCAGGCATGAGAAAAAAGCTAGCGACACCGACCAGGAAGGTGATCAAGCCTTCCACAAGGAACAACCATCGCCAACCGCCCCAGCCGTTGACACCACGCAGGTGCAGAAGGGCAAATGCAAGCAGAGATGTGAGGATTCCGGTGACAGAGAGTGAAGTCCAGAAGTAGCTGAGTCGGATGGGGAGCTCGCGGGATGTGTAGAAGTAGGACAACCAGAGCACGATGTCAGGGATAAACCCTCCCTGGAGACACATGTCAGCCCCTTGCACGGCAGCGGGTCCAAGACGACCTAGACGAACCTCCAGAAAGCCGAGGAGAACTCGAGTGGCAATGAAAGTGCTACGGCCAGTCAAGGCACATTGTGAGATCGCAACGATGGACCACAGCACTATCTGCATTGGAATCCACCTATCCGGACCGATCTTTTTGGAAACAAGCTGAGAAGGCAGCTCTGCTATGAGAAATGCAACACGGAAGACACTATTTCCGTAATTGTAATCTTTGTTTGTCAGCTCAGTCTGTCTGGTACCCTGTCGAGGGACCAAAATCCATAGACAGGACTAACCATCGGTATTCATTCCAAGATCGTCCAACATGTTGTCCGACACCGCCTGGGAGAGGTTCCCTCGATCGACTTGGAGAGCGAAGAACATGACACACTAGGCAGGTCAGTTCGAGCCGGCCTCCACTCATTCAGGGGTTTCTTGGGTTCACTTACTGCCCAAAGACAGACACGCCAATCCAACTTCCTTACCAGTCTCTTTTCCTCCTCCTCAGACCATGTAAGTGACGGGTCGAAGACATGTCGGCATTCGTAATTGGACTTCTCGTAGGCCGCGCGCCAGTAAATCGCAACAGTTTGATCGTTAAAGGGGTTCTTCTCCGAGCTGAGTCCATTCTCATCTGACCCCGAGAGATCACTGGGAGCTTGTCCGTGACTTCTTTTGACATCGCCAGCATCATCAAGATCATGGGAGCCGGTATCCCCGACCTCTACGGTCTTTGAGGTCATGGTGCACTCTACACGAAGGCCTTCGGAGCAGCTAGAATTTCTATAACGCAGTTGGTTGATACGTAAAGGTGCTTGATGAGTATTAAAACGGATGCCGCAGCGGAAAGCATCCTGGTATACATGTGTAGACTTATATATACCAACGGGCAGCCAGAGGGCACTCACAAACACTGACCCTCAACATTACATGCATTGCGTGATACTGAAACTGTATGTTACACAGTTGCCACTGTCCTCAGCAACCTTGCGACATGCCTAAGAGGGCAAGGTCTGTGATAATGGCTCGCAAGGGAGATAGAAGCATCAGGACGATCTGGCCGACATCCGCTATGTGCGCTCATCAGGTCGTGGGTTCAGCAGGTAAAGATAACAAATTGGTGATGCACGGCCACATTGTTATTCCTCCCATGTATTAGAAGCAAGGATTGAACGATGTCGTGATATGGCACCACACCTTCCACCAAGGCGTGCGGCAACAAATGCCATAAACCGATGCAACCCACCACTTCCAAACTCCGGTGCTATCTTGAAATTATCACGTAGTTGAAGCCAATCAGTACA
Source organism: Coniochaeta ligniaria NRRL 30616 (assembly GCA_001879275.1). Lineage (NCBI taxonomy): Eukaryota > Fungi > Ascomycota > Sordariomycetes > Coniochaetales > Coniochaetaceae > Coniochaeta > Coniochaeta ligniaria. Next base: position 3,876,019 of record KV875095.1, read on the forward strand.
CGCATGATAGCGCATGGTAACGCCTCGGAGATGTATTCAAGAGCCCCTAACAAAGTAAAGACGCCGAACTGCCGTCTTGCCTTCAAGGAGCTGCTGCCAAGACACAACAGCGGACAACCATGCTTAAATTCATACAGATATTGGCCACCACATATGATGCAATGCTCTTGGCATAATTTCGAACGCCATGTCAGTAACTCCGTGGCCTCGAGGAGTGCCGATCAGTAGTTCGTCCAGCTGAGCAAGGCCATTCGATATATCTGGGAACATGCCGTTCGCGCCAGTCTACGGGATGAATATACGAACATAGAATATGAGCCTAATTTGGGTCGGTTAACCTGTCAGACTTCGTTGTTATTACATGTAGGCAGCCCTCTAAGTAAGGACAAGCTAAAGAGACAAGCTCACGAGCTACTCATCGAGTAATGTCAAAACAACAGCCTGCGAGTCTTTCACTCTGACGCTTAACTCTCCGTTGCTTCCAACTTTGACCACCTCCTTTGGACAGTTACTTTTCATGTTCACTCCATTCCCAAGGCTGGAGTACTCGTACTTATACCCGGCAAATGTTACCCCAGTCTTCACGTCGCTGCCGGGTGCCGCCAGTTTCTCAACGAGCCATGATGAGCCGACCAATCTGTTTCCAACCAAAAACGTGTACGTAGTGCTCGGTCGTTGTGAGGCAGATGTCGCGTTATACTGATTCATGTTTAGAACTGCAATACGTGCAAGATGGCCACTTGTGTATGCGGCGTAGGCGGACTCGTATGGGCTCGACGATAGAGCAATCTCCTCGACCGCGGTGCTATTACTAGCACTCAAGAACCTGGCGGCGGCCAGCTTGCCGTAATAAGGCGGGAGCGTTGTTGGCTGGTTTCCGCCAGACGGAACAGGCGCCCATGCAGAATATGGGGCGCCGTTTGACTCTGGGTGTATCATATTAGCTAACTCGCTATTGATTAAGGCTCGGGAAAATGGGGAACAAAGGATTGAAGAGCCTGATGGGAAATGAAAAATGCACTTACGATGGTAGTGCAAACGCTTGATGACACCAGTTGAGGCAGCATAGAGCGTGAAGTCCATGACCCAGAGGGCGGCCCCAAATGTGTCGGACAAGCCAGCAGCACCACCTCCATACAAGGAATTGCACTCTCCGATGACATACGGTTTGTCGTCCACAGCAGCCAAAGCATTGGCAGCGGCGACATGCTTGCTCAGGCTTTTCACAGTAACATTGTGGTTCATAAGAGTTCCCTGCAAGGTGACTCCCGGAGAAGTAGCGCCGGTGATGTAATTGTGCAGACTCTTCTGGTTGACAGCATCTTGAGAGTCGAGACCGTCCTGGAAAGCGGCGACATGAGAGTACGAGCTGCCCGGGCTGGAAAACGATGGAGCCATGAACTGAGGTGTGCCAAGTTCGGGGCAGGCTGCCAATAAATACTCCTTGAGGTGGGAGGTCCCATTCAGCCATTCGGTGACAAACTGGGAGACATTCCAATTTGATGGTCTCCATTTCCCCAGGTACAGATCTGGCTCGTTTCCGTACTCCCACATGCTAAGTTGCGAACCGATAGCCTTGCATGCTAGAGGCGCTGTCTCAGCCAATGTGGTATAGCCAGAGGCATTGTTGGCGGCCAGGTTGAACCCGTGGCTGTAGTAGGTGTCTGGAAAGGTGCGGTAGGAGTCAAAGAAGGAGCTTCCAATGCATACAATTGCCAAAGGGTCCGCAGCGCATGACGTTGCTGTTGCAGTCTGGAGCTCGGGATCGTAGATGGCTCGATCCCTGGAGAGTAACTGTTAACGGGGCCTCGTTGATTATATTTTAGGACTAGATGCGTTCACTTACTGTGAATTTCCTCCTACTCGGATTACTGGCATGTCACCTCCCTGAAGAAGGCCCAGATTCGTCACCAGGTTGGCTGAAAAGACATTGGGTGCTGACCTAATACCTAATGAATCACATATAGTCAGTATTTGTTTCCCCTTATCTTCCAGGCGACACCACACACGACCACATCACATACCTGCGAATAGGGGGAAGCTCACTAGTTCGATTGAGAGTGAAACGAATGCTGCGAAGCCAATTGGCTGAGCAGTTGAAGTACTCGAAACTGGAACGGAGGCGGCAATCGGCTCTCCCCGGACCAGCTGTGATAACAGTAGCGGCACAAGACTAACAAGCATTTTCCTAGAACGTGGGACGAACAGCTCAGACATCGCAAGCACCAGACCAACCAGGCAAGATGAGTCTTCGCAGTACTGGCTTCGCCCCAAGAAAAGTGTCAATCGTACAACCACGATATCCCAAGATTAGGTACATTAAGCTGAGTATAAGACAGTGTCGCATACCTTGCAGAGTGTGGACTGCTGACTCTCTCATGTACAATTCCACCAGTCTGTGACTTGTATTTGCGTGGGGCCTTGGTCGGGCCGAAGCTACGTTGTTAGTGACATGCCAGGGGGAAAGGCCGGGAACGACCGTGGCGGGGCTCCGGGCCATGTCCTTGCCGAAGCGGTGAAGGGCGACCATGATTACCGGAAGGAACGGCTATCCAGATCAAGTGCACAAGCGGCGGATGGTCAATAACCCGAAATCCCGCCCCCATCGGCAACCTGGAAGTATTCCCCACCATCAATACTCCCCACGGGGTAAAATCTGGGGATGGATCGGTATAGTCCTTGCTGACATGGCTAGTGCCTAGCAATGTTCGGTTGGTCGGTTCTCCAAATGTGATACGGCGGGATGTGACGGTCACACGCCGTTGGGAAGTGTAAGAGTTGCATATAAGTCCGTTGTGCGGCGATCATCTACACGAGCCTCCACCTGTGTCATGCCAGAAACTGCTTGAGGTTTTCACTGCAATAGTCAGCTGCCTTGTTCTCTCCATCAAGATGGTCTTCCACGTCGACAAGACAGCCGTGCGTGGAGTCGAGGGGGTAACGCTCCGGCAGACTGAGCAGCGCGACCGCTTCTGGTGGCACTACCCTGGGCTGCGCATGCTCAACTTCCTCCTACTCGGCTGCATCGTTTGCGACATTACCAATGGCTTCGACGGAAGTATGCTCAACGGTTTGCAAGTGCTCGACTCATGGCAAGACGCCATGGGACACCCTAAAGGCACGCGACTCGGAACCATCACTAGCGGAACACGGTACGGACAGTTGGCCGCTCTGATCATATGCGCCCCTTTGATTCAGAGATTCGGACGACGGAAGCCTATCGCCATCGGGTCGGTCCTTGTCCTGGTCGGCGTCGCGCTACAGACCGCGGCCGTCAACTACGAGATGTTCGTCCTGGCGCGCGTGATCATCGGCTTCGGAAACACGATACAGAACACGGCCTGCCCAATCCTAGCTGCAGAGCTGGCGCATCCATTCCAGCGTACGCAGATCATCGGCATCCAGAACTCGACTGGCTCCCTTGGCCAGATCATGGCAGCATGGATCACGTACGGCACGGCTTTCATCGTGGGATCGTGGGCCTGGCGTCTCCCGTCGCTCCTGCAAGCCGCGTCGTCTGTATTCCAGCTGATCATGTCCTTCTTCATCCCCGAATCGCCCCGATGGCTCGTTCACAATGACCGGCATGAAGAAGCCTACCGCATCTTGGCCAAGTACCACGCTGAAGGCGACGAGAGTTCCCAACTGCTGCAATTCGAGATGGCCGAGATCGAGGCAGCCATCGAGGCTGAGAAGGCACAAGCCCTGTCGTCCTGGCTTGAATGGACTCGCACAGCAGCCAACCGGTACCGACTCTTCATCGTCGTAACATCTGGCTTCATTATCCAATGGTGCGGAAACGCGCTTATCTCGTGAGTCCTACTACTTCTCACGCGTTCTCCAAGTACCGAAGCTCACATCGATATAGATATTACATCCACCTCGTGTTCAACTCGATCGGAATCACCGACTCCAAGCAGCAGCTGCTCCTCAACGGCGGCGTCACCATCAATGGCTTTGTCTGGGGCAACGTGTTTTCGCTTTTCATCGACAAGATCGGGCGCCGACCTATGTGGTTGATTGGTATGAGCGGCATGTTTGTGTCGTTCCTGCTGTTGACCGTCTTCACCGGCGTCAACACAGGCATCGATTATGCCAACGTCGGGCTCGGCCGGGCCACCATCTTCTCCATATTCCTGTTTGGGTTCTTCTACAAGATGCCCGGCTGCATGCTCAATTCGTATGTAGCCGAGGTGGCACCTTTCGAGCTGCGGGCGAAGGCCTTTGTCATCTCCAGCTTTGGAGACGCGGGTGCCAATATCTTCAGCAGCTACACCAACCCGATAGGGCTGGCGGCTATTGGGTGGAAGTACTACATTGTGTGGTGCTGCGTGCTTGTGAGCAACTTTGTCGTCATCTACTTCTTCTACCCAGAGACCAAGAACCTCAGTCTGGAGGAAGTTGGACAGATGTTTGATGGCCCCAATGCGGCAGATGCGAAGCTGCACACGGCCGAAGACGAGATGGACGAGAAGAGAGCTGAATCCAATGTAGTAACGACAACGATGGTCGAGTAGGTAGGGTAGAGAGGCTGTCGATTGACAAGTGGATTGCTGGTAGGAGTAGGAACAGTGTTAAGATAGATATATCCATACCTCACCTAGTAGTGTCTAGTTCGAGTTCAATGTTTGAAGTCCGAGATTGCAAAGAATGTTGAAACGGCAAGATGCGGAGAATTAGGAGAATTAGCTGTCCTGTACCCCGCAACCAAGCTTCGTCAGTCCCCAGTCCCTGTAGCTCAAGGTAAGGTACCTACTGTCGTGATCTGATTGGTGGAATTGGAGATAGCGTGCAGTGTCATCCCCCCTTTTATTTCGTGCTCTTTGGGAACTTCATTTTCTCGACGTTCATGTGATGGCCCTAACCTCGCAGGATGCCAAGAGATATATGGAAAGACAACTCCAATCTTGCCCTTATGCTGCCCTGCAGGGCTTCTCGCTGCTCTATGACCTTTAAGCGCCTCGCAACTTCGCAGCTTTCACCTGAATCGTCATCTGTAATCTTTGGCCCTGAGCAATCCGCTAGCGCCCCGCACTGACAGTCCAGTCGCCAGAACCGCGCACTGCGGCACATGGAGAACGTCTCGTGGCAAGCAGCAGATGGCGCCGACATGGACTCGGGGAGCTCACGACTGTCTGCGAGAGGGGAAGACGAGGATGGGTTGTCCCTCGACGATCTTCCTGCATGCCAATCCTGCCGCCGGAGGAAGTCAAAGTGCTCTCGAGAGAGGCCAAGTTGCTCACAGTGTATTCGACTAAGTAATGGCCCCTTGCAAGCAATTCAAGTCAACCTATGACCAAACCGCTGACACGAGACACTAGGAGCCGAGTGCATATACATCACCAAGCAAAAGCCTGGCCTCAAAGCTGGCGCAATTGACAATCTGAGCAGTCGGTTACGTGAGTTATATTGCAGGCTTCGTGGCAGTGATCCTTGACGCTCATATGAAGCAGGTGTGCTGGAAGAGCTGTTCCTGGATAATGTCGGCAACAGAAAGCCACAACTGGCTTTTCTTGATGTCGATGCCGAGGAAGTCAGCAACCATCGACTCGAATCCTTAACTTCTGCATCCGACACGAGACAGCACAACGAAGCTGAGGAGAGTCCTATTGTGGATGAGCGGTCGTCTTTGGATGTCTCATCGCAACACGGTGGCCCACGGAAAAGGCGGCGGGTAGACGAGCCGGAGCAATGGTCGGAGATTGCCACTGGTCCTTGGATGCCACCACTGCCAGCCCTACCACTGCTTGAAGCTGTCGTTGAGGCACACTTTCGTACCTTGCATCATTGGATGCCAATTCTCCACGAGACACGGTTCCGTGCCAAGCTAAAAGACGGCCAGGAGAGAGCGAGACTTGCAGTACTGTTCCATGCATTGGTCTCCACTTCCATCTAGTATATCAGATTGGAGGACTTCGGCATGGCATTGGAAGACGCCGAGCGGCAAATTCGCATTTCTCGGAGAGCCGTGATGCTGAACGCTATGGAGTCGCTTTCGCTCGAGAACACCCAGGCGCTTGTCTTCCTCGCCTTTGACTACGTATGATGATTCACCATCCTGAACCTATCTGCCAAGTATAATCTAACTCTTGCTCAGATGGGCAGCGGAGACGTCACCAAGGCATGGCCCATCATTGGATCTCTGACTAGGACGGTGAATTATCTCCAATTGACGGTGGAGCCAGACGACGACTCTCGAAAGCAGCAACTCCTACGATCCTTGTCCATTCTCGAAAAGCCTCAAGACTGGACTGACTCGGAAGGTCGACGGAGACTGTTCTGGGTCATCTTTCTGCTTGACAGGTTCGAGGTGTTCCATTGTTCTGTGCTTCCGGTTCTCCATTGCTAACAATCACCCGATAGGATATGCTCAGTCAGTTCCGGGTATGCCATGTTTGGAGGTCAATTTCCAAGCTCTCAACTGACATCTGACAGATGGCACACCAGCCTAACTTCGGATGATATGCATCGTCGACTCCCTTGTAGCGGGGGGCTGTGGGCACGAGAAGAGCCCGTCTCGACCCCTTTCTTCGGCATCTGGGACAAATCAGCCGCAAGGATTGGCAATTCAATAGCCAACGTCCCGAATATGTACCCATCCCCACGGGCCATGGAACAACCAAACACCCCTTCAGTAGGCGATGTCGATACCTCGAAGCTTGGTGCTTTTGCTCATTGCATTGAAGCAACCGAGAATCTCAGCCAGGTCACGGCCTTCTTCCTCCAACAAGATGTCGACTTCGGAGACCGCCGCGAGGTTAAAGATTGGCTGACACGGTTCAAAGAGCTTGATCTACGTCTTGTTCAGTATGTCGCCTGGCCACTGCTTTTCTTTTGTGCTTATAATGCCAAGAACGATGCCCCAGAAACGTGAGCACTGACCCGTCTTCGCAGTTGGAAAATGTTCCTACCCCAGCAATGGCAGGATTCGAATGTCTCCCGAGATGCGTCCATCGTCAAGATGGACCCTAATCTGACCCTTGCGCATATCACACACAACACGTCCATGATTCTGCTACATCAGCACATAGCATACCCTCCCGTGAGCTGGAAGGATGTCGTTAAGCTTCCAAGCTCCTGCAGCATTGAGACATGCCAACTTGCAGCTGTCGAGACCGCGTCAATCGTCGAAAAGTATCTGCGCTACACTGGCGGTATAGTTAACAGCCAGTTTGCATTCTGTGCTTTTGTTGCTGCCAGGGTCTTGTTGGTCCAATGGCGGTCAAGCGAGGTCAACTCTCTAGCACCAGCATTCTCCAGCCTTCTCCGGAGCTTGCAAGACATGTCCGCCCGATGGCTTGGCTTCTTCTCACAAGGTCCGGACAACGAGACGGCCCAGCCACGGGGCTATCCTGCCACAGCATCTGATCTTGCAGCGCGGTATGCATCACAACTCAGTGGCCTACAATCTCGGTGTGCCAGCGATGTCAACTTTGCACCTGCCGGGTTAGCAGAGATCCTGCTAGATTCGAGCTTCGAAGGGTTTGTGGAGAAGCAGACCAGACGCATTGACACCCAACAGCAAAATGGGAGCTATGCCAGTCTCGATGGTAGACGTATTGACAGAATGCATCAGAGATCGCCGGTTATGACTTCGGCTTTACCAGGGCGCCACACCAAATCTCCTAGCACAGTCGCAGAAGTAGACCGCCAATATCAGCTAATTCATCCCAATACCATCCCTGTCCCGAGACCAACGAGGCATGCTCGGCCTATCATGGAGCACAGCGGCCAAGGCTCCAGCATAGCAGCACAAGGGACCATTACACATTCGCAATATGGCGGTGTAACGTCTCCTACACTCTCAGCTCCTCACATGGACACGAACGGCAGATTCCCCGTTACTGGTCCCGTGCCAATGGATATGGGTGGTTTTGGTCGGACACAGCCTAGCCTCTCAGAAGAGGACGAACTGGCAGCGATGTCCCAGATGCTACTTGAACACCAGTTCCTGCAGATGGACCGAGTGATACGACTGGATGGGACTGAATTCTGGGCCTGATGTCGCAGAGCAGTCGCTCGGATTATGTTGCTGTCATTTCTACGATACATGTTTCGGGGCTACCCTGTGCTTCTATATTGTTTTTTCAGCGCAGATCAGCAGAGTCCAGTTATTTGTTCCTTGCTTTCCTGCAAGCACACTCTTATACCAGACCCATACGGAGCAGCTTGTTACCAAGCTCAAGAAAGTAGTAGTCGGCATACACCAACCCGAGGTCACGATACCGCATCAAAGCACTGGCATTATTGTTGGCCGTCGAGTGCTTCAAAATTGCATCCCAAGTCCCTGGTGCTACCTGGACCTTGCTATGGTTGTCGACGGTGAAGCTTGCGACGTCGTTCCTCTCCACCGAGTAGCCGATTGTGTCCGACGCGATACGCAGGGCCGCCGTTAGGTACAACGAGCTCCGAAGTGGGTCAGCAGCTTGAAGTGCTTGGTGTAGAAGCAGCAGCCCGTTGGCCGCGATCATACCCGCAGACGTGTCGCGCAACGGCTGGCCGTTGGTATCAATGTCCTCGTACGGTGGGGCGTCAAAGTCCCAGAGCGGCACATCCTTGTGGGTAGGTGCGGGCGACTCTGATAACCGCTGGAGAAAATAGTCGGCTGTGCGCTGTGCTGCCGAGAGGAAGGTGGTATCCCTGGTCCACATGTATGTCTGTGTGAAGCCGAGGATGGCCCAGGCTTGTCCCCTTGACCACGTGGAATCATCGGAATAGCCTTGGTGAGTCATGTTGAGCTGGACATTGCCGCTCTGCGGGTCAAGATTGGCAACGTGGTATGTCGAGTTGTCGGGGCGCACAATTGTGCGAAGGACTGTATGGGCGTGCGTGGCAGCGATGGAGCTTAGCTTAGAGTTGGATGAGTGGTGAGCAGCGTAGAAGAGAAGGTCCATATCTGCAATAATGTCTATCAGTCAAGCCCTATCATTCCAGGGATGGAAGGGGGTATGTCGCTCACTACACATGCTGTCGATGACGATGAGAAAGTTCTTCTCCTTATCCACGATCTCATAGCTGTGACTTACTGCCTTGTCCCAGCTTCGTATGGCGCGGACTCTCTCATCGTAGCGGGTAGCTAGGCTTTCAGCAGCACTCACGTACGACTTGAGACTCGCTTCCGTGCCATTAAGCTCCCAGTCCATTCTCAACGACTGCATTATAAACCCCAGATCGTGTGAGTTGGTTCTTGTCGCTTGGGCGTGCAATGGAGCTGACCATGCGCGACATAGCGCCAAGAGCTGGTTATGGAAAGCTACGGCCTCCAATTGGGGAGGACGGGGAAGCGCTTGAGGATAACGTCTCAAGCGTTCAAGCAAGCAGTATAGACTGGCTGGAAAGAACCCGCATGTCCAGAAGGTCGCTGGCTTTGAGAGATATTTGCCGGCCGCTCCTCCCAGGGGCAGTATGTACTCGGGATAGGTTTCTAGATTCGGCTGCAAAAGACACTCTCAGCTCGCGCGGCCATGAACGACACAATATGAGGGTAGAAACTTACATCATGCTCGATAAAAGCCATGGCCACTCTCCATATCTTGGCTGCAGTATTCTCGTTGAAGAGCTCAGCCAGTCCAGTTGCCACACCAGAACTTTGAGATTGAGCGGTCTTCTCAGGAGTCGTGAGTCCAGAGATTGGACTAGGCATGGCAGAAAAGTGCGTCGGATACCCGGTGGCCGACTCCTCGGAAGATGATTCGTGGCCGTCAGTCATGTTGACACAGGTTTTAAGACTCAAACTGTGCGAGCTTTGATCTGGAGAAAACCAACAAAGTTATCAATAGGGAAGATATAGCCACCAACCTAAGGTGTTTAGTTTCAAGCCGACTTGCACGTTGGACATTGGGTTTAATCCTTCGACTTACATAAGATAATACGTACCCAGTAGACGAGAATTTACAGTGTTATTCCCGGGACAGTTGATCACCATTCATGCGGCGCCCGAGTTCATGCGGGCTACTGTTTCCCCGCCGTTCCGACGCACGTCGGGCCTGTCGGATCTGGCCCGGCGTCCCCCGGGTTTAACGGCATGCTGCTCTAGCACGCCGGAAGACACAGTCAGTTAGTTGCAAAGGCCTACAGAGTCCTGTCACGGCTCAAATTTGATAAAGGGTACAGGAACACGAATTTGAACTTTCTGGTTTCTTCTCCTTCAATTATACTGCTCATTTCCGCTCGGCTAAAATTTCACAATGTCACACCCGCGGACGGTTGTTCTACAAGGCAGCCAGTTGACGGACGCTCGACAACGTCTCCTTGACAGCCAGGACCCCGTTCTTCAGGCCGCCAAGGAATGTCTCATCACGCAAGCCAAAAAGTGGCTTCAGGAGGTTCCATGGTCTGTAATGGCTAAGAAGAGAACACCTCCAAGTGGTGATATGCACGACTATACCAGCCAGGCTCCCTACTGGTGGCCATCGCCGACGCCGGATGGCAGTCCTTATGTTGAGCGCGACGGGCAGAAGAACCCCGAGGTGCTCAACTACACAGACCGGGTATATGTCGAAAAGGTGTTCCTCTCCTCGTACACCCTAGCATTAGCGTGGTTCTACACCGGCGACGAAGCATATTCCCAGCATGCGGCCAACATCATCCGTACCTGGTTCATCACTCCCGGCACCCGCATGAATCCCAATCTCAACCATGCGCAGCTCATTCCCTTCGCAAACACAGGCCGTCACATCGGGATTATCGATTTTTCGCAGTGGTACACTAGTGTTTTGGATGCTGCCGCCATCTTGGCCACGGGCACAAGCTCGGGCGGTCCAGCGCCGGGTTGGACGACCCAGGACATGTCGGGTTTCCGTGAGTGGAACAAGGATTTCCTCGGGTGGCTTGTCAACAGCCGATTTGGCCAGCAGGAGCATGCCGAGAAGAATAACCATGGGGCCTTCGCTGCTATGCTAGTCGCAGCCATTGCGCTCTTCGTCGGTGATCTTCAGCAGGTGAAATCAGAGGCCGACTGGGTGCAGAAGTACATCGATGAGACCATAGAACCGGATGGATCACTGCCCGGCGAGCTCCGGCGGACACGAAGCTGGCATTACTCAACCTTCACCCTGCTCGCCTTGACGCGACTTGCACTCGTCGCCCAGAAAGTTGGAGTGGATCTGTGGGCTTACAAGGGACCCAAGGGGCAGGGTATTACCAAGGCCATCGAGTACCTTATTCCTGCGGCCACCAGGAGCGCACCATGGCACCACCCAGAACTCCAGTTCAAAGCATATGCCGCCGCTGATATCGTTCGCGCAGCCGCTACGGCCGGTCATCAGGCGTCGAGGGAAGTTATCCACGAGCTAGGGACACCGCCGGAAGGCGATTTGTGGCAATTGAGACCAGCGCCTGAACAATTGGACCCGGTGAAAACCAATAAAGATAGCACCCCTTAGAGACGTTGGTTTTTGGGCGAAGGCTTACTGTCCGCTAGATATCTTGCTTTTAGATATAAAAATACTGCGTGTGTCCTCGAGCTTTAAGGGCGACATTAGCTATAGGCACGTGTAGGAGCTTGCTGGGATTTGATTTCCTTCTTGGTAGTAGGTACGGAGATGTCACAGCTGGTTGATGTCCTCATCGCGATACCAAGCTGGTTAGTTAACAGTCAGTACGCGTGTGTGAAAGCTGAAGCTTTGGTGTATCGTAAAGTCTTGACGCAGTGGTCAGTTTGTTTTGGAGACTCCAAAATGAAGCTTGGCAGGATGTCAAACGCCCGCGTCTTGGCAAAGCAATTGTGCTTCCGTTAGTGCTGACATACCAAACTGCCGATCCACATCCCCGGGTCTTGGCCAGAACGGAAGATGTGTTCAAGATTGAGCTTCTCGAGGCGACGCTTCTCCAAGATGTTGTACTACTTCGTATGCAGTCTTCTTATCTCCCCCATCCACTAGATTGAGTGATGATTGCAAGGGACAAGCCACCGCTCTCACGGGCGAGGCGTCAATGACGTGCCTTCCCCACTTCCCCATGCCGGCAGAGGGTACTTGGACGTCGAAAGGACTCTAGGGCATTTTTGGATCGTCGCCGGATAAGGTACCCTTCATGGGACACATCCAAATGTATCAAAATAGACCGAAGTCGATCTTGAATCACCCTTGCATGAAGATAGACCGAAGTTGGTCCTGGCTACGAGTCCCACCGTTTCCTCCACAGCTGAGCACAGCGCGTCTGGGGTAAGCGGGGGGATGCAATGTTAACTGCGGGGAAACCCCTCTTCCCACATCCAACTAGGATTCCAAGGGTTAGCGCGTCTCAGCAAAAAAAACGCGTCCGCCAATGAGCGGCGCCCTAATTCACAGAATACCCGGGCACTACGAAGGAGCGAAGGTCGGATGGTTGTGTCTGCTTTCCCAGAGAGACAACGGGCTATTTTTCGGGCTAACGTCTGCACAGTCAGTGGGCCTTGGTAACACTCAATGATAGAGGAAACATAAAGGGGATATTGCCCGTGTCTGCTCAAGAAATTGAAAAGCTGTTCCTCCTATCTTGGCCCTGACGTACCATACTTTTGGCCCTATGCCTTGATGTTAGTTTCTTCAAGACCTCCTTCAGGAAGAACGACAACTACCTAGGAAAAGCACAACACCATGCCTGTTGTGCTGACTGGGATCGCCCTATGCGTGGCTTTTTACGCCCTCTACCGGCTTGCCAGCATCGGCCGCCGACCGCATGGGTATCCTCCGGGTCCTCCGACGCTCCCACTGATTGGAAACCTCCACCAGATGCCTAGCAAAGATGGCCATCTGCAGTTTCAAAAGTGGGCGCAGGAATATGGGTAAGTTTGAAGGGACTGAGGAAGAAATTGCGCAGTGCTGATATCTCCACCAGGCCTATCTATTCCCTGATTCTGGGTACCAAGGTGATGATCGTGCTCAACACGGATCAGGCCGTGAAGGATCTACTGGACAAACGGAGCGGTATCTACTCTTCTCGACCAGAGATGTACCTCGGGAACATCGTCAGCGGAGGTCTCCGAGTCCTGCTCATGGTGCGTACATCTAACATCACTCCCCCCCTTGTCATTGCCCACGTTGTTTCGCCTTGCCATCTGGTTCTGATGTAGGCCTAGGAATACGGAGAGACATGGCGCATGATTCGCAAGATGGTGCACAACATTCTCAACATCTCAGCGGCCCGCTCCTACGTTCCCTACCAGGACCTGGAGAATAAGCAGATGCTCGTTGGTCTTCTGACACAGCCCGAGCTTTTTATCGACCACATTCGGCGGTACACCAACTCTCTCACCACGCAGATGGTGTTTGGCTTCCGTACCACCAGTATTGATGACCCTAAACTGAAGCAGCTCTTCGAGGTAACGTAGTGTGCTCTGTGTCCGTTTAGCATCCGTTGTGCTTATATGTCTGGCAGGGATTCGAGAATTTCTGCAAAGTTACGGGGACAACCACTGCCGCATTCCTCGACCTCTTCCCCGTCCTGAAGAGGTTGCCAGATTCCATGTTGCCTTTGCGCAAATACTCCAAGGAGTTACACGAGGAAGAAAAGAAGCTTTATGTTGGTCACTGGCTGAATATCAAGAACGCCATGAAGAAAGGCACTGCGAAGGTATGTCCTTGATATTAGCTACTGCTGGATAAGGCCAAGACCCTCTGCTGACCATCGCAATCAGCCTTGCTTCTGCGTCGACCTCCTCAAGGCTCAGGACGCTCACGGATTCTCGGACGACCTAGCGGGCTACATCAGCGGTTCCCTCCTGGAGGCTGGGTCTGACACAACTGCGGCTACCCTGGTCGGCTTTGTGCAGGCCATGGTGGTGTTCCCCGAAGTGCAAAAGAAGGCCCAAGAGGAGATTGACAGGGTATGCGGGGATCGACTTCCGACTATGGAAGATGAACCAAATCTCCAGTACATTCGCGGATGTGTCAAGGAGAGCATGAGGTGGATGCCCACGGATATCCTTGGCATACCCCATGCAGCTATCAAGGACGATGAATATATGGGATACAAAATCCCCAAGAACGCTGGTATCATTTGCAATGTCTGGTAAGTTCTCCGATGCCTTGGCGGCGTAGTCGTCCTCTATCCTCATCTCCACTCACCAATCACCAGGTCAATCCACATGGATCCCAAGCGTCATGCGGACCCGCGGGTCTTTGACCCATCTCGATATGCAAATGACTTCCAGACCGCTGGAGAAGCGGCGTCGAACCCCGACGCCTCTAAGCGCGATCACTTTGTGTTTGGCACGGGTCGTCGGATCTGCCAGGGCATGCATATTGCAGAGCGATCGCTCTTCTTGGGTATGTCCCGGATGCTATGGGCCTTCAACTTTGAGAAAGCGCGCGACGTGAATGGTGCCGAAATCACACCTGACATCAGCAAGCTGGTTCCGGGGCTCTTTGTCATGCCTGAGCCGTTTCCGGCAAAGATCACTCCTCGCAGCAAAAAGCACGCTGAAAGAATTGACCAGGAGTGGGCCGGTGCCCAAAAGCTGCTGGATTCCCAAGACCAGTGGAGGGAGGTCCCAGAAGGCATGGTCTTCAGTACCTACAATCCAGAGAAATCAGGTTGAGTACTAGGACACGTTGGCTTTACCGGTGGTGGACTTAGGGAGGTTCAGAAGGGCAATGGTCAGGGCAATGATGCCTGTCTTGCGAGATCAGGATAATGAAACACAGTCATTCCAAGTTCTCATTAGGCCAGAGTTGAACAGATTTAACGAGTCTCGCACATGAAGCCAGTGGTCAACATTTGGTCTTCGGCTGCCATGTTAGCCATCTCCCATCCCAGATCACCTACTTGCGTAGATTAATAGAAGACACAATTTGACATCAGAACACGAGAAACAGCGAGGGGGCGAACTTTTGACATTGCCATTGAACTGCCATTAGCCGGGGACGCGTAAGGCGTGCTCTTAATGGGAGCCCTTATCATATTACTTGTCTCCCTTATCCGTGCCAGTTATATCAGAACGTGTACTTGAAACCGGGGTATCCCTCAATCTGTTTCCCGCCGGCATCGACCCGCTTGTTGGCACGATAGAACTTCAGGCTCAGTAGAAGGACGATGACGATCATAAGCACGTTGGCAATCAGGCAAGCCAAGATGCCCGGGCGATAAGTCGGAGAGTCGACGGGACGGAACACGCTAGTGCCGATGATGCCTCCGATGGCACCGCCGCCGATCAGCGTAGCGGAAGTGAAGGCGCGTTTCCACTGGCCTCGGATGTTGTTAGACTGGTACGTCAGCAGCACCGGACAATTGGCGTTGCATGCGATGGTGGCCAGGAAGACGCCAAAATACCGCACGCCGCTATGCGTCACGTAGCCTAGGAGACCAAGGCCGAGAATACCTGGAAGAGACAGGACTATCAGTCAAATGTGCTGCCTTGATTGTGTCAAGCGCAGGGTCAAGAAGGCAAACATACCCAGAGCGCAATTGAAGACGATGATAGGCCCTCGAAGGTGCCATTTGTCACCGAAGTACCCTTGGATGATCATGACGAGTGCGGAGGCGACGTATGGGGGCGCAACGAGGCATTGGGCACGGGCGACATCGAACCCAAGACCACCTTGGAGGATGATAGGCAGGAAGTAGGCGATCGCGTACGTGTTGGTAGTCGTCAGCATGTAAAGCCACGCAAAACCCCACACCTTACTGTCCAGACCATTGCGCAGGTATGAGCCCAGGTGGAATGGCGATGTCTCCACGTCATTACGGTCGTGATCGATGCGTGCCACCACGAGGTCTGCTTCCTTTTGGGACAAGAACCGCCATGATTTCGGGGAGTTCTCAGGGAAGTCAACGATGAGAAGGTATGCGAGGAAGGCGAGCACGCAGGTCAACACGCCTTCAATCTGTAAAGCGAGTTGTCATTAGTGGCAGGTCGCAAGGACACGATACATGGTGACAATGATTGTGAGTTGAGAGCTGGTGTGCAAAGAAAGTAAGCAAACTTACAATGAAGATCCACCTCCATCCTGATAAGTGTGCTCT
Organism: Coniochaeta ligniaria NRRL 30616; assembly: GCA_001879275.1. NCBI lineage: Eukaryota > Fungi > Ascomycota > Sordariomycetes > Coniochaetales > Coniochaetaceae > Coniochaeta > Coniochaeta ligniaria. The sequence goes on from KV875095.1 coordinate 3,891,964, forward strand.
TCCATTAAGCTGCATGAGACCATAGGCAAGAATGCCTCCGAAAGCTGAAGCCATACTTCCGATCAGGTAGAAGCCCGCATTACGCTTCTGCAGCTCATAGCGCGGGTACCAGGTGCTGAGCAGATAGACACAGCCGGGGTAGAAGCCAGCCTCGAAGATACCGAGAATCACGCGCAGGCCAGCCATGACCTGCCAGGAGTGGACGAAACCGAAGCCCTGCAACATGTCAGCAACGTGAACGGTAAACATATCGATAAGTATCGAGGTTTAAAGTGTGCTTACTATCATGACAACGCCCCATCCAAACACTATGAAGGACAGAAAGATGCGTGGGCCGATCTTCCTGATAGCCACGGTGGCTGGGGGCTGGCATATGGCATATGGAAAGAAGAAGACGAGCGAGACAATGGTATACGCGTTGTTGATGCTGTTCATTCCCAGCTCCTTCTGCATGCTATAGAGACGCATCAGCATATCATTGTGATCGTTGATGGGCAACTGCTTAAGGACTACTTACCCTGCAACCGAAGCTGCACCTAGGTTGGTGCGATCAAGTAGACTGATCATGTACATACACCCAAGAGTGACGACAAGTCGGAGATCGATTCGCCGGTAGATCTTTCTCTGTTCCTTGAGGGTGAACGCATTGATCCGTGGATCCGTATCGTAGTTGAACTCTTTCTTGAATTCTTCCTGCTCCATGTCCGGCGCCGGCTTCTCCACGTCATGGGTAGCTGTGTGCTCCGCCATGGTTTGTGTCCCTTCGAGGAGGTCGACTGGAGTTGGCTGTGTTCGACTTCGGACCGTGACGCGGTTCGACAATGTTTGATTTGGCGTTATCCCTGTGAACTGGCTCTCTCTGGACAGCCTGGAAGCTCTGTTCTGGAAGAGAGGAGATGAGGGAAGGGGAAACAGGTCGAGTTCATGTCGAGGCTGGCCAGACATCTTATATTGCCTATTATAGCCCCATGATATATTAGTGCGGGGCTCCTCGACCCTCCACATTTGGCAGCCGGTAATGGTCTAGCACCATCTGGGGTAAGTCTGGGGTGCGGAAATTCCCCCGCGGCACAGCAATCCGACTACTGGAAGCTTAAATGATAGGTGACACTAACCGAGTTATGCGAACAGAGCCGAGCCGAGGACATGGTGTTAACTCCCTTATTACCTAGATATATTTCCGCGTCAGGAAAGAGAACTGGTACAAGGCGCACTCGAATAGGTATGGACCATTCATTAAAAGCTAGAATTTTACAATCTCTTGATCATCCTTAATCGGGGCGTTTAGTTTCCATGTTAAGCTGTCAACCTACGTCTGTCGGATGGAACCGAAGATTACCGGTGAAGACCTCGGCCATTAGGCTAAGGTAGTATCTGGACACCAAGCGAAAGCTTACTTTTATGGCGCGCCAATGACTGCCCCTTGTATGCGTCCAAGCTCCCATCCATATGACCCTCTATCAGGATGCAGGTGGCGGCCTTACCTGCCTATTCTGGATCAACGTTTGTGGGGTGGTGCAAGAACTGGAACGAACAACCTTGGAAGTTCGAGATGGTCTTTTGGGAGCTAGTGGGAGCCACACAGCATGGAAGAAAAATTGGAAGGGGTGGGACGGCAGCTATCTGTCAAGTTAGGTAATGTAACATTACGATGCACTCTATACTGTCCTATGTATAGAGCAGTGAGTCTCCAGTGTTACCTATCATCCCGTCTATAGGAGTGAGGATACAACTCTAAACACACCCCATGGCACTAATGCCAAAGATTACCTACCCATAGGTACCCATGGGTACCTATGGGTACTTAGGTTAAAAATACCCGTAGGTACCTATAGGTATACTTCTAAGAAGAACTCCTTTTCTATACTTAAAGCCGTATAAATAGATAAAATAAGTATAAGTAGAGAATAATAAGTACTTAAAGAGTACTAATATAGAATAAAATGAAATAGACTTATAGCTATTTTATTAATCGTTATAGTAATTATTATAGTAATTATTATAGTAATTATTATAGTAATTATTATAGTAATTATTATAATTAATATTTATAGGTGTAAATATATTAAGATTCGGATTATATAAGACGCTAATCTCGATTAAGTTAGTAGAGTTAACTTTATATTTTCTTATTTAATAGTAAAATAAGATTTATATATTAGCTATATTTTTACTTATCTTTTCTCTAATTTTATCTAACTTAACTACTACTACTTTTGCTACTTTTTACTTTGCTATAATATTATTATTATCTTTATAATACTTCTACTATACTATACCGCTTCTTAATTACCTTTTTATACCGATATAATATCGAAATAGAAGGTAGACGAGGATTTATCGACAAATCTATATATTTAACAAACTAGGAAACGTTTATAAGCCTTTAAAGGCGTAGTCTTCGAAGTCGATAAAGTTAAACGTTATATATAGATAATAGTTTTTTGCGTTAGAAATAAAGTTAAGTTGTTATTTAAGTACCTCGTTGCTATTTAATCTATATAAGAGGAGATAGAAGAATACGTTAAATAAGATATCATCTAACGAATATAAGTTAACTTACCTAAAGAAATATAATAATCGGTGTAATAATTAATATAATAATTAATTATAGTCGGAAGAAAGGTAATTATTTTAACTAAGTAGCGATATAATTAGATTTCGTATAAGTAGCTTTAGTCTCTATTAATTTAGGCGAATAAAAGGATTAGATAAAATAATAGTAGTTAGAAAACGAAGGCTATAATTACAAAGTAGTAAAGCGCTTAGAAGACTACGACAACGTCTTTAAATATTAGGATTAAGTAGACTAAATCGTCGAAGTATTTATAATTACTATTTCCTACTTCGATTTATAAGATAAGTCGACTAAATAGTCGAATATTATTAAAACTACTTTGGTTTTAAATAATATATTAATAAACCTAAGTTAACTTCGTTTAATAACGATATTAGCTCGCGATACGAATTTAAAACAAAAGAAAGATAAAAAGGAATAAGTATACTTTAAAGTAAACAAAAATATTATATAATAATAAATACGTATATTAATTATTATATTAATTATTATAACGATTATTATATTATATTAAGAGATAAAATTAACTATTTTAAATTATATTTAAGAAGTTATATATAGTATAGATTATTTATTAGGAGAACAAAGCGATAATTATATTCGCGAAGGTATACTTTGTCTACTATAAGTCTACTTTGTAGAATATATTTCTAAAAGTTATCTAGTAATATAAAGAGTTGTTAGAAATATCGGACGTATATATATAAAGGCTGAAAAACTAGTTTGATATACTAACGTAAAAGTAAGTCGATATAAATTATATTATTATTTCCAATTATACTAATATAAGTAGAAGTTTTAAATTATCGTTTATAAAGTTTATAAACGTTAAACTATACGCTTATAATACTTTATTTTATTATTAGAAGTATAATTTATTAGTTCTACTAGCTACAACGATACTTATAAGTCTTCTTAGGTACTTAAAACTTCGTATCTTTGATTATTTATCTACGATAGAATTTGTAGCTATACGTTATATAGTAGACGTATTCTTAAGTCGGAAGAAGTTTAGTTTTAATAATATTAAAAAGCGAAAGATAAAGTAGTAGAAGAAGTAAATATTCCTATCTTTATAATAATTAATATAATAATTAATATAATAATTAGTATAATAATTAGCTAATATATAAAATAGATATATTATCCGAAGAGTTTATATTCGTAGTATAGTTCGCCTACTTAGGAAAACGTATATTCGAATTTCTAAGTCTATTACTCTATTCGAATAGATTCGAGAGTATATTAGTTAGGGTATTCGATATCCTTAGAGGTAATTAAGATAAGTTAGCTTACTTAGATTAGTAAGCGATTAGGAAAACCTCCCCGACCTAAGTAGTACGAATAGCCTCTTAAGTACGAGTAACGAACCTACGTTTTACTAATATATAGAGGGTTTTCACCTCCTTTTGTAGCCTAAAGTTAAAAGCTATTTGCCTTTAATATTCTTTAGACGTCTAGCGTTTATCCGACCCGAGACGGTAGTAGAAGAGGTATATAATAAGCTATTCTTTACGGACGAAAATAATATACAAACGTAAGTAAAGTTAGCGATAGTAGAAGAAGAGGATATCCCTTAAATAGAAGAGGGTAGTAATTAAGAATAATTGTAATAATTATTATAATAATCAAATCCGTATTCTTATATTTTTAGAAAAAGTATTCGATAAGTACTAAGAAGATAAACTTAAATACTAGTAATACGATTTTCGATTATTTTTATAAGTCGAATATTAGAAACTTATAAGGTAACTCTCTTCGCGTAGATTATATAAAGATTAGCTACTATTATTATTAATAGATATTTTATATTTAAAGGATAAGTAACTTTATTTTCGAAGTATATTATTATATATACCTTTATAGTTTCTCGTAAAGCTTTAATAGTATCTCGTTAGAAACAAAGTTATTAGCCTCTTCTTATATCGATTATAATTTCTCTTACTATACGTTGAAATGGTATAAAGGGTATATAAAGTTCGACGGACTTTTATATCTTTCGAATCTCTCTTAGAGTTTATATTAAGAAAGTTAGTCTTAATCTAATATAATAATTAATATAATAATTAATATAATAATTAATATAATAATTACTTATTCTTTTAGCGTAGATACTTTATAGTCTTTTTGCTACTAATAGGCTTTTTTTGTAATTATCTCTTACTCTTTTTTATAATTATTCTCATTAGCTACTTTTATAATATCTTTCTCCTTTTCTTTAGCTATAATCCTTTATTAACTCTAATCTTCTATATAGTTTTAATTGTAAAGTCGGTAGACTATTTATTAATCGGCGCCTTATTTCATCTAAGTCTTTATATTATAATTATACTTATAGAAAGATCGGGACTATTTAGCTCGAATTAGTCTATTATCGTAACGTTAATCGCTTCCTTAACCCCTTTAAGTTATATTATTTATATAGTAGCTTCTACGGCTAATAGACTAAATTATATTAGTAGAACCGATACTTATCTTAATAGTATTAGCTACGTACTAGCTTTAACCGACGGAAGTAATATATACCTTTAAGTTCGACTTAAAAGTAGAGATAATCGTATAAGCTTCTTATTTCGTAGAGCTTAAAGTTCTATCGCCTATTATCGTCGTATAGCCGTTTACCGCTATTTCTATTTATATATTAAAGGTAGAGTTTCTAATACTTCTAGATTTATAGTTAAAGGAAGTGTAAATCTAATTATTTGTATATCTTACTAAGGCTTAAGTAGTATTTTATTAATATAAAGTAGAAATATAAGGTAATCTCGAAGCGTATAAAAAAGAGTTAAAGATAAGTAAAAGAAAATTGAAAGATTAAGTTAAGAATAAGAGGTAAATTAGTAAGTCTTATTAGTAGCGTTTAGTCTTAATATATAATTAGTATTAGAATTCGAACTAATAAAACTCTAATTAGCTAATATACTTAAGCTAGTAATAATCTTTATAATAATTATATTATAAGTACTTATTAGTATTATATTATAGAAGAGAATTAAATATATAAGTAAACTCGAAGCTATTGTTTAAACGTATATACTTTTTCTATTTCGGTATTATTTTCTATTTAGGAAGATAGGATTATTATGATAATTTAAGTAATATTTGACTTTAGTTTTAGTAGGCTAAGTACCCTTAAACGATTTTACGAAAATAACGATTTTAGATTTTAATTGTCTCTTTTTAAATTATTTCTAATTAACTAATAAATTATAGTAATACTTAATTTATATTCTTAATTAGGATTACTATTTGATTTCGACGATTTAGACTATAATAGTTTTGATTAGAGTATTAAGTTTTATTTGTAATACTCGGTAGACTTTTTTATCGATTAGTTCTTTTATTTTCTATAGGTATAGAGACTTAGTAAAAGCGAAAGATTTACTAAGGAGAAGCTTTTCTAATAGTTTAATGAATTATAGTAACGAGTATATATTTAGAAGTATTTCTACTAAGGGGCTTATAAAAGAAGCGGTGAATCGGTAGTCGTATATCGACTATATTAGAAAACTTTCCTCTACTTAAATACTAAGAAATAAGGGACTTCTTCGATATAGAAGTATATTATTAGCTAGTATTATAAGACTTAATAGTAGATTTAACGAAGCTAATCGAATAGGGATTTACGTAGTATTACGCCAACTTTAATATACTAATAAGTATAGAAAAACTATTATCCTAGAGTAAGTTAATCGTATATAATTTTTATATAATAATTAATATAATAATTATTGTAACGTTTATATTTCTCTTAGTTTTAATAATTACGTTTTTTTAAATAGAACGATAAAGAGTTTGCCTTAAAACTTACTCTTCTCTTTATTACGATACGTATCCTTTTTTGGGTAATATATAATATTATCTTCTAAAAATTTATTAAGGATATATACCTTTTAGTATAGATCCTAACTCCTAGTACTCTTCGAAGAAGAGTAAAGTAGTATTATAATTAAGAGATTACTAAGAGACTTAGAAAGATAGTTTCGAATACTTATAGCTCGCTTATCGTTAATAGCTAGATTACGAGTAGCTTTACCTATAACTTTTGGAGAATTATCTTATAATTTGTAAATAAAGATTAGCAAATTAGACGTATTCTATTTACCTTTACGAAGTATAATAAAGTATTAGATACCGAAATTATAGTTCGCTTTATAATATTAATTATACGTAAGTATTAGTTAAAGTATAGGATTATTATAGTTATTATAAATAATATTAAGAATTTTAGAGCTAAGGATATTTTTTAACTATTTGGATTATAATTAGGGTTTAAATAGATACCCTATTTAGCTTATATTATTCAACTAGTCGAAGAGGAGTTTTAGAAATTGTTTAATATAAAGCTTATAAATATAAAGAGCGAGTTGAATAGGTATTTCCGTTCTTTAGATAACGAGGCGCTTATCTATGTAAAAAACGACGAGTTTATAAAGTAGTTGATATTTAAAGTATACAACCCTTATAATATTTTGTTAATTAATATAATAATTAATATAATAATTAATATAGTAATTACTAATATATAAATAAAGTTTACTATTTAGTAACTATTATATCTTTCTTAATTAAATAGTTTACTTATTTCGAGTTATATTAATATTAATTAGGAGACTATAATAGGAATAAGAGGATCTTACGTTTTATAAAAGATATTAAGATTCGTTAGAGCTTAACGATTATTATACTTATATAGGCTTTTTAACTTTAGTAGTCTTTAGATAAGTTTATTAGGATATAAGTCTCCGATAAGTCTTTTAAGAAGATTATTCTCTACCTTCGAATATCTAAAAAGGGCTAGGCTAAAATCGTTTGTATTATAGATTATACTAAGTTTGGAGTATATCTAACTAACCTTTATAGATACGAGTAAGTCTCTTACTTTCTTACGCTTCCAATTAGTCTAGTCTTTATATCTAAGGCGTTAGTAAAGTTATCGATAAAACTTTTATAATAAGCGATTAACGAGCTTTATTTCGAATAGTTTATTACTATTATATTTTATATAATAGTAAAGCTAGAAGAGTATAGCTTAAAGTATAGTTGTATTAGGGACTACTTAATAGTAACAACTCTTTTATAGCTTCTAAGTATAATCGAAGGTCGTTTAGAACGATAAAAAGACTTTGAAATCATTAGCTTATTAGGTAGTCTAAAGTTATTATAAACGAGAATAGAAACTTTCTTAAAGAGTATTTGTACGAATTTTCGTTTAACCTACTTTCTCGCTTAAGAGTCTACTAAGCCGTTAGTTATTAATATATAAGAACTCCTTATTAATATAAATCTTTTAAAGCGCTAATATCGAAATACTACGTATTATTAAATTGCGAAAGAAATTAATAATAAAATAGAGCGTTTTATATAATAACGTAAGTTTAATATATTAAGAAAGATTATAATAATACTAACGTTCTTATAGTTTTAAGAGATACTAAAGATATATTAGTTTAGTAGAGATTTTACGCTATAGAATACTTAATACTTTTAATCGTCGTAAGAATATATCTTAGTATTTTATTAATAGCGATATTACTTAAATATATTTAGAATAAAGGTATATTATTATTTTCGAAATAGTAAGACTTAATAAGGGTTAAGAATATCGAAATTACGCTATAAATTTATTTTATATAGAAAAAATGTTAAAGAGTCGAATAGGGTTTCGATAATAATAGTGATGATTTCGTTTATTCTTTAATATAATATACGAATCTAAGAAAAGAGAAGGAATACGAAAAAGTTAAAGAGTAGATTAGCGAATTCGAAGTATAAACGAAGTTTAATTATATTAACAACCTTAGTATTATACTAAGACTAACTAATATTACTTTAACTACGAAGTTTATATATAAATTACTAATAAGTCGATAATATAAGCGGATTACTATTTAGTAAGTTAACGAATAGTAAACGATTAAGTAATTTCAAAGGTTAAACTTTAAGAAAGATTCTAATAAGTTAGACTTTTCTAAGTTATAATCTTAAGGTAAAAAACTTAAAGAATTAGGCGCATAGGAGTTAAAAACTTAAGGGTTAGAGACTTAGAAGTTAAAAGTTTAGAGTTAGATATTTAATTAAAAGTCTTTGGAAAAGGGTTCTTAAAAAGAAGATATTATACTAAGACGTAGTTAGTCGATTTAAGTTTCGGAGTTATATATTTATAATTTAAGAAATCGAACTATATTACTTAGTTTATAAGAGTTGTAATAATTACAAAAGTTGTAAGGTAAAGTTAAAAGAGATTAGAAGAGAATTTTTAAAAGAAAAAGATAATAGAGTAGAGATTTGTTAAATAAGATAGAAAGAGATTAAGCGGTTAAATTAATATAACTTCGTCGAAATAGTCGACTACGAAAACCTAAGTTTAAAAGGTAAAGATTAGCTAAAATAGTTTCCTTAGTATAAATAAAGGTAATTCGATACTTTTATTATTATCATTATTATATTAATTATTATATTAATTATTATATTAATTATTATATAAATTTATTTTATAAATTAGTTAAGTAAATTTAAGTAAGTTTAAGCGAGATAAACCTATTTATTATATTATATTAGCGTAGGTTTTAATTTTAGATTTTTCTTTACCTTTTTACTTTACTACTACTATATTAGCTTCTACCTTTACTATACTACTACCTTATTAACTTTATCCTTACTTATATAAGTATATAAACGTTTATTATTCGATATAATAATCAATATAATAATTATACTAATCGATTTTGTAGTTTTAGATAGATAAAAATCGTATTAATTCGGTCGATTTCCTTTCAAATATCTTATTTAACTCGTATAAACGTTTTAAATTATTAGAACCTAAAGTAGAACTTTATATAAAATTTGAGATCGAAGATATCGTTTAGTATAATAAACGTTTTACTAGAAAGTATTAAAGTTTCGTAGTAAAAATTAATATTATACTTAGAATATTATATTATAGTATAATAATTAATTAAGCTATAGTATATATCTAATTTCGTATTAAAGTTAATACTATTATAGTTTATAAGATAAAAGATACTCTTACTAGATAGTTTTAGATAAAGGATATTTATATTAGACGGCTTTGAGATTCCTTTAGTTAACCCTTCGCCTAATCGACGGCGATAGTATAGATTTATAAGTAGAAAAGGCGTTAACGGCTTTAGTAGTAATCAAGGTAAAGGTAAAGGTAAAAGCGTAGTCTACGTCGATAATCGCGTAAGTATTATATAATAATTAGTATAATAATTAGTATAATAATTACTTTACTAATCTTTATATAATAGAATATTCGATTTAGAAAAATAATTTCTAAGCTTAAACTACGTTAGTTGGTAGTAAAGAAGGTTTAAAAGAGAAGAGGAGTAAAAAAAACGACTAAGTTATTAAGTAGTAAGTTTATTTATATTCTATTTTTAACTTTTTCTAACTATTTTAATAGCTAAGTTTCTAAAGGAGATCTAGTACTTATAATTAATAATAGCTTTATTAATTAAGAAGATTTCTTTTATTCGACTAGTTAAAGAGATTTCTAACTAATATAAGATTAGATTAAGATAATAGGCGATTATAATTAGAGCTTTATAAGAGTCTTTTGAATCGATTTTAACCGATTTCTTTTATAATATATAATAATTAATATAATAATTAATATAATAATTAGTAAATACTAATCTTAGATAGTAGCTAACTTATATTGTATTTATACGAAATATATTATAATATAAACGAAGGATATATACTTAGTTTTAGTTTTAGTAAAGATTATACGTTATTTCCTAATATTCTTTATTTGAGATATATTGTAGGAAATCTTTATATACTTTATAATACGGAAAAATGATAATAGTAGTATAGTAATTATATATAAGCTAATTTTTAAGGACTTAAATCGTAAGAAGAAGGCTAAGGGTATAAGTGGTAAGGGAAGAAGTAAGATTATCCTAAGGGGTAACTCTTTTAAGATAAGAAGACTAGACTTTCGATATAATAAAGTTTAGGAATACGTAGTACGTTATTTTAGATAATAATTAACGTTGTTTTATTTATTATCTAGCTTTGATTATTATAGTAATTATTATATTTATTTTTATAGTATTTCTTTTATATACGTATTCTTATTTTATTCTTATTTGCTTCTATTTTATTTATATTTTATATTCTATTCTAAAGTTAATATTATTTATTATTACCTTATAAGATATTATATAATTATTATTTTGATTATTATATTGATTATTATTATAGTTAATTCGACTTTACTATATATAACCTATGAGTATCCGTGGGTATCTATAGTAATCTATGGGTTAGTGGGTTAGTTCTACCTATGGGTACCTATAGGTAATGTTTAGCTCTACATAGCACCCTATTGATCACCCAGGTGCTCGCTCATTACACTTACGCCAATAGGGTATCCTGGAACAATGGCATCCAGTAATGCGCTGATTGGTTATTGGACCACGGCACATATGCTCCTGGTCCTGGTGATATAGGTCATCCTTCGCCTTCCGTGGAAGCCACAACCATCCAATGGCGTCGTTAGTGCCACTGCATCTAACGTGTCACCTAGTAGTAGTCTGCATCAGCACCGCTGCAGTTCTTAAACGACTCCGCGGCTTCGGGTTCTGCATTCTTCTTGTCCCGTCAAATTCATAAGTCGACTCCAGGTGGGATCTCGTTGGATGCTGCCATGAGTGGGCCGAATGTAAGCGAGAGGCATGGGAGGAATCGTATCGAATAGATTACCGGGAAGGAGGTATTGTGGCCAAATGTTGGATGGATGCCTCATGTGCAGCTTTGGTCTACGAAACCAGCAATTAATGGAGCTTCCAAATAACGAAGGAACGACAAGAGAGATTATCCTCTACGTTGTGGGTACTACCAGTATCTTGTATTGGAATAGTGTACTCGCTAGGTAGAGAGCATGTGCCTCACCGCCGCCGCCACGGCCTTCTGCTCCGCCATAACAGGCTCAAGCAGCTAAGTGTGTTGTCAGTCTGATTATTTGCTGCGTATACCTCGCTACGTAGCTAGTGTGACGCCGACCAGTTACGGCTTTGCTCAACAAGGCTTTTCTCTTGCGTCACCGTAACGTTAGACACATCATACGTGGAGGAATGAGACAAAAATGGTCCAATTGCAATGACATGATCTGCTGACAATCTTTTACATGCTGCCACTCGCTTCCTGCCATTCACACAATAGTGAATACTGAACAGCTTGCTACAGTGTGTGGGTGGTCTGGACCGAGATTATGGGAGCGTAAACTTTCGAAAAGGCAAGTGGTAATGCGTAGCTCACGTGTCTCTCTCAAGGAATCCCGAGTTGTCAGTGCCACGGTTGCTCCTGAGAGTGGGAGGGAGCTTATGGTTCGTGTGACGTGCAAATAGTGAAGGTTGTGTGGTTATATGGCGCGCACCCCTCCAATGGTTATTCCAGGGAATTGGACTGATATTTCTTCCACGGGGATGTAGTCATCCACTCCAGGGTGTAGGTCGATAAGAGGAGAGGAATCTCGCGATCGATACATTTCGCATGCTGACAGAAAGCTGAGGAAGGTCTGTGCTTGTGCACGTATGGTAGCTGAATGTCACTGCTGGCTTTGGTTTCACGATGTTTTTGAACAGAACGAACAATTCCGATGGCAACACGATGATACCTTTCAAATCGGGTTCAACTACTCTACATGTAGCTGATCTTCAGCTTCAAGCCAGCGGTTGTAGCATCAACTCTGTCTCCATCGGCCTTGACTGTTATCTTTCTCTTGACCTCGTGCGTCTTTTTCACGTCTGCCAACTCCAACACCACCTCTCCGCCTAGTTTGCCGCACACCAATAGCTCCAGACCCTCCTCGCTTGCATCGTCAGTCTTCTTCAGGCTTCTGTTGATTGGCGTAACCGTGCCTGGCCTAACCAGCAGCGGCAGCTCGCTGATCCCAAACGTCTCAGTATACCACTTTCCGCCCGCGTACTTGTTACTGTGGTCGAACCACGACACCCACTCCCCGCCACTGGGATCTTCGGGGACGTAAAAGGAGACGTTGCCAGATTCAGTGAGGACTGGGGCGACCAGAAAGTTGGAGCCGAGCATGTACTGGTGTTCGATTGCATAGGTGTTGAGGTCAGCGGGAAATTCGAGAAACAGGGCTCGCATCATAGGCGTGCCGTGTCGGGCGGACTGAAGTGCTTGAGAAAGGAGGTAAGGCATTATGGCAATCTTGCGATCGACTGCTTCCTTAAGGATTCGGCTCGCTTCGCCGGGCGTCTTGTCCTTGTCACCCTTTGATCCGGACAACGCTTCGGCAGAGTCTTCGCTGTCGTACAGCCACGGAACGCGGTAGGAACCATTGCCGTGGAGACGCGTATGGGACTGGAGAAGACCAAATTGGACCCATCTTTTGTACAAGGTCGGGGTTGGCGTGCCTTCAAAACCGCCGACATCCGCAGAGTGGAAACCAAAACCGCAGATGCCGAGACTCAGAGCACCACGAATACTCTCCGCCATGGCGTCAAATGTACTCTCAGGGTCGCCTCCCCAATGCACCGGGTAGATCTGGCCGCCGGCGGTCGTGCTACGTGCCCAGACAAGCGAGTTGCTCTTGCCCCTTTGTTCCTCAAGCGCTTCGTAAACGTTCTTGTTGTATAGCAGGGAGAAGTAGTTGTGCATGCGGGCTGGATCGGATCCGTCATGCCACTTGACGTTGCGGCTCGGGATACGCTCCCCGAAATCGGTCTTAAAGCTGTCGACCCCGATTTTGATATTCTTTGCGAGGTTACCACGCCACCACTCGCAGGCTTTCGGGTTGGTAAAATCGACGATTGCCATGCCCGCTCTGAACTTTGGTCAGCATATACATTGGCTCCTAGATGCATGGAAGCCCAGCAAATCCATGGTAGCACGTGCCACCCGACACGGACACCCGAGGAATTACTTACTGCCAGTCATCAGTTTGCCACACAGAACCGTCAGTACGGTGAAGAAAGTATCCGCCCTTCTTGCCCTCTTGAAACAGTCGAGATTCCTGGGCGACGAACGGGTTGATCCAGCAGCAAGTCATCAGACCACGGTCATGGATCTCTTTGAGGAAGCCCGGAGCGTCTGGAAAGTAATCCGTGTCCCAGTCAAAGTCGCACCACTGGCATCGTTAGCATGCCCCAACAATTTCGACCGTATTTTACGCGACCAACCAGTACCTCGACATACCTGATGTCCCTTCATCCAAGCGGCATCGAAGTGGCATACCCCGACAGATATGTCCCGCTCTCTGAGTCCGTCGAGATGCCCGGTTAAGATCTCCTGTGTCCAGTTGGTGATGAAGCTGGGCGTTAACCACAACCCATATGACCACGCGGGAGGCAGCGATGGTCGTCCGGTGATAGCGGTGTACTTTTCTATCACCTCTTTGGGACTCGGACCGTAAATCACAAAGTACTGCAACTTCTCCTCCGGCACCGAAATGTTAACCCTCGTCGTTCGCTCCGACTGCACCTCCAAGCTGACTTTGGCCGGGGTGTTGATAAAGACACCATATCCTTTAGAGCTGAGATAGAACGGCACATTCTTGTATGTCATTTCCGTCTCGGTGCCGGGATCTTGGTTGTCGATGTCGATAGACTGGCCGTTCTTAACGAACGGTCCAAAGCGCTCGCCGAGGCCATATATCTTCTCTCCAATGCTGATGTCGAGGCCAACCTGCATATACCCGACATACTCCATGAAGTGCTGATCGGTCAAGCGCGAGATCTCGGGGTTGGTGGCATCTCTGATGTACCCGATTGACCTCCAGGCGTGGCTTGTGACCTTTTCGCCGTCTTTGCCGGTGAACTGGATGTCAAACTCATTTGGCTTCGTCTTCAAGGACAACTTCAAAGCTCCGCTCTGGTAGTCAATTGACTGTCCCTTGTTCTCGGTCACATGCACCTTAGGACTTGACTTGTGCAGACGGAAATGAGGCCCCTTGTCGTGGCCCCCGTCCCTGCGACCAAGGTCAACCTCGTTGCGCACTTCTCGATGGGACATACTTCACTTACCAATGGGTGAGCTCGACCGAGATGACATCCTCGAGCGGTGAGCTGATGCGGGTTCTCACGGTAGCTGTACACGATACTACTTAGCAGCATCCCTTGTGGATCTCGCCGCGACAAGAGACCAGAGAAAAGCGTACCTTGGTTCAACTGGTCTCCGCGATGCCTCTGTGGTGCGGTCAGGAGTGCCGTGACCTCATCACCCTCCTGGCTGTATCGCTCGACATGGCCGACCCAAGACGGGGTGATTCCGGACTAACCCCAGTGTTAGCCACTTGAGATCTGGACTGCCAAGATCCAAAGACATCCGTACCTTGAACCGCCACATACCCTCGGTAAACCTCATGACGGGCAGAATCTGCAGTTACGCAATACAGGGAAGTGACTCTTGCTGGATCCACGATACAAGATGATGACGAACACTCGATGCTTTCACCAGGCAAGATGTTCTGTCAAGCGCCGTGTACCGTAAACGATATATGTACCTTCGATGGTGTCTGATGGACCCCACATCGACCAACAGGCGGAGAGCATGCGGACACTCCGCCGGACTCTCACCTGCGCCCTGCTGGGCGGACCGAGTCACCTCAGCATCTCGTTGAACGTCAGCCCGCCGGGTGTCGGAATTTAGGGACACTATGAGATCTGTACCATCCTTACTAACAGTTTGTCCCTTATTCACCACACGATTATGATAACAGATCTGCATCGGGTTTAAGTACCTAGCAAGGGGGCCCTAGGAACACGAGCCCAAATCCCGACCCGCCGGACTGGCGCTCAAAGGGATAGAACGGAGGGCGGCGCGGTGGGGAAGCTTGATCGTCTCCGCAGAAGGCCCGTGTGGGACGCAACTCCTCTTTCCCGCCCGCACAATATCCGGACAAGTGGGGAAAGAAATGGGATATGCAAAACCGCTAACAGTATGCTTGAACCACACTACTACACCATCGACCACTTCAACTACCTCTACAAGGCTCAATATTGAAGCTATTCAAACGCAAGTTAGCTCATTTTGATCGCATTTGGCTTCGCAATTGATCTGGCTACTTTTAATACTTTTTTGGGTTGAGTGGTGGCTCTGTACGGCGCGTATAATCATACCTCGAATTGGTTACTCGTTGTTAAGGGAGCCGTTAGCGGGTGGGATTTGCACACCCCAAATGTTGCACCACTTGCCGGACAGGAGACGGAGAGAGTGTGGGCGGAACGGGAGTGGGTCGCTTAAACGCTTAAACGTCTAAATGCCTTAATTCAACGTCTGGACAACGGTACCGGTGCCCTGAAAAATCTGGGGAATCCCTCTCCTCCCCGGACTCTACCCAGACCCCTGACCAATTTCCTCCCTAACAAACATTGTGCGGGGGGTGTGTGGAGAGAGAGTTGGTGGACCTGACACTACAGCCATGTTCACGATATCCCCGGAGACGAGACATAGGGATACAAATACATCTATCTCCTCCTTGGCTCTCTGAACCGTCCTCCCCCACCCCCACAACCTCTACAATCCGGGGTATCAAGTTGCAGAGATGGGTAAAGGATATACTTACGGAGTTGCGACCTTTGTGAGTACATTCTCATATGTTTGCCTGCCATATACTGACAATGGACAGGCGACCTTCGGGGCTCTGCTGTTCGGTTATGACTCTGGTATCATTAGTACCACTCTGTGTACGTTGACACTGCGTCAACGACCTGCCCTCGTCTCATGCTTACTCTCATCTAGCCCAAGAGGCTTTCATAGCATACTTTCACAACCCGAGTGCGACAATGATAGGAGCCATCGTCTCGACCTATGCGGGTGGGCAAGGTGTTGGTAACCTGACGGCCGGGTGGTCTATGGACGCAATTGGACGCCGTAACACGATTCTCGTCGCTGCCATCATTGGTTTCATCGGCGGTGCTCTCCAGGCTGGTTCAGTCAATATCGAGATGTTTCTTGCGGCGCGAATCATCGCCGGTTTCGCTGTTGGACTCCTCTTTGGTACAACCTCTGTCTACAATGCCGAAATCGCCCCTCCCAAGAGCCGTGGCTTCGTGGTCGGACTGCAAGCCCAAGTATGTGTCACCTCACCGAAGAGGGTATGAGGAGCTTCACTGACCGTTTACAGGTCATCTCTACTGGATACTGCATTGCAAACTGGATCGGCTACGCCTGCTCTTTCGCGGCTGGCAACTACAGTTGGCGTGTGCCTCTCGCGTTGCAGTGTTTCCCCGCTGGCGTCTTACTCATTGGCATCTGGTGGCTTCCTTACAGTCCTCGTTGGCTGATGCAGAAGGGTCGCTTCGACGAAGCCTACCGAGTCGTCAAGAGACTTCACGGCGGTTACGCCGACGACCCCGAGTTCTACCAGCGCGAATACGACTCGACGAAAGAGCAGATCGAATACGAAACCAACATTGTCAAGCCCACGTGGTCAGAGATCATCACCAAGGCCTCCTACCGCAAGCGCTTCATCTTTGGCATCCTCATCCAGTCTTTTGTTCAGCTGAGCGCTATCAACGTAATTAATTATTACCAAACTACGATGTACAAAGGACTCGGTATCACTGGCCGTACTGTCCTGTTCGTGTCCTGTTGGTATGGTTGTATGGGTCCCTTGGCCAACCTCATCTGCATATTCTTCGTCGACAAGTGGGGTCGGAAAAAGCCACTCGGTTATCTCTCGATTGCTCTCGGCGTTGACATGGTCATCTTCACAGCTTTGACGGCCAAGTACACCATGGGCGAACTATCGACGGTCGGTGCCGGCTTCGCCATCGCTTGCATTTTCGCCTTTTCTTTCATCTTTTCGCTCGGATACAACACCATCCAGTTCGTCTTCCAATCCGAGATCTTCCCATTGCACCTGCGCGCCCGTGGTGTTGCCGTCGCCTCTGTCAGTGCGACAATCTGGAACATTGTGTTCAATCAAGCTTCGCCCTCGGCCTTCGTCAGCATCGGCTGGAAGTACTATATTGTCTTCATCTGCGCGAATTTTCTGGCTGCATTCGTCTTCCTCATGTTCTTTCCTGAGACAAAGGGTCTGAGTTTGGAGGAGATGGCGATCTTGTTCGGTGACGACGTCATCATTGCACCGACGTCCGAGGAGGCTATTAAGCGTGGCCTGCAAAGCACCGCCCACCGTGCGGATGGATCCGAGGTTACGCATTCTGTTGGAAAGGATGGAATGGTCCACGAGGAGAATGGAGGGATGAAAGAAGCTTGATTAGAGCGGACTCACTTCTAGAGAGGATGCTAGACGCTAAGTCTAGAATTTGGTTTCGCACATAGAGGCGAAGGATACGGTTTGGGACTAAGGGTGTGATCTAGACCTGGCCTAACCGCAGCGGCGCTCTGATGTGCCCGATATGTTTTGCATTTCTAGTAGTCCCCGAAAGTTACACGATTCTTTTGGTTCAAGACAGTAGCATATGTTTATCCTAATCCTGTGACAGGCCATTATAAGCGTTATTAGTACGTATAGACAAAACCTTTTTGGTGTTTAACTTGCTAAGATTCGGACTAATACTGAGACGAAGAGCTTCACCAGGCTCTTCGTCCAGTACATTAAGAACTGAAGACTCCATACTAATGACATTGATGAAGTGTGCACGATCTCGAGACGGATTTGTACTTGCAACTCTTCTTCACTGTGTTTGCGGCTGTGGCCAAAAGCGTCGATGCTACAGACCGTGCGTCAGCGAGGCCAGAATGTCTTGTACGAAGAAAAACGAGTTATTTCAGGCGCAGCAAGAAGGCTTCGGTATCATGTGGCATTGTCTACACCGCTCTATAGATGCATCAAGTATGCAGACTGCCCTTAGACTCTAACAAACACCGGCAGGGTATCAAGCGGGCACTCGATCGTAATCTCCTTGCCACCTTCGAACTCCTTCTCACCCTCGAACGTCTTCCACTTGCAGCCGCTTGGCAGATAGAGTGTCCTCTCCTTCTGGCCCGGGTACAAGATGGGTGCCACAAGGTACTTATCACCAAACAAGTACTGATCCTCGACGTCCCAGCACTTCTTGTCTTGCGGGAATTCGTAGAAGCAAGTCCTCAGCAGTGGGCTTCCTTTTTCATGGGCCTGCTTCATCAGCTCGCGAGTGTAATCCCTCAGCTCCTCTCGAATCTTCATGTACTTGACACAGATGCCGTAGACCTCCTCGCCATACGACCACACTTCATTGGGTGCGCCGGAGAGACATGTCGAGCCACCCGTCGTACCAACCTGTGGCTGCAATGGCAGTCTATGGCCATGCAGACGCATAACAGGGCAAAATGCACCCCACTGGAACCAGCGCACGAAGAGCTCGCGGAAGCCCTCGTCTGTAGTGACCCCACCGTGGAAGCCACCAATGTCAGTGGTCCACCAGGGGATACCTGCGATTCCCATGCTCAATCCCGCGGCAAGCTGGTCACGCAATGACACCCAAGAGGAGGCGATGTCGCCGGACCACACAAGGGTGCCGTACTTCTGGGAGCCGGCCCAGGCGCAGCGGAGCAGGTTGACAATATTCTTCTGCCCGGCAGCTTCCTGACCCTCGTAAAATGTGCGTGCATATTCTAGCGGATAGGTGTTGCCGATCTCGACATTCGGTCCTCGGTAGTAGCGATAGTTGTCAAAGTCGTACACAGTATACTCGGGCTCGGCCTCGTCAAGCCAGAAGACGCGGATGCCCTTGTCAAAATAGTTCTTCTTGGCCTTGTTCCAGACATACTTGCGAGCGTTGGGATTGGTCGGATCGAAGAAGACCGTTTCACCCTCGTAGTCAAAGGTTGTGCGGAGACCGCGGTCCACGCGGACGAGATAGCCCTTTTCCATCATCTCGTCAAAGTTCTCTGAGCGTTTGTCAACGGTAGGCCAGACAGAGACCATGACCTCGATTTTCAGCTCCTTGAGTTCCGCAATCATGGCGTCGGGGTCGGGCCAGTAGGTCGGGTCGAACTTCCACTCGCCTTGGAATGGCCAGTGGAAGAAGTCAATGACGATGAGGTCGATAGGGAGCTGACGACGTCTGTACTCGCGCGCGACTTCGAGAAGTTCTTCCTGGGTCTGGTAGCGAAGCTTGCACTGCCAGAATCCGAGCCCGTATTCGGGCATCATAGGCACATAGCCCGTTGCGGCGGCGTAGGCCTCCACCATCTCGGCGGGGCTGTCTCCGGCAACCACCCAGTAGTCGAGGATCTTTGTCGAGTAAGCCTCGTACGAGGTGGTGTTGTTGCCGAAAACGACACGGCCGATGGCAGGATTGTTCCACAGCAGACCGTAGCCCAGCGAAGAAAGCGCGAACGGCACACTTGCTTGGGAGTTGCGGTGCGCGAGTTCCAGATCTAGACCCTTCAGGTTGAGGATGGGCTGCTGGTACTGGCCCATGCCGTAGATCTTCTCGTTTCTGTCGACGGATTCCAAACGCATGGTGAGGTGGTACTGATCGCTACCGAGTCGAGGTCGGAACTCGCGCGCATCGACGAGGATGGATGAGCATTTGGGGTCGGTCAAGTCCTTGCGCACACGAACGTATTCCTCGATGAGAAGTTCATCCTTCTGGTTGTACATCATGATCTTGCCAAAGGACGAGACCTCCGCCCTGATCTTGCCGTTGGTGATGGTCGCCTTCTTTTCCTCGATCTTTATGTCGCACTTACCCGGCGCGACCTCCTGCAATGCCCAATTCTCGTCCGGGAAGCTGTGCTGGAGCTTCGAGCAGCGGACGCGGAGGGAGTTCTCGCCCCACGGCTCGATCCACAGCTCCTCTGCGTCGTAGCGCCAGATCAGGCGGTTCTCCTGCGTGTCGAACATCTTGCGCAATGGTATTGGGTGTAATGGACGGATCGTCTGCTCTCCTCACGGCACAGGACGGAACCGGGCCTGCACCTGGATGTGTTTTGTTTATAAAGCTTTGGGAAAGATGGGGTTTCCGGCTGTCTTCCCCCGTTCTGTCTTGCCCCGAAGCTCATGGTCAGGGTGGTCAAGATCCGGGATCTTGGTGGGAGTATGAGGTAACTGAAAGTACGCGCCCGCCGGAACCTTGCCATGCAGGCCATGTACGAATAGGTACCTTAGACTTGGATGGTATCCGCACTAATCAAGAGATGCGCAGATGCGGAGTAAGGACGAGAAACGCGGGGTAGGTCACACGGGGTCATGTAATCGACAACCTCATTGTAAGATCCGCGCATAAATCTCCCCCACCGGCATTTTCTTCCTTTCCACACCCCGCACCCCAAGAGCAAGTCCACGAGCGAACGCGGGAGACATAACGTATGACTCTGTGCATACGAACCGGAGGGAGATAACAACCTGGATCGCCAGTCCTAGATCTCCGGCCAAGGCTCCTCATGCAGCCCGGCTAAACTAAATGCGAATTGCTGAAACGCACGACAGACCATGACATGGCGGGTGAGGAGGAGCACGTGAGCTCGGGCACAAGCGGGCGGTTGGCATGTCCACATTGCGAGAGATCTTTCAAGAGGCCAGAGCACTTGAAACGCCATGCCCGAAGACACACGGAGGAGAAGCCATTTGCGTGTGCCTCTTGTGATGGCCGCTTTTCTCGCGCGTAAGTCGCATCTACTCCATGCACACGGGACTTCTTCACTCGAGTTCATCCTCTCAATCATCCCTGAGTTAACATTATCCAAGAGATACACTCAAAAGGCATGAAGCCATCCATCAAGTTGATGGCACCTCTGGCTTGCCCGGAGGTGTCTCGGCCAGAACCACTCGAGCTTGCACCGCTTGTGCTACAGCCAGAGTTCGCTGCAACGGAAGTAGCCCCTGTGCAAGATGCCAGGGCAGGAATCTAGAGTGCATCTATCGGTCTCGAAAGGCAAGAAGAGTTGTCCAGGCGCCTGCATGCGGAGAGCGTATGGCTGAACTATCTGCATCATCCTCGGAAAAACAGCGAATCGACGAGCCACCGCCACAGGAAGGCAACGCGCCTCTGTCCCATGATAATCACGATGATCAGGGTGCTTATCCCGCCGAGGGTACTCGACCACGTCCAGCAGAGAGCTTTGTCGAAGACGTACCACAGCACTCCCAACTCGAACCAGTAGGTGCTGGAGCTTTGGAAAGCTATTATGCCAGCGGTTCAGTCGCCAATCAAAGTGGCTACGGACAGTCCATCTCTATTGCCAATGCTCCCAACCCGGGAGTGTTCATGTCCGGATTAGACGCGAACTGGCCCAACGTACAGTCGATTGCCATGCAGTCCAGCGGCTTTCCCTTCAGCTTTCCTTATGGTACCAACGTCGTGCACGATCCTGACGGGTTCTGGGAACCCTCCTTCCTGACCAACTATTCCACCATCAACTGGCTCCCACCTGATTTCTCAGGAAATCTGCCCGGCGAACGAGACTTGGCGTTTCACACATCACCTGTTTCTACGTTCTCACCTGGGTCATTGGGCTTGGACCATCTTTCTGCGCATTCCTCAGATCGTCCCCAAAACTCCGTTAACGGCCAATATCCTCAAACGCAAAATCAGTCTCCGAATGTGACACGGAGTGAAGCTGGCGTCCATGATTTGGAGAGCATGCGATCCGTGCCCGTTTCCCAGCATTCGCGACAACCGGCTTCCGAAGCAAGTGATGCCAGATCTTTGAGCAAGGGCCGGCGCATCTCGGTAACGTCGCACCAAACGGAGCCGCTTGGGGTCCAAGAAAGAAACATCGACAGTCCTTCCTTTGCGTTCCCCCTCGTAAATCACGTGTCAAGTGGACATGCCTCGGAGAACGTGCAGCATGTTGATTCTATAGGTGCCCCTGTCTACAATCAGATCAGACGGGGTTTCGAAGAGACATGCCAAGGCCGATCCATTGTTTTTACGCCGTTTGAATCTCAGTCGTTCCCCGAGATCGCCACGCTGGACGTATTTGTTCAGCTGTACCTGAGGCATTTCCAGCCCACCTTCCCCATGCATCACTCGGTGACTATGAAGTTTAGCCTCACTCACTGGCTCTTGGTGCTTGCTATGGCTGCTATAGGCAGCCTGTATTCGAAGACTGAGGATCAAGTCCGTTACAAATCTGCAATGATCGAATTTTTACGTCGCGCTGTCTATGTCGCGGTGCGTTCATGTGCTCCATTTTCTCCCCGTGAACAAGCTAACATTGTGCAGAAAGCAAGGGATGCATCTGGACTCCCTGAGATCTGGCTCCTTCAGGCCACCACATTGAGCACAATCGGCATGTTCTATAGTGGCGAGCAAGACTTGATCGCGCTTGCAAGAAGCAGCCATGGAGATCTCATCGAGCTATACAACCGAAGCCAATTACTGTTGCGGCCTCCTATTGGTTCCAAGAAATCGGCGACGCCACACCCTGAGAGGGCGTGGATGGCATGGATTCAAGAGCAGACAGCAGTGCGGACTGGATACTGCATATGGGTAAGCGCTGCAAATCCCAGACGCCCAACGTCCCTAATCGGTGTACGTACAGCTTCTCGACACCATGGTCGTTTGCCATTTTGACAGTCGTCCGATGATTATCTTTGAGGACATCAAAGCAACACTACCGTGTCATGAGATGTTATGGCAAGCAACCACTGCGCAGCGATGGTTTCAGTTGCATTCGGGAACGCCAGGTATGTAGATTAGTACACATTCGTTTCTTTCCACTGACCCTTTGAAGAGCCGTCGTCGCTACAATCCGCAGTGCAAACCATGTACACTGAGAAGCGAGTGCAGCCCGGGACGGGCGAATTCGGTCGCATCATTCTCATACATGCCATATTTCACCAGACGTGGGAGGTAGCACGGTTCCATCAACGACCACTCAACAACTTTCAGCCCTCGGCCTTTGGTGACGGTCGCACATCGACTTTGAAGGTCGATGACATATGGCTACCAGATCATGAGGTCTTTTCGAAATGGCGCAACAGCGCTTGCGACTGCTTAGATCTCCTTCACTGGGCTGCCAACAGCACCATCGCTCTCCGCGGGGTCGAACACGCCACCGTGTGCCATCTCCACACGGCGCGGCTGATCCTCCTCACGCCATACACCCACATCCGGGCCCTCGCCTTTTCTCTTGTCGGCGACAACATCCGACTCGTAGGCCAAGGAAACGTGATCGCGCGCCAGCAGATCTGGCGCTGGGTCAACAACGATCAGCACAAAGCGCGTCTGTCAATGATCCACGCCGGCGCCCTCATCTGGCATCTCCGGCGGTACAAGGCCGACGCCTTCTACGAGCCCGCAGCCGTCCTGCTGGCCACTCTCGCCATCTGGGCTTATGGCTCCTTTTGCAGCACGCGCGACTCGCAGAGTTCCTCGCCTGTCTCGACCCCGGGCACCTCCGGTCCGACCTTTATTCGGCTCGATCGGCCCTGCGACGACGAACTCGTACAGATCTACGTCCGCGACGACGGTGCGCACATGCGCGCGCACATCTCTGGCGTGGGTAACATCCTGGCGCCGCAGGGACCAGAGCGCGCTCTGTTGGAGGGCCGCCGCCTCTTAGAATCCTTGGAGACGTGGGGCAGTGCGAGGAAAATGGCGGCCATGTTAGCACGGCTAGCGGATCTGACCCGCGAGGAAAGTCGGGTTCAAAGTCGGATGCAGAGTCCTTACGAGGGTGAAGGGTCTAGTGAGTCGTAGCGAAACTTCAAACTAGGGAAATAAGACTTGATCCATTTGTAAGTCTAGAGATCTTACGTCCAAGAACCTTAACCTTAACTGTGAATAAACACATCACAATGCTTAATGACGGTCTATCCTAGAGAACTTGCTGTTGCTAAGTTTCGGTGCCTGATATGTTTGGCACATGTCATGATCGAATAACTTACAAGCGCTAGGTACTGTCATCAGAGCCATGGCGAGTCTGAGTTCGCAGGGAAAACTTGATAGCATCTCGAGTGTAGACAATACAAAAGCTCGAACCGCTACAAATACTAAGAGCTGGCATGGTCAAATGTAGAACAGCCTGCAATATGAGCGATGATCCTTCCTACAGTTGTCACTGCGATGCTAGTAGTATGCTATGCTGTCTTAATCGCGAGAAATGATATCGTGGTAGAAAGTGGAACCCGTGTCATTTCCAACCAGTTTTGCCGAATTAGTAGGGGTAGTACGGCAAGCCGTACGTAACAATCCATCAAAACCATGTTCGAGCCGGAATTTAAGCAGAATTTGCTATTTCCACAGTCAAAGCGTCTCTCTATTCACACCACTCGTACAAATAGTATTGAGATAAGCGCTATAAGGCCCTATAATTATACTA